>JASFAU010000015.1:600000-918125 GCA_039704465.1 Plasmodiophora brassicae
GGTGTGGAAGATGCGTTAGGGTTCCATCTAAGGGGGAACGCAGGGCGTAATCCTATCGCACGGAAACCTGGTCGCCGCCACGGCTGCACTTAATCTTCACCTGCTGCAAGGTGGAACGCAACGACTTCAGCCCGGCGTCGACACGACCATATCGTACCTGCCGCTTGCACATATTTACGAGAGGATCGCCCAGCTGTCGGCATTGACTCGGGGCATCGGCATCGGATACTACAGTGGCGATACGGCAACGCTCCTAGACGACGTTGAGATCCTCAAGCCGACTGTATTCCCCGGGGTCCCTCGTGTGTGGCAACGGATCTACGACAAGGTCACTGCCCAGGTCAACGAAAGTGGGTGGGTTACGCGCAAGCTGTTCCAAGCTGCCTACGACACCAAGCTTTCTGCGCTGAAGGCCAACGCCCCGAATCCAGACTCGGGTCTCCTTGACTCTCTCGTGTTCAAGAAGATTTCGAACAAGTTCGGCGGCAACTTGACCCTGAGTACGTAGCCAATCTGTCGTAGACCAAGAAACGTATTGTGATCTGACGCGGCGCTTTGGACAGTGGTCTCTGGCGGTGCGCCTCTCAGTGCGCGCATTGCAACGTTCATGCGGATCTGTACGCGCTCAGCGTTTATTGAGGGGTATGGCCTGACGGAGACCTGCGCCATGACGACGCTGACGCCCCTGTCCGATACGGACTACGGGCACGTTGGTATTCCCTCCTGTAAGTTCCTTCGGTGAGTGCCGGGTCGTCACCTTTTAAACCGGTTCGGCAGCTTGCTGTGAAGTCATGCTTGTCGATGTACCGTCGATGAACTACCTGACGACTGACAAACCGTATCCTCGGGGGGAGATTTGGCTTCGTGGTCCCAACGTGTTCCTCGGGTACTACAAGCAGGTTCGGGTGATGGTTCGCCGTCCACGATGATATCTGACGTTCGACGTGCTTCGTAGCCTGATGTGACCAAGGAATCGATTACGTCGGATGGATGGTTCAAAACTGGTGACGTCGGTTTGTGGAGGCCGGATGGTCGTCTTCAGGTATATGGTTTCTTGCCGCTTTACTCGCCGTATTGATATCCTGCGCCCAGGTCATCGATCGCGTTAAGAATATCTTCAAGTTAGCCCAAGGAGAGTACATTCGCCCTGAGCATATCGAGGGCGTGTACAAGATGTCGCCTTTCATTACCAACATATTCGTCTACGGTGATAGCCTCCAGACCTACCTTGTGGCAGTTATCGTCCCCAACAAGGAGGAGATCGTGAAGTACACAAGTACGCACGGGTTCAAGGGCGACTCGCGGGCCCTGCTTGAGAAGGACATGAGGAAACACGCTCAGAAGGAGGGTCTGCGTGGCTACGAACAGGTTCGACGCTTCGTCCTTGTCGACGAAGACTTCACCGTCGAGAACGGCCTGCTCACGCCTTCCCTGAAGCTGAAGCGCCACGACGCCAAGATCCGTTTTGAGCAGCAGATCAAGGAAATGTACTCGGCCGGCGAGGTCAGCACGGCGGGGACGACTGCTGGCCTCCAGAGCAAGCTGTAAGCTCACCGTGTACACCTCGTAATATACGTCGGCCTCTCCAGGCTGCGTCTTCGTTATCCACTCGTTTTATGACGACGACCGTGGCTACGACTGGTAAACGTCATCGATGTTGTAGACGTCCGGGTACTTGGCGAGATGCTGCTGGAGCTGAGCGCGTTGCTTCTGCAGGTGGTGAGGCACGTCGGCGTACACATCGGTGAACAGCTCCTCGATGCTGGGCTTCTTCTTCGCCTCGGCGACCTTCACCGCGTCAATAATCTGCCGACGCGTCGTGTCCAGCAGCGACTTCTCCTTGTCCTGGTCCCAAAGCCCTCGTTCTTCCAGGAACATTCGCAGCCGCCGCAGCGGGTCATCGCCCTCTTGCCACGACTGGATCTCTTCCGCTGATCGGTACCTGAATCGACGGTTAGACCGCGCTGCGACCATCCGAGGACGCTTCCGGTGGCCAACGCTGTGGAGTCGTCGCTTGTGGAATGGTGCCCACGCCGGTACGACATGGCCTCAATGAGGATCGGACGGTTCTCCTCGACGGCGCGTCGGCGCGCCTCCTTGGTAACCTCGTAGCATGCAAGGACGTCGTTGCCGTCGACTCGCACCGCCTCGATGCCGTACCCAACGGCACGAGGCGCAACGCCATCGCCCCGATATTGATCGGCGATGGGCGTGCTGATCGCGTACCCGTTGTTACGGCAGAAGAAGAGAACGGGGCAATCCAGGGTCGCCGCAAAGTTCAACGCTGGGTGGAAATCGCCTTCCGATGCAGCGCCGTCCCCAAAGTAGCATATGACACAGCGCCCTATCCAACCTCGCCCGGTCAGTCGCCTGAGGGGGGCCCGGGACATGCGATGGAGGAAGGACCTTGTTTGTCACGTTTCATGGCGTAGGCGGCGCCGGTGGCCTGCGGGATCTGCGTTGCCAGGGGCGACGAGATGGTGTGGTAGTGCAACTCGGCACTGCCGTAGTGGACGGGCATCTGCCGCCCTTTGCCGAGGTCGTCGTGGGCCGCGAAGCACTGCGACGCGAACTGGTCCAGCGTGAACCCGCGCCACATGATCACGCCCGGCTCCCGATCTGACTCACAGCATGTCACCGGGCAAAGCCTACCCACTGATGAGATAAAGGGAGACGTACACTGGCCGTAGACAACGTCATCGGGGGCCAGGGCCGCCGCCGACCCGAACTGGAGCCCTTCTTCCCCCGTGCTTGTCATCTGCATCCGCCAATGTCAGCAGAGCCAGCAACGGATCACAAAGCTGCCGCCCGATTACGTAGAACGAGATACGCCCCTGGCGCTGAATGTCATCTACAGACGGCCATGTTCAGAGGGCGCACTGCACGTGATCATGGCCGAGGGCCTTACAGAATATCGTGTCGAGGACCCGTAAGCGGTTCATGCCTTGGTAGATTTCAACGAGGGTGCCGTTGTCGACCTACCCGGCGCGTGTCAGATGACGGATTCGGCGTTGCCTGCGCAGTGATCCGCCCGACCTGGACGTTGTGGCTCGCGTTCAGGAGCTTGCCGTCTTCGTCCACGACACGGTACGTCGGGATGTCGCACCGGGCGCTCTGGAACGCCATCTCGTTCGTGAACGCCGTCAGCTTGACGCCCGGGTAGTACTCGACGGACGACGACGAGAGCAGGCGACGCGCGCCCCGGGACTGCAACGCTCGCCACATCATCGCCCACCGATGACCGTCTGCCGACGGTGGCTGCGCCCGCTGTCGCCGTGCCCCCTATTCCCCGCGAAACACCCTACGAACCCAAAAATGGACGACGCACCGCAGGTAGGAACTACAGCCCCCCGGGATGCAGTCCACTGGGCCGACGGGCGCCCCGCCCGTCGGCGTCATCCAAAAATGGAACGTGACGCATCGAGGCGGGGAATCGGAACGTCCGTCGTGAAGACTGCCCTCGGTAGCCGAAACGCGGCGTTTCTTGTCGGACGGAGTGTCCGGCGCTAGGGCAGATGGGATCGGCGGTGTCAACGTCGTCGTCGCTGAACGTGGCGTTGCTGGAGTCGCAGGTGTACAGCGAGCCGGCGGGCAGTGCTGTGCCCGGGAAGGCGCCCGGAGGTGCGCGCTGGACGGTGCTGGCGGACCGCGGGCCGATGCAGGTGGTCGTGACGCCTTGTGGCGCGTCGCCGATTATCGTCAGGCGGGATCGTGCCGTCGGCACCTGGACTGTGGAGGCGGGGGAGGCCTGTACCTGGAGGTAATGCGTCGGGGATACCGGGGGCCACCGTGGTCGTCATTGCGATGTCTTTTGTAGGACGAAGACGTCACGAGAAATGGCGGACCTGCTGGCCGAGTTGACGGCCGGATCCCCAACAGCGTCGCTGCAGGTCAGGACGCCGAACGGCGACGTACTAAGCGACCACTGTCTATCGTTCGACGGCGCCACTGCCACGATCAAACGGCACAAGCTGGAGGCCGCCATTGTCCCCATCCTGGAACGTCCAGATCACGCCGGCGGATGACCACATGACCCTTCGTCCGCGTCGACCGACCCGCATGTTGCTGCTGCTCAATCGTCAACGATTGCTCGCGTCCTGCCGTATGATCCCCTCGCTGGCCGCACGCTGCCCCGGGGTCACTTGCACTACCGACCGCCGCCGCGCTACCAGTATAAACGCGCGGTTTCCTCGATGTGGCGGCAGTCCAGCGCAGGAACGGACTGGCGCGGCGGCACGGGCACCGTCGTATAAAGTGCGACTGAGCGGGGTGGCGATTTTTGGAGTCGCGCCGTGCGCTCGTGCCGCCCTGCGCCAGTGCCGAGTGGGGGGCGTAGTGGTGGCACCGCGACGGGTGATCGACCGGACCGGGGCGCGTCACTTCGCATTTTGGCGGGCGGCGCCAACGTTTGCGTTGGCGGCTACCGTCACGACACGCGTCCGATAGCAGCGCGGCGTGCATCGTTGGGATCATGGTCGATAACGGGCGCGCCATCCTGCCCTGGACGAAGCACGTTGCCGTGCCCGACTGGTCCGAGGATGCCAACAAGTGCACGCGGTGCCTGGAGCGCCTGCAACGGTCGCACTCGCACGTAGGCAGGGCGGCGGGGGAGGGCGTGCGCAATGGCCCCGCGGCTGATCGCGTTGCCAGAATTGCAGGCTGTGCGGGCAGCTGTTCTGCTCGTTGTGCACCGGCAAGTTCCATGTCCCGGGTGAATTCAGGCGGAAGGCCAAGACAGGTCAGTGCCGGGTGAGCATGCCGCCTGCTGCAGTTACGCCAACGTAGGCGCGTTCGCAGGCCCAGTTCGCGTGTGCTTCGCATGCGTGCAGTCGTGTGTGGACGAACGCGATAAGCACATGGGGCCGGGGATCACCGAGCTGTCACGCCCGGGCCTTCGCCGCTCCGTCGACGAAGCGGGGCGGATCCATTACCATGCGCCTGTCTGGTCACTGCCTCGCAAGCACGCCTTCTGTCATATCTGTGATCGCGATTGCGGCAAAGGCGCCATATGTCATTGCTGTGGATCGATCCATTGCTCCGACTGCACAGCGTCCATGGATGTCCCTCCTAGCTTCCGGAAGCAGGTAGGCCTGGTGCAGGTACCATGATCGCTGGCCTGTGCGGCTTACTCGCTCCGAACAGGGCAAGAACCCAGTGCGAGTCTGCTTGCATTGCCGTTTCGACTTGTTCGGGGGAGCCATTCTCGATGAAGAGCCGTTAGCGTCGGCGACGCCGGGGAGCAGGAAGTCGCTGTCAGAGTTGCCGTCTGTTCGAGACGCTGGGGGCAGCGTATCGGATTCGAACGATGGTCGTATCGGCGAGGGTTTCGGCTGACGATGGGTTTCTGACGACGTCTGCGCTCAGATGCCGACCCTGTGGTACGGATTGCTGTTCAGTGGGAGAGCGCGTCCTTCCCCGTGACCACCGTTCGTGTTCGCCCGAGCGTACCGCTTGATGACCTCCATGAGCAGCTGTGTGGCGAGATGCCCACCCTGCGCAGTCGCCAGTTCAGCTACCTGTGTCGAGGCCGTCCCGTTCACAAAGATCACTGGGATATTGTAAGCCGTCCCAGACGCTGCAGATCGTTGAGACCGTTCTTGAGCGGGGCCTACCTAACAGTTCACGGCGAACCACGTACGACCTGTACTGTGGCTAAGGGAATGCTCATCATCGGCGCTGTCGCCACCGGCCTCTCTTCCTGCTGCGATGCACTCGTTGTCGTTTTCGGACAAGGCTCCCGGTCGAACGCATTCGCCCAGCGACCAGCAACCGACCAAGCAGCAACCAGGCCACCCTGGCTCCAGGATGCCGACTGGGTCCGCTGTTCATCGCAAGGCATCCGGGCCGATAGTTGCCCAGCCCGACGTCATCGGCCAAGTCACCGCGTTGTTCTCGTTGGAGTCGACCCGAGAGAACTTTCTCTCCTTCAGCAAGGGCGACGTGATCGACTTGCTCATCCGCAAGGTGCCGCTGGTCTGGCCCCCCCGTTTGAACGTGCCCCTGCTGACCGTTTGTCTGTGTGCAGCCGGACTCGAAATGGTGGTTCGGCCAGGTCTGCAGCCAAGACGGCGTCCTGAGAAAGGGTTGGATCCCGTCGAATTACGTCGCCGAATTGCGCTAGCCCGTTAAGCATATCGTGCGCCTGCCCAGCCCGCACCGCATTCCTTCGCTCGTTACCGACTCGTCAATGCATTGCGAATTTAGGGACCACGCCTCGCGTTATTGTCGTAGAATAGCGGACCTCGTCCGCGAGTTCGGTGCCGTGTACCGCACCAGGACGATGAGCTCGTAGACGTCGACGACGCGCGTGATCGCAAACGAGAGGCAGCCCAGCACCCAGGACCAGTACACCTCGGTAACCGACGCCGCCGCAGATCGCAGGCGTACCGGTATCGCCCCCACGTAGATCACGACGAACAGCGCAACCCAGAGCCCCACAAGGACGACCCTCAACGCGATGGCGCCAGCGAACGGTTTGCGATTCTGGATGGCGAGCGCGATGACAATGCACTGCGCGATCTCGCCGGCGGCCAGGACGCCCAGAAGGACGCGGGCGAGTACGCTGTCGACTTCGGGGTACCTCGCGGCCGCGAACGCGTACAGGGCCGCCCGGGTGAACGCCAGCACCGCAAAGCTGACCAGCGCCGTGAACGGTGGCACACAGCCGCAGAAGCGCGTCATCGATCGAGCGAATGCAGGGGGGGCGCGCGCCCCACAGTCAGCGGTCGGGTCGCACTGTGGCGTGACTCGCTCGCTCGGCCGTTGTTGTTGAGGCCGCGGACGGGCCTTCAGTGACCTTCGTTTTAGTCAAGGGATATCCGTGCGCGCTCGTCGCGAACCGTTCCTCAGTTACATCATCTGCGGGCGCCCCTGGTCGGGCAGGCCTTCGCTCTTCGGGTTCCGGATCGTTTCGTCCACAGACATGATGACGCAGGCGGCTTCGGTCGCTGCCGCCAGTGCGTTCTGCTTGACGAGCGCCGGCTCCCAGATGAAGCTTTGGAACGCGTCGACGGTACCGCTGTTGTCGATGTCGACGCCCTCCCATCGTTTGCCGTTGGCGTGGGCGGCCCGCAGAGCCGACACGATGTCGGTGCTGTCGAACCCGGCATTGTGCGACAGCTGGCTGGGGATGACTTCCAGAGCGCGCGCGTACGCCGCAATGATGAGCTGGCGCTTGTCCTTGATCTTGGAGGCGTACTCGCGCAGGTAACGCGACAGCTCCATTTCGATCGCGCCCGCACCCCCAACGACACTCTTGTGCTGGAGCGTCCGCTTCACGATCATGATCGCATCGTGCAGCGAGCGTTCGGTCTCGGCGATGAATTGCTCGGCGCCGCCGCGGAGGATCAGCGTGGCCGTCTTCGCCGTCGGGCACCCTGTGAACACGTTGTACCGCTCCGACCCAATCTGCTTCTCCTCAAACAGCTCGCAGGACCCCAGGACCGATTCGTTGATATTCTGCAGGCTCGTCTGGATCTTGGCGCCAGTCGCCTGCGGGCCAGTACGGTTAGACGGGGACGATGATGTGACATGACGGCGTCAGACGCACCTGGCAAACACGCTTGAGGTCGTCCAGCGGGACACGCCCGGAGCAGTGGATGTCACGGTCCGCGAAGAACTGGGTCGCCAGGTCGCCGATCGGGAGCCGCGACAGGACAATCTTGGCGCCGCTCTTCGCGATCAGCTCCAGCTTGTCGTAGATGATCTTCCATTCGGCATCGACAATCGACTGGTACTGCTCCGGGTTCGAGATGCGGACCTCGGCGTTCTCCTTCTCCGACTTCAGCTCGAGCTCGACGTTCAGCGCGACAATCTTCGGCTGCTTGAACAGTTTCGGCTGCTGCTCGAAGCCGGCGTAGCTGAACGTCTTCTTGAAGGCGACGCCCCGCACGAGGAAGCAATCGGTGACAGACCCGCCGTTGATCTTCTTCATCCCGATCAGGTCCAGGTTCAGCTCGGCCGGGTCCAGCGACATGATCGCGTCGACGATCAGGGGCGCGAAGAACGACTTGTAGTCGCAGATCAGCTTCGAGTTCAGCGACGTCTCGGCGCATCGCTCCAGCATCTGGCGCTGATCGCATCCCTCCGTGTTGACCTGGACGGCCAGGTCTGGGCGAACCGTTAGTCTCAGCGGCGCTCAGCAGACGACAACGAGCAACGATTGGCAACCTTGGATCTTGTCCAGCGCGGCCTGAAGCGCCTGACGGTACGCGCGGATGATGACCTGCGGGTGAACGCCATCCTCGACGAACGGCTTGGCGACCTTCAGGAGTTCGCCTGCACCACTATCATATGAGCAGGTGCGAACCGTACGAACACAACGTCGGCGGTACTTACCGGCCAGAAGGCACACGCTGGTCGTCCCATCGCCGACCTCGTCGTCCTGCGATTTGGCGACGTCGACGAGCGTCTTCGCCGCGGGGTGGACAATGTCCAGCAGTTTGATAATCGTGGCGCCGTCGTTGGAGATCGTGACACCTGGTCCGACGGGGGAGGGGTTAACGGATCACATAGCCGACGGCGACGGGCACGCGGCAACCGACCCTCCTTGTTGTGGATGAGTTTATCCATGCCGCGCGGGCCGAGCGTCGTCTTGAGGATGTCGGTGACGGCCTGCACGGCGTTGATGTTCGAGATCAGCTGCGGTTTGCCCTGCGACTTGTCGGTGCCCTCCTTCAGCAGGATAATGGTCGGCTGCATCATGATGACGGATCGACGACCGCCGTTGGGCCAATCGAGCAACGCACACCGCCACGGACTATCGCCGATACGTCTATTTACGGTATTGAGCGACTGCGTGCGAGCTGCAAGGCGCCGCCAGTTGGCTGTCGTCAGACGTCCCAGTGCGACTGCGTGCGAGCTGCAAGGCGCCGCCAGTTGGCTGTCGTCACCGCCCCAGTGCGACTGCGTGCGAGCTGCAAAGCGCCACCAGTTGGCTGTCGTCACCGCCCCAGTGCGACTGCGTGCGAGCTGCAAGGCGCCACCAGTTGGCTGTCGTCACCGCCCCAGTGCGACTGCGTGCGAGCTGCAAAGCGCCGCCAGTTGGCTGTCGTCACCGCCGCAGTCGCCCCCCAAGACACCCACCCGTCAAACACGCGCCCGAACGCCAACCCGGATGGCGTTGGCCGCGGCACACGGTGCGTAACAGACACGACACATCATTGTATGCATTTGATGGCCTGCGCCAGGACGTAGCTGGCGGCGGCGACGCCGGTGATGGCGTTCAGCGTCGGGTAGTCGGCGCCCAGCACGGCGATCGTCATCAGGGCGACCGGCGGGATCAGCCCGGAGCACCACCAGGCGGATCGGCGGCGGTGCCGCGCCCCCTTGCCGTACTGCACCGTGACGAACGGGAACAGGACGCGCAGGGCGCGCGCGTCCTCATTGCGTATCGTCGGGCAGTCCCTCAGGTCCAGGTGGCGCAGGTTCGGCCGATGGCGGCTGCATACCAGCAGGACGGTCTGGTGGTCGACGCGAAGGCCCGCCACCGACAGCGCCGCCAGGCGCGGCAGCCGCTGGAATTGCAGGACGCCCGCATCGGTGATCGCGTCGCAGTCGGCCACGTTGACGTCGGTGAGCCGCGTCATCGTCGCCATGTACGACGCCGCAGTGTCCGTCAGGTGCTTGCACGCCTTCACCGACAGCGCCTGCATCGCCTTGCAGTACAGCGCCAGCAGCCGTATGGACCGGTCGGTGATCGGGCAGTCGTCCAGGACGACGGACGTCAGCGAGCAGTGCTGGGCGACGACGCCCAGGCCAATGTCGGTCAGCAGTGTGCACCCGGCGACGTGCAGCCGCGTCAACGTGTCGGGCACCATCGTCAGCGTCGCGTTCGTCGTGACGGGCGCGTACCCGATCAGCGTGTCGACCTGGGGCAGGCGGCCGAACAGGGCGTGCTGGTCGCGCCGGGCCATCTGCCTGGGCACCGCCGACAGGTCCAGCGTGCGCTGCCGCCCCAGCAGGTCGCCGTCGTAGACGAGCGACGCGAACCGGTGGCAGCTGGGCGCCACCCTGCAGAGCAGGTCGCCCAGCTCCAGGAACGACAGCACGTCGACCCACAGCCAGTCGCCGATCGTCGCCCAGCGCCCGGCGCAACGTCGACGACGTTTCGTGGCGACCGCCAGCAGCTGATGGCGGAACAGGGCGCCGGGCGGCGACCGCTTCCGCTTCGCCATCCTACAACGGGTACACCGTATCGATCGAATCCGCTGGGCAGAGCGTGGGCCCAGGTCGCTGTATTGTGTTTGGGAATGGTCAGGGGCAGTGCCCGTCGAGCGCGTCGTCGATCAGGCGCAGCAGCGGGCGTCGCAGGCGATGCAGCAGGACGGGGTCGCCTGCGACCTGTTTGGCGATGGCGGTCGCGTGGTGGACGGCGGCGGCGTCGTCCCTGAGGCGGGTCGTGATCCGGATGGCCTCCTCGTAGAGGTGGACGCGCGCGTTGACGGATAACGCGGTGCTAGAGGCGAGCTCGGTGCACCGGCCGAGGAACAGGGCGATCAGGTGCCGCGGGACGCGATCGGCGACCTCGGCGAGCAGGGCGCCGACCTGGACGATCAGCATCGGGCGGTGCTGGTTGCGCGCCGCCAGCGCGAACGCCATCGGGTGCAGGCGCGCGGCGACGTCGGGGATGCGGACGACGAGCTCGTGCATGACGGAGACGGCCATGACCGGGTCGTCGTGCAGGCGCCGCTCGACGAGGGCGACGACCGCGTCGAGGTCGAACAGGAGGTTGACGAGCGGGCAGCAGACGACGGCGACGGACAGCAGGTGGAGGTCGGCGAGGCGCATGGCGATGCACAGGGCGCGACGTGTGATCGCCGGCGACGCGTCCGGGCCCGCCGGCGACGACAGCGCGGCGGTCAGGACGAGCGGCGACAGGTGGCCAGCGTCGACGCGCGTCACGATCGCGACCAGCGCGTCGACGTCGATGCTGGACAGCGTCGGCAGGATCGTGACGAGCGCGTCCACGACGCTGGCGCCCAGCGCCGGATGGGATATCGACAGCAGGCGCTGGACGACGACCTGGCACTGCTCGTCGGTCAGGTCGGCGAGGCGCCCCAGCAGCGTCTGCAGGCAGACGCGGACGACGCTGGCGTCGGGCGACGCCAGCCCGACGAGGAACGCCATCGGATTGGTACTGAACGGCGGCGGCGGCGCCGGTGTCGTCGCGTGTCCCTGCTGCTGCTGCGCGATCGTCGCCATGGTGTTCGCACAACGACGCGCGTTTGACAAGTGTGTCGTTGCCGGTGGCAAGCGTCGACACATCCCGAACATCCGGACCGGGGAGGCATGACTCACGTCGCTGGCCTTCCGGATACGGTGGCGAGAGCACCCTGTGCCATACCGGGCGACATTGTACGTGGTGGTGATGGTGTTGGTCGGCGCCATCGCTCTACGCAATGGGCGCGTCAACCTCCGATCGAGGCAGAAGGATGATCGTGTGGGTGGTGGTGCTTGTGGCGGCGGTCGCGGCGATGACGGGGGCGGCGTTCGACCACCATGGACGGATAGAGGAGCGCCGGCCCGTCCATGTGAAGGTGGACCAGTTGGTGTCGGCGACGCACGCCAGGGCGTCGGCCAGGTCGACGGCGGAGGCGCTCAGGGAGCTGGAGCAGAACCTGGTCGAGCATATCGTGCACAACGCGAGGGTCGTGCTGGAGGGACCCATACAGGAGCCGTTGCAGCGTGCCGAGCACGTCGCTGCCCAGGTGCTGCACCAGACGCAGAAGACGTGGGAGGCGGTCGCCACCGGTGCAAAGTCGTCGCGTACTGCGTCTGGTGGGGATCCCGGGCCCAAGGCTGACGCCATCACGCGCGAGCTGGCTGACCTGCGCGACGGCCTGGGGCGCCTGCTGTACCAGTCGCAGCGAACCATGTGGATGGACCCAGCGCTGTCGTCATCGTCGTCCGCCAGCAGCCCCTGGATCTGGGTCCACACGTCCTGGGCGCCGCTGCTGATATTCGAGGCCGCCTTCTTGGTCGCGTGTGCCGCGCTTCGTATGGCGTCCAGGGCAAACACCAAGCAGCGTCATCGACCGGACACGATGCTGTTCTAATGCCGTCCCGACACTGGAGTGGCGCCGGCGGCGTTACGTCGGGCGTGCGTGCGGCTCACTAAACGAATTCAGGAGGGCATGCGCAGTCGCTTCCACTGCAGTCGGCAATGAACGAAGATGGCAGTGTGCTCTGTACAGTCGGCCCAGACGTCGCCGATGTACCGAAATGCCAAAGGCGGGCAGTTGGCGCCGGTGACGCCGACGGCAACCTGCGCCACTGGGTTCGCCAATCGTTGATCACCGCCCGTGTTGGTCGTACGCTCCTGCGAACCGAGGCATACAGAAACGAGGGACCTACACATCCAGCGATGGACCTATAACCGATGCAACGACGAGCCTGCAGATACAACGACGAACCTATAAACCAATACAACAACGAACCTATAAATACAACGACGAACCTATAAATAAAACGACGAGCCTATAAATATAACGATGGACCTGTAAATACAACGGCGGTGCCTATAAATACAACGACGACGATGAATTGTGCGCACAGGCATGCAATTGGAACCCGACGACTTGGGGTGGGAATCCGTACGCCGCGCCGTCATTTCCGATTTGTGGAGCTGGATGATGTACGGGGTCGTCATCATGGGGAGATGGGTCGTTCTTGCTCTGCTCGCAGCGTGCGGAGCCATTGGCGCGCCCAATTCTGATCTGGCCGTGTACCACGAAGCCGCCAGAGACTGCATCGACCTTGTGGACTGCATTCATGATCTGGCCGACGACTGCATTACTGCCAGCGAGCTGTTCAGCGATGAAGAGCTGGATACCATGAGGACCCAAGCCAATGCGATTATGAATATGACGAACATGACAAGTGCCGAGAAGGATACGCAGCGGTTCAGGGTCCGAGCACGCAATCTGGCCGATCGATCTTCGCGTTTCTGGACCGGCCCGTTCTACGATCCTTCTGGACTACTTGGGCAGATCGGCATGTACATTGCGACGCAAGGCAGTCAGCGAAACGACGTCGTCGATGTGCGCAATCGGTTGGCACTGTCCCTGGCCCTTTGCGAGGATCGGCAACGCAGCCGCAAACTAGTACTGCTGGACGACGATGAGGACGCCGTGAAGGTATTTTTGAAGAGTTGGATTGAGCAATACGCCAATGCAACCAAGAAGGAGATTGGGGACCTCACAGCCAAGACGATGGATGGTAGACTGGGGGACGTTAACGCCTTGGTCCAGAAGCTGAGCGCTTCGGCGGAGAGGCACTCCGAAGCGTTGGCGACCATGCAGAACGAAATACGGCGGAACGACAAAAGTGTCGGCAGCGTCAAGAACGAGATCAATGGCGTGAAACTGGGCCTGGTAGAGATGAAGGAGGTCATTGAGCAAGTGAAAAACTTGACGAAGGAGAGCCACACCCTTCCGTCGAAGGCCCTGCAGTCCGGGGCCGCCGTTACCGAAGGGACTGATCAAAGCAGCAACAGAACCGAGGAGGAGATCCAGGCGATCGTTGAAAGACTGGCCACAACCGTGAGGAGTGTCGTTACGCAGGAGACGCGTCCGATGGACGTTCGCGTCAGGCAAATCGCGGCCGAGCGCGACGGGCTGCATCAGCAGCAGGAACAAGCGATTCGCGTTTCCAAGCGCCTGAACGTCATCAACGTCCTCGCTCTGGCGTACCTGGCGTCACCGAAAGTGAAGTCGCTGGTCTCCTCGCTTCCCTCGCCGGACCGACTCATCAAGCCGACGTGGCCAATGAAATCGCCTGCGGCGACGTGGCTGACAGCGGCCATCGCGAAGCGTGCCGTCAAGACCCCGTCGATTGCCGCCAACGAGAAGAAGACGCGTCAGCGTTCGACTGCTGCGCAGAAGGCGATGTTCGCAGGGGGCGTCGCCGCCGCGTCGATTGCTGGCGCCATGGCGTTCAATGGGCTGCCCCCAAGCTGGCGCGTGCAGAAACCGAGTCCTCGCCCGTCCCCAGCATCTACACAGGCGAACACGACGGTAAGGGTTATGGTCGAATGACGGTGAGATATGTGTACCTAACGTGTGCGCGTCGTCGCAGAAACGGACGGCCCCGGTCGCCAGTACCATCGCCGTCATCGTCAGCGTCGCCGTTGCTCTTGTCGTCGCGCTGTCGGTCGCCGGGGCGCGCTACCGGCGACGCCGCAAGCAGACGGTCGCCATGGCCGTCGAGCAACCGATGGACGATCTCCAGCTGTGATTGTCCTCCCAACCCGAGAACATGGCCATCGAGTCGCACGCGGCACCGCCTGTGGGGGTCAATACACGCATTCAACGAGGTGACCCAATGAGGTGGACCGTACTGGATAGGCAGTTTCGTGTAGTTCAGCTTGCCGATGCACGTACGTGCATGAGCAGATCACTGTCGCCCGGATCGCGTCCGGTTGCTCTGGGCACAATCCATCAAACCAGCGGTGCGCTTCGCGCTCGACCATGACGGCCGCCCCTCGGGACGATGGAGGAGAGGTATGCAGAAGGCCATGGTTGTCGGCGATGTGGCCGCTGCCTCCACGCCTGCTGCTGCTGCTGTTGCTGGCGCGATCGTCGCCATGGTGTTCGCACAACGACGACGCGCGTTTGCCAGGTGTGCTGTTGCCGGCGGCGAGCATCGACACATGTCGAACATCCGGACCCGGGGGCATCATGACTCACGACGATTCGGCATATGGGCACCAGTATTACGATTGTGTACGTGATGGTGATGATGATGACGGCTGCTGCTGCTGCTGCTGCTGCTGGTGTTGGTCGGGGCGCGCCATGCAGGCCTTCCAGAGGCGGATGACGTCCCGACAGCGATCCTCACGGTACTGTTCGGGCGCGGTGAGTCAATCGGGTCGGGGCGATGGTCGGCCGTACGTGTACCCCGTGCTGGGCGAGGCAGGCCTGGATCTCGCAGGCCAACTTGCGGCACGGCGCTGTCGTCGCCGCGCCCGCCACCATTTTACGCAATGGGCCCGCCAACGTCCGATCGAGGTACCGTTAGAAGGATGTTCGTGTGGGTGGTGCACCTGGCGACGATGGACGCGGCGTTCGACGACACCACGGGTGGATAGAGGGGCACTGTCCCGTCCAAGTGAAGGTGGACGTCCCAAGCATCGCGTTGGTGTCGAACGTGCAAACGAAACCTGTAGTCTATCGTCATGTGTCAAGACAGCCTGCCCAACCCGAGCGCGCTCCTCTTTGCTCTGGGTGAACTTCGAGCCGACGGTCTTGGTTGCTGTCAGATATCGTAGGACGCGCTTCGCCGCCCTACAATGGGTGATGCTGTACCTACCTAGCCAGTTGGCTGACAGCATAGACGATGTCTGGACGGGTCTCGTTTATAGCGTAGATGAGTTTAATCTTAGTCCCGGATCCATTGGCGTCGAGGCCCCCCTTGCAGTTGTTCATTGTGCACCGGGTCAGCAAGGTGTTCAGGTACGCCTCTTGGCTCAGTGTAACCTCCCCAGTGCACCGCCCTGGACCTTGACACCGACAAGCCAGGTCAAGGTCTCTCGCGTCCGGTTGTCTTGAATTTACTGCTGACGATGCCAGCCCATCAGTCGAGGTGAACTGATGACGATTGCCAGGTCGTCGACGATCACAACGATGAAGATGCGCGATTTTCCGGTGGGCACTGCTCGTATCCACAGAAGCGTCGTAACCAGGAGCGTGAACCACTGGAGCTGGGCTTGTGCCGGGCCGTAGATGCTCTTGCGTAGGCGCCAAACCCAGGATGGATGAGCGGAATCAGCCGTGCCCTCATGAGGTTGCTCGACAAGGATGTCGTCCTCAAGTGCCGCGTCGAAAACGCCGTCTTGACGTCACGTTGAGCAGCCTTGTATTGGCGAGACACCATGAGCGCGATGATGAAGCGGGCCGTTGCAGCGAGCCGAGCACGTCGAGGTCCAGGTACTGCACCAGACGCAGAGGACCCGGTCGCGACCGGTGCAACGCCGTCATGTACTGCATCTGGTGGGGAGATCCTGAGGCCCAAGCCTGACGTACGCCATCATGCGCGAGCTGGCTGACTTGCGCGATGGCCTGGGGCGCCTGCTGCACCAGTCGCAGCGAACCATGTGGCTGGGGCCCAGCGCTGTCGTCGCCGCCCGCCAGCAGCCCCGGGTCTGGGTCCACACGACCTGGGCGCCGCTGCTGATACTCGAGGCCGCCTTCTTGGTCGCGTGCGCCGCGCTTCGTATGGCATCCAGAGCAAACGCCAAGCAGCGCCATCCGACATGATACGATATGCTGTTCTAATGCCGCCCTGACACTGGGGTACTGGCGCCGTCCGCGTTATGTCGGGCGTGGGTGCGCCACCCAGTAAACGAGCAGAGGCATGCGTAGGCACATCAGGCGACAATGGGCAGTTTGCTCTGCATAGTCGGAGACGTCCCTGATTTAGTGACCCCCCCAGGGTGGACAGTTGGCGCCGGCGGCCCCGGCAATTTGCACCACTAGGTTCGCCAAGGGCTCAGTGCCCGTGCTATACGACTTAACGAAGGACCGACACATTGGCGACGAACCTATAAATACAACGGGCGAACCTATAAATACAACGGGCGAACCTATAAATACAACGGGCGAACCTATAAATACAACCTTCGAACCAAACAAGTGCACTATTGGTGGACCTAGAATAGGACCAGGAACACGAGACATCCGTCTGCGGGACGGTTCATTCGGAAATTGTGAGGACGTTCGGCAGCGGCATGTTGGCATGGACAGTGTTTGCCCTAGCAGGGGCGTGCGTTGTGGCCATGAGTGAAGTCGACCAGAAAGCGTACATCCGCATGGCCGCAGCATGCCAGGATTACGCGGCCGATCTCCTGCGCGTTGCCGATGTTGACAGCTGTGACAGGGCAGCCTTGACACTCGTGCATAAGGCTGCAGCAGCGTTGGCCTCACACCCACCTGATGGCGACGCGAAAACATTCGAGGAACTCTTGAGGGCACTTGGCGACCAGGCGGATGTGCTTGTACAACGAGAGGAGGGCAAGCTGAATGGCACAGTGGCGAAACCAGTATGGCATAGGCCATTCAAGATGTTAGACCAGTACAGGTACGTACGCCGGTTCATGTCATAGGACCCCGCTCTGACTGTACAACAACGAAGACGACTGTGGGAAAAGAGGGATGGCGGCGCAGCAGAGGAAGGCGTGGCGGTAGATCTCGATCCAGTAACCCAGGGGTTCAAAGACGCCCAACGTCGGTGGAGTTCAGAGTTGCAGCGCGTCACAATGAATGGGGTCAGAACGGCAACAGCTGACCTCATCAGGATCAATACCACAATCCAACACATCAAAGACCGCGTCATGAGCAACCAACGGATGAGCAATACCGCGATCGGAAACCTCCACCGCGACCTCACGTCAACCATCGACACGAAGACGAAAAGTATCGACGCAAAGGTCACCGGCAGCAGGCAGGAAATTATAGCCAAGGCGAACGAGTTGGACGAGTCGATCAAGAGCGCGACTTCAAACATGGAACGTGCAGTGAACAGCATAAAGGCCGAAACAGGTTACATCAAAGTAAGGGTCAACGACAGCCAACTGGCGATCGAGAAGAAAATCGAGACTGCGATCGAGGACGTGAACCGAACGATAGTTGGTCGACTGAGCGTCATGGAGAACATGATGAAACTTATCGCCGTGTTCTTCGTCGCCACCAAGCAGGCGATCACGGAAACGGGCAATCAGTTGGACGGCTCGATCAAGAACGAGACCTCAAAGATAACACGTGCAGTGAACAGCATCAATAACGAGACCGAGAATATCAAACGCAGAGTCGAAGACAGCGAACGGGCGATCGAAACCAAGAGCGAAGAATTCCACGACGCGATCCAGAGCGTGAAGCGAACAATATGTGGGCGGCTGAGTAGTATCACGAAGGTGACGAAACGTATCGACCGCAATCTCGTCCACAACAAGAAGATCGCGGAAACGGCGAAGACGATAGAGCGAGCGACCACAAGGATGGAAAATGAACTGAGCAGCATCAACGAAGAAGCCGGACGTATCGAAGAAAGGATCAGAACCAACCGAGAAACGATCGAGAAGAAGAGCAACGACCTCGCCAATGCGTTCCAGAGCGTGAATCGAACGATATCTGGGCAGCTCAGCAACATCAACATGAAGGCGCAACGCATCACCGATGATTTCCGCGGCAGCACGCAGGAGATCACGAGAGCGGTGAACCGGTTGGACAGCGCGACCTCAGAGATGACCAATGAACTGCGGACCATCAGGGTCAACCAGAACACGCTTTCCAAGCAGTCGAACGTCATGACAGCGGGCATCGTGGCGTACCTTGTGGTACCCCACCTGAAGACGCTGATTCAGAAGCATTCCTGGACTTGGCGATCGATGTCATGGAAACCGAGCCTGTCATGGAAACCGAGCCTGCGATGGAAACCGAGCCTGCCATGGAAACCGAGCCTGCGATGGAAACCGAGCCTGCCATGGAAATCGAGCCAGCTAGGTATCAAAAAACCGGCGGTACCGATCAAGAAGCAGGCCAAGGTTCCCGACTTCCTTGCCAACGGGAAAAGGGCGTGGCAGCGTTCCACTGTCATGCAGAAGGCCATGGTTGTCGGCGGTGTGGCCGCTGCCTCCACGGCTGGCGCCCTGGCGCTCTCGGGCCTGCCAAGCCGGCCAGCGGCACAGCCGAGCGCCCGTTCATCCCGCACGACTGCACAACAGACTGTCACGGTAGGCACAAACGCTCGTAATCCAGCAGCAGACGATACCTGATCGGCCGCTTGTTACAGGACCCGCCGAAACGCCCGACCATCACCATCGCCGCCATCATCGCCGCCGGCGTCGCCGTCCTCGCCGCCATCGCAATCGGCGTCGTCATCGCCTGCCGACGCAGCAGGCGTACGCTCATTGGCGCTCGTCTACCGGCGGACGTGCACTTCTGACACACGCTCACCCGTCCCCATCCAGCGCCCATCGCCAAGGCCCGCCCCTGACTGAACGTTCGACACACCGCAAAACAAAACGTGCCACACCAATCCAATACAACACCGGTTTTTTGTGCGCCACCCACGCGCCCCCGACTGTTCCTCCTCGTGAGTCGCGCGCTTCTCGACGGCGCTGACCGACGCATTTTTGTGGAGGCGTTCGGGTGCCGGGGACGGGAGGGGGATCGATCGGCCGTGACCATGAAGTTGAACGTCGATGGGGAGTACGGCTGGGTTGTGGCCGCCGCCCTGCTCCTGTACCTGCAGCAGCAGGTCATATTCGTGGTCATCGTCGTCCGCGCCCGCATGCGCACGCACATCAAGGCGCCGACGCTGTACCCGCGCGACAGCGAGATCAAGGACCTGAAACTATCGCCCGACCAGGTCGACGGTTACATGCGCGCGCAGCGGATCCACCAGAACAACCGTACGTCTCGTGTCCGCCGTCGCCGCCGCATCGCGCCCCCGTTGACCACAACGTGCGTCGTCCAGTCGAGTTCATGGCCATGTTCGTTCCCGTGTTCCTGCTGTCTGGCCTGTACAATCCAGTGTACACGGCCATCGCGGTAAGGCGACCGTCGGACGGACGCCGCTGGACGTCCAAGTAACGATGTGTCTACAGGGGCTCTGGATCTTCGCGTTCCGCCTTCTGTTCGCGATCGGGTACCTGCGTGCCACGACGTCGCGTACCTGGGGCGGCCCGTTCCATTTCGGCGAGCTGTACTGTGTCATCACGGCCGCGCGCCTGGCGTACTCGCTGATCCAGTCCGCCTGAACGGCGCTGCGCTGCACTGTCCGACCTATGTAGCGTGCATAATACAGACGGGCAGTACACACATATCGCGCTGGGCGGCGTCGCGTGCGCGCCCGGCCCTCGTCCGTCCGCCGGGCGCAGATCGACGCGAAAGGTGCGCGGGCGTTCGCGATCGACGCAGCGGCGCGCGCGACCAGCGACGCCGCGTGGCGAACGTGACAATGCCCCGTCATTCGAAGAACGCGACGGCCAGGCAGTTCTTCTCGTACGGCGAGCGAAAGGCGCTGAAGTACGGCACGGTGACGGCGCGGCTGGATGGCGACAGTCAGAAGCGCGCCTACTCGTGCTCGTTGTGCCTGGAGACGGTACGGCCGCCGGCACCCTGTTGCATAAGTGCCCGTGTCGAATGACCCGTCTGTGTGTGTCAGGCGCAAGACCCTTGTGCCTGCGGCGAAGGGCACGTATTCTGCAAGGAGTGCATCTATGAGAACCTCCTGCACCAGAAACAGGCCATCAAGGTTGTGTGTGCCCAGGCGGGTTGGCATCGGCGAACTAACGCGGATGCGTCTCGATCAGGCAGCGCAAGAGAAGTACGAACGGGATTTGCGAGAGCAGACGGCACGCGAGGCGCAGGCCAGGACCGAGGAGGAGATCGCTCGCATCGAGAGGTGGGGCGACGAGCGGTTCCAGTGGATGTTGGGTCAGCCACTGACCTGCGGGCCAGGTTCGAGAAGACGGATTCGTCGCTGGTGGTGCTCGAATGTGCCGGTGATGACAACGAGGCGAATCAATCGTCGGGTACTAAGCCGGCGCTCCGCGCCTTCTGGCTGCCGGCAGCCGCCATGAGTTGTGAACCGGAACGCGAGCAGCGAACATCGCTGGAACGGCCAGACACTGTTACGCGCTGCCCCGAGGTAATCGAACAGCTGGGCGGTCCCGGCTTTGCTGACGAACGCTGGGCGTCCAGGATCAGAAGCCGCTGAAACGATCGCATCTGTGCCCGGTTCGGTTTACAGATCGGTGCGACGCAGGTCAACTAGCAATGCTCATCGTACTCCTGTTGCTGCCCTCCTGACAATGGTTGTGCAATGCTAGATACGGGGCAGACGGGCGACGATTCCTGCAGGTACATGTGTCCGTCATGTCGGCGAAACCTGACGCCAACGATACGAACTGTCTGGACCCGCCCCTGTGGCCACGTTGTCTGCAAGGTCACATGGTTCGTTCGTCGTGGACCGATGGGAGGAATCTGACCGCGCTGATGCTCCAGACCTGCTTCGAGACGCTGGTGAAACCGGAGCGAAAGTGTGTCAGCTGTGGCGAGCGCGTCAAGCGATCGGTGGAATGGGGCGCGACTGGATTCGCTGGCAGTGGCGCCAGACTCCAAGCCCGCACCAGCACACCGGCATTCCAAGGGTAAACAACATCATACTCGATTGCTTCACGCCGGTTGCCGTTGCCCGTTAGTATATGCCCCTCCGTACGAAGCAGGTTCGCGACAGCCTGGCCTTCGTCAACAGAACCCACACGCCTACAGTCGTGTAGATGAGCAATGCAGCACTGGGCGGTCCTTCAACGAGGCAACGATGACGTTCCTTGACAAGGCCCACTACTGGCCATCCGCTGTGCAAACAGGCAGTACAATTTCGAGGCGGATGGGAATGAATGCCGAAACACTCCGCTCAGGTGTCACGTTCATTGATGTCGTCGGGTTTGTGCCTCTTGGCGTCGGGGGATTCATCTGGGGTTTCCGAGGGTCCCGACGACAGTTGGTTGGCAGTCTTGATGGCCGACAGTATGTACCCGCTGGCGCCATGCATCTGCATTGTCGGGTGCGTCCGGTTGGTCAGCACTTGGTACTCCCGGTACCAGTTCTCCGACACCTATAGGGCGGGCATGAATACTCATCGCGGTACCGCTTTGCAACGGGACAGGGGTCGCACCTGGACCATGATCGCCTGCTTCGACTGTCGAAGCCGGAGAGCGACCTTCTGCAGTGGTTCCAGGTACGGGCAGTAGATGACGAGCGAGCCACCGCCACACAGGATCGGCAGGCATGCGTCCCTGGACCAACGAACCTTAGAGGATGCATCCCAAAGACAGCAGGTACGCGCGTTACATGGCGGATTCCACGTCAAACCGGGCACAGATGATCACTGATTCCACCTGGTTCGCGAGCCATCTCCGAACCAGCTCTTCAGGATACCTGCGACACATACCAAAGTCAGACATCGACTCGGGTCACAGAGGAGCCAATGCCAGACCTGGTACGCCCTTTCGCGTTCACATTGGACGCATCGTGAACATATTCGGAGACGAGAACAGGGTCGTCGTCAGGCAGGTCCTGCATCGAGGCATCTTTCATCAGGGCCGCCGGGAAGTGCACGATCGAGTTCTGAATAGATAGGTCGAGGCCGAACGCGTTGACGCATTCGGCATTGGGCCCAGGCCCTGTAAAGTACGGTGCAAGAACACGGCCGTAGCCACCCAGGCGCTCCGCAACGGAGGCCACAATGAGGCCAACGCATTGGTCCAGCACGAGAACTTGCGACATGGGCCGCAGGGACGCCTTCTGAAGGATCATTGCCAGCGTGTCGGGACGGATGCCCATGACCTTATCGGATTTCGCGTCGCTCAAGTACATACGCGATACGGTCAGCGCTGTCGGGCGCAGGATGCGAATCTCGACAATGTGCTGCTGTCGCTTCTTCCTCAACCATTTCTCCTGGGAGAACTCGGTTTTCGATTCGAACGTGGCACTGATACGGGCGGTCAGCGGTTTTACATCAGATCAGGACCGACGACGGGCGCTTGTGTACCTGTTTGCTGCCAGCAGCGCAACGACCTCTTCGCCCGACATGGTCTTCTTCAGTTCCATGATCTCGTCGCGCGTCAGCTTCTGCGCATTGCTGTTCATTCGCAATTCGGAATTATCGCTGGACGGCAGGAAGTTGGAATCGACGATGGAACTGCTGGAATCGAACAGCGACGAGTCAACTTGCACCAGCACCCCCGCTTCAAGACGAAACACTGATCCATAGGGACAACCTAACGTCGATGTCAGCCCAACAATGACACCGGGACGCCGAATGCTACGATGTACCGATAATCGGATCAACGGCGACCTGATTCTTGGCTAGGCGAAACTTGTCACCAGGACGCACATGCAGCATGGAGTAGGTTGCATCCTGGTACAGGATCAGGACACGGTCGTTGGCACCTACCACCTTAGCCATCCTGAGGCCCTTCGGACGTGGCGGAGTCCGCCGCGGACTCCGCGAGCCTCGTGTCCCATGGTCAGAGGCACAACCTTTCGCCGCTGACCGTCTGCCTGATCGGCTGCTCTCCGACATCGTCGGCTTCAGTGCAGATCTACATTCTCCTCGGCGTAAGCCCTAACGACACCAACGATTTGTTGCCAACGCTGCCGACGCACAAGGCTGTGCGCCAGAACCGGCCCCCCGATCCAGATACGCAAGGCTCGTGTATAAAGGTCGAAATTCACGGCCACCCGTTGCGTTCTCGGGCTATTTGTGAGGCGGCGGGTTCCGTTTCGATTTGGGTTTGTACGACGCCTTGAATGCTGGCATACCGGTGATCTCGCGGCCCGCGACGAGCATGTTGATGTCGTACGTCCCTGATCGCACGTTCAGCATACCACCGGGCGCGTACCTGCCACACAGGCATACCTTCGTAGGTGTAGATGCTCTCCATGTCGCAGAACAGGCGTGCGACGTGGTACGAGCCGTCGATTCCGTTGCCGCCGAGAAGCTCACGGCCGAGGTGGGCGACTTCCCGACCGCGCAGCGAGTTCATGGCCTTGGTCAACGACGCATGACCAGGGGTCAATTTCCCGGCCGTGTACAGCTGGCTCATACGCAGGCCCATGTAGATCATGCCCTGTATCGTGCCCAGCATCCGCGCCAGCTTCTCCTGGTTCAGCTGGAACGCGGCCAGCGGTGCCCCGAATTGCTCGCGACGCTTGCAGTACTGCAGGCAGTGGTCATAGACGCCCATGGCAATACCCACAGGCTGCCAGGCGACCATTACGCGCGACACCGTCAGTGCCTGGCCCGGCCCCGATGCGAAATCCTTCGCCTTGGGCAGGCGGTTCCTGAGCAATACAAGTCAGGTGACGCAAACGGAGCTGGGCAAGGGGGTGCGCATCGAACTTCTCAGGCACGAAGACGTCCTTCATGACAATGTCGCCGTTCTGAACAATGCGCAGCGAGATCTTGTTCTCGATCTTCGTCGCCGACAACCCCGGGGACCCCTTGTCGACAACGAAACCGAGGACGGCGCCCGTCTCGGCGTGCTTCGCCCAGACGATGAACACGTCGGCGAACGTAGCATTGCCGATCCAGCGCTTCCTCCCATTGAGCACCCAGCCACCCTCGACGGGCTTGGCGGTCGACAGCAGACTGCTGGCGTCGGATCCGCGCTCGGGCTCGGTCAGCGCGAAGCACCCGACCTTGTCGAGGCGAATCATCGCCGGCAGGTACCGCTGCTTCTGCTCGTCCGACGCGCACAGCGCAATCGACTGGATCGCCAGGCAGTTGTGCACCAGGAAGAACGTCGACAGCGACGTGTCGACCCGGGCCAGCTCCAGGAGAATCTGTGTCACGCGGCCCCACGTCAGACCATGCGCGCGGGAGCGTCCCGAGCGCGTCCGTACGGCAACGTTGGCCATGTGGGATAACCCGGGTGAACCGAACCCCTTGACGGTCGAGCCGCAGATGCCGAGTTTGGCGATGGCGGGTAGCAGGTCGTGCGGGAACTCGGCCTTCTCCCAGCACCGGGCGGCGCGGGGCAGCACGTACGTCTCGGCGAACGCGCGAACCGTGGCGCGCAGGGCGCGCTCGGCCGGCGCCAGCAGCTCGTCGAACGCAAAGTACTCCGAGGCGACGCACGGAAACGACGACGCCGACGCATCGGACGCGACGACGTGCCCGCCGACCTGGCGCACGCGATCCATCCGTCGTATCGCGGCGGGGAACGACCACCACGGGCTCCTCCTCTACAGTCCTGGCGAACGACAACGGTGACAACGGGGGAGGGGGCCGCACCAACCTCCGACCCGACCCCACAAAAACGCATCGCGCGGTCCGGCCCGGTTGACGGCGACACGGCCGCGCCCCCCACGGCACTCTGCTGCAGCGCAGCGGGGGTCGTGACTCGTGACCCGGGCAGCTGCACCGGGTCGGTGTGCGCGACAGGTCCTGCGCCGAGCCGTGCTATTTCTGGGCGTCACTCCTTTTTTACGAATCGTCGGAGGCGTCCTGGTCGGGGTCGGCGTGCGCGGCCGCATATTTGGACGGCTTGCCCTTGAGGGGGGCGCCCCAGGCGCGCAGCGCCGGCAGCTTCCTGCTGGGCGGGTCCATCTGCGCCGAACCCGTTCATGTCAGCGTCGGACGGTCGGGGGCCACGTTGCCCGTCGCGTTTACCTGGGGGAACTCGCCGTCCTCGTTGCGGGCCTCCTCGGGTGCGACCCGGGACCTGCTCTTTCCCGACCCGCTGTGCCTCGACGACGCGTCCTCGGCGCGGTCCTTGCCTGGTTGCCCTGGAACAGGGTGAACGTGCGCTGCCTGCGGCGGGTCTGCCTGCTGCTGCTGTTGAGGGTCGACGATAACGACGGGCGCAGGTACGAGGACGTAGGCGGGTGCGGCGGCCTGCGACGCAACCAGGAACGGGGCCATTGCGAACGCAGGGCTGGCCTGCACGGGCGCCGGCGCGCTTCCGGCGTGAACCTCAATCAGTTCGTGCGCGTTCACTATCCTGATATCGTCGGCGTGGTGGGCCTGCTCGGACGTGCGATCGTCCAGCGCGCGCCCGGTCAGGGCCGCCTGCAGGCTGGCGAGCACATGACGAGCACGATGGACGCCGTTCCGCACGTCCGTCTTGTACCAGTCAAAGATCGTCCTCAGCTCCAGCCACGTGTCGTCGTTCAGGACCCGACCTGGACCACACACGTTACCGACCGGGCGGGACGCCACAGGAACGCGCGTCTCCCTGACTCGGTCGGACGTATTCGTAGATGAAGGCGGGCAGTTCAGGGCGGCGTGGGCGCTTGAGGCGGAAGACTTTGTTGACCTTGCGCAGGGCGGCCTCCTCGGCCTGAACTCGTGCCATCTCCTGTTCGTAATCGCCCATGGCGGTGCAGGTCGTCCGACGCAGGTCGGTCAAGGTCGCCTCCAGCAGGGCCAGGTCGTCCTTGGACAGCAGGATCAGCGGGTGGAAGGCCCCATCCAGCAGGCGAAGCAGGCGATGCGGCGCGCATCCGACGGGAGCGTACCCTGCAGGGCGCACCGCGCTCAGTGGACAGGCGCACACCCAGGTTCGACGTGCGGACGCGCCTTCGTTGCCCCTGACGACGGTGAGTGTCGCGTGCAGGTCCCGGGGGCCTTGCCGGCACGTATGGTACTGGGTGGTGTACACTGTCAGGGCGCCGGGTGCCACCAGCGGGTCCGGGCGGCAGAATCGAATGTATCGGATGTCGCGCAGGAGCACGTTGATGAATAGGCCCGATCGCGTCTGCGGCGATGACTGTCAGGCCGACCAACAATGCTGGGCGTGCAGCGTGTGAACCTGGACGCGTATGCGGTCGTTGAACAGGTCGACCTGCTGGGCGACGTGCGCCCAGCACTGATTGACGATGAACGTGACGACAAAGGCGCCGATGAACAGGTCGTAGTACTCGAAGAACGTCGTCGTGCAGGTTCCGTTCAACGCTGCGGGATCGGCATGAACGAACAGCGTGCGATGCCTAGGCGTGCCGTGTCCAAACCCGTGCCCTGCAGGACGCATTCTGTTGACGTGGCAGCGGCACCGACGTAGAACCCCAGTAGCTGCCGAACGACAACGAGCAGGTAGTGGCTGGTAATCAGCGCCAGACTGAGGAAGCCAGTTACATCCAGATACCGATCGATTTGGGCGCTGCTGCTGTTCCCTACCAGATCATCACGAACCGACGTAGCACGATGGGAGGCGACCCGGACTGGGCCGGCAGTGCCAGGCGTCGCCGGGGAAACGCCGGCTTCGGCAGGATGTCCTGCGGCCGCAGCGAATACCTGATCGCAGGTGCGGTCGCCGTCAGCAAGCAAGACACACTGCGACGCGGCGGTCGCTGTAGGAGCACCGTTTGTCGAAGACGATGCCCCAGGCGTTCATCATGGCCTGCATGACGCGGTGGATGTCGCCGGTGTACACGCGGACCTGTATCGGGGGCGGTGAGCAACGGCTGCTGAGTGAGGGCCGGTTTGATGGCCCGACGTTGTGCGGCTGGTTCCTGACGAGAGCCTCGCTGGCCTTGGACGAGATCGTCCAGATCGTCTTGCGCCCGTTCGACCTGATGCCGACGACGACGCGAGTCTCCACGCGGAGAGTCGACCCTTCCTGGCGGATTCGCACAATGTCCTGCGTACGTAGGGGCCGTTAGTCGCGACGGTTGTACAGCGCCAGCAGGCGCCCAACCTGAGTGAACACGCTGACGACGTGGCCATCAGCGAACCTCAATACCAGACGGTCCTGGTAGATGCGCGTTGACGTTTGTAAACGTCGGAACCGGATGGCGGCGGTGCGATACAGGACAAAGAGGATGATGAGGACACGGGACCAGGTGCGCGAGGTCGTCGGGATCGTCGTGCCGTAGGCTCGACCGAGCAGAACTGAACGAACGACAGCCTGAGACCTGGCAGCTGGACAGGGAGCGGATGACCCGACCTGCCAGGACGACCTCTATCCAGTAGGCCGCGTTCGCTGCTATCAATAGCACGACGACCGTGGCCAGCGTCCAGTAGGGGCCCACCGTCCTACGTTGCATCTGTCGTGTCACGCGTACGTAGGCCACCGCGTCGCATCCGCCACGCAGCATACCTTTCGTCGGCATACACCAGATCGTTCGGGTCCGGCTCGGCCGTGTAATTCGGCATGGAGCGATTCGCGGACAGGCCGTCGTCCGGGTCGGGCTCTGGGACGGGGCCGGCGCCCACCTTGATCCTGTGCACGTCCAGCATGCGGCCAGGGCGGGGGCGCTGCGACCACACTGGGCGGGTACCCGGCGATCCCGGCTATGCAGTAAACGGATTGCAGGCTGCGCGCACGCACCGGCCTGGGACGCTTCAGCGCGAGCAGGTAGGTTCGGACTTAAGGGTCCCCACGGAGTCCGCGACGGTGTCCGAGACCCGTCGTCGTCGTCGTTGTCGCACGTCGCGTCATGTCGTCCGTGTCGCTGCCCATCACGGGGCAGAAGCGCGCGCCGATATCGCTGGACGAGATCGCGCGTAAGAAACGCGAGCAGGAGGAGGCGGACGCCAAGCCCGTGTTCGTGTCGAAGCAGGAGCGGCAGCGCCTGGCGGCCGAGGCGGCCCTGGCGCGGTTGTCGGCGAAACGGCAGGCGGAAGCGGAAGCGCGCCAGCAGACCAACGGTCGCGTACCGGACAGGGCCGTGTCAGCCTCGGCGCCACCACCACTACCATCCGCCACGACGCTGTCTGCAGCGGAGATCGCCGCCGAGGAGGCGCGCTCGAAGGAGATGGCCCTGATCAAGTCGTCGTACCTGGGCAAGAAGGAGAAGAAGAAGAAGCGTCGTGCGACGGGCGCGTCCCGATCCAAATTCATGTTCGAATGGGACACTGGCGAGGACACCAGCGCGGACCTGAACCCGTTGTACAACCGGCGGCACGATGTCGCCCTGGGCTTCGGCCGCGGGTACATTGCCGGCATCGACCGGGAGCAGCAGCGCAGCCAGTCGCATCGGCTCTACGAGCAGATCGACGAGAAGCGCAGGGAGTTCCTCGACAAGGTCAAGGACGCCGAGAAGGTCGCCGCCCGCAACGAGAAGGACCGCCTGAAGGCGGAGAAGCGGGTGGCGGCCAGTCGGCACTGGTCGGATAAGACGCTGGAGGAGATGGACGCACGCGACTGGCGCATCTTCAACGAGGACTTCAACATCGCCGTTCGTGGGACGAACCTGCCGCACCCGTTACGCTCCTGGGACGAAGCCGGGTTCCCGGCGGCGATCGCGACGGCGCTGGCCGACGTCGGGTACACGCAGCCGACCCCAATCCAGCGGGCGGCGATCCCGATCGGCCTGATCGGCCGGGACCTGATGGGCATTGCGGAGACGGGATCGGGCAAGACCTGCGCCTTCATCCTGCCGATGCTGCAGTACATCCTGAAGCGGCCCA
This sequence comes from Plasmodiophora brassicae, assembly GCA_039704465.1. NCBI lineage: Eukaryota > Endomyxa > Phytomyxea > Plasmodiophorida > Plasmodiophoridae > Plasmodiophora > Plasmodiophora brassicae. The sequence continues at coordinate 628,921 of JASFAU010000015.1, forward strand.
AGTACGATGCGGATCGGGCGCAGGACGGGCCGTACGCGGTCATCCTGGCGCCGACGCGGGAGCTCGCCCAGCAGATCGACGACGAGTGCCGGAAGTTCACGACGCGCCTGCGCCTGCAGACGATCTGTATCGTGGGCGGCGCGTCGATCCAGGACCAGAGCGAGGCGATCCGTCGCGGCGCCGAGATCTTGATCGGGACGCCCGGGCGCCTGAACGACCACCTGCGCAAGCGGTACCTGGTGCTGAACCAGTGCAATTACATCGTGCTGGACGAGGCCGACCGCATGATCGATATGGGGTTCGAGGACCAGGTCAACGCCATCATGGACGCCATGCCGTCGAGCAACCTGAGGCCCGAGGACGAGACGCTGGCCGTCCAGGACCAGGTGTACCGGCAGACGTTCATGTTCTCGGCGACGATGCCGGCCGAGGTCGAACGCATGGCCAAGACGTACCTGCGGTCGCCGGCGTACATCGCCATCGGTGACCGGCAGGGCAAGGCGGCCGCCACGATCGAGCAGCACGTCGAGGTCGTGACGGACCAGGCGAAGAAGGGCCGCCTGATGAAGCTCCTGGAGCAGTCCGACCCGCCCATCATCGTCTTCATGAATCAGAGGACGGCGTGCGACGCCATGGCGAAGACGTTGTCGCAGGCCGGGTACCGGGTGACCGTCATGCACGGCGGCAAGGTGCAGGACCAGCGCGAGGCGAGCCTGGACGGGTTCAAGTCCGGCCGGTACGACGTCCTGGTGGCGACCGATGTCGCCGGCCGCGGTATCGACGTCGAGGGCGTCACCCACGTCATCAACTACGACGCGCCGAAGAACACGGAGATCTACCTGCATCGGGTCGGGCGAACGGGCCGGGCCGGGAAGCAGGGCCGGGCCACCACGTTCCTGACCAGCAGCGATGCCGACCTGTTCCCGGGCCTGCGCAAGATCCTCGTCGACAGCGGCGCCCGCGTGCCCCACGAGCTCGCCCAGGCCGACCGCGACCTGCAACGAATGATCACCAAGCTATAATATCTTAATGCGTACTCATACAGGTGCCCCGATTCGCCACCGTGCCCCGATCGGACGCGTTCGGTAGAGCGGGTCTGGGTGGGGCCGGCAAGCGCCCCACCGGGGGGCTGGTCGCACCAGACGCCCTCGTGTACAGAGGGCACGGGCACATATCGACTATGAAGGTAGGCAGAGCAGCGGACGACGCGATGGCGCTGCATGCGGTCGGCGCTTATCGAACACGTTGCCCCAGGTCTGCGTCAACGTACTTTGCCAGTTCGGGTCGCCATCAGGGGAACGCCAATGGAGAGGGCGCGCGCCGTCAACACCTGTGTATCGATGCCTTCTGAGATCGTCCAGCTGTACCGTTCGTGTCGCGCTCGATACGTCGTCAGCACCAAATTAAACGACGACCATACGTCGTGCTCTGCAACGCCCGGCCATCGGCGAACACGTCGTTGCTCGCCCGCGCGCCAACTCGTGCCGTTCCTCTGCAGTACGTACGTTTAATTCCAGGCAAAGGGCAGCTCAGCGCCAAGGTGTATTGTCATGCCATACCCGAACGTGGGCGTTGACGTCGTGTGCGTTGTCGGGCAACTCACTGCAAGGTGGGACGCAACAGGTCGAGGCAACGTTTGCGGGACGCGCCGTATATCATTTTGTCGTCGGTATCTTCTTCACTGGGAGCGAGTTCGTAGACCATGTCCCTCTCATTACCAACGAGGTGCATGCTTTTCAGGGTGCCACTGTTCTGATACACGGCGTCGATGACGGCAGCTACTTGGTTGCCATCGCTGATCAGGATTTGCATTTTCGCATCATCATCGAAAACCGGGCGAACGTCCTGTCGCAAACGCCTGAGCAGGTTCGTGTCAAGGCGCTGCCAGTAGAACTCCAGTTTGGGAATGGCTTCCTCGAGATACGCGCGGAAGTGCTCGCGAAGCCCGCTTTCCCTGGTGCTGGGATCCAGGATGCCATGTCGGGTCGGAAGGCGATCGTTCTTGCGCGCCTCCAGGACAAGATCGTGCAGTTCCTCTTTGGTCTTATGCTCAGCGTAGAGCGGGAACAGGGGAGTGCTGATGGACGCGCCACAGTTCTTCAGGGCCTTTTTGGCTTCCAGGAGCTTGTCGGCTAGGAACGTTTCTTTCAGGTCGGCCTCCAGGTGGTCTTCAGGCAGGAGGTCCTTCATGGTCGCGTACGGCTGGTAGCTGCCGGATCCCGGCGGGTTGAACGACTGCTTGTTGCTGCAGAACACGACGATGGCGTTGGGGTGCTGACTGCGGATCTCGTCCCCGATGCTGGTCACGAATACCTTCTGGGCATTAGGGTCCGAATTCCCGAACGCGTCGTACTGCGACGAGCAGTACCCGAAGCTCAGATGGTACAGGCCAACGTGCACATTTCTCGCGTTAGAAACGCGAACGATGTTGTCCATCGGAGTCGGCGCGATCTGGAAGATGTCCACGACGGTGGGCTCCTGGAACCAATCGTCGATATGGTCGAACGGTAGAGTTTCAATTCCATTGCCGAGGAAGTTCTTCTCATGCCGGACGGCTTTGTGTTTCGGATTCGCGACGCTCATGACGAACACCTCCGCTGGTGCACTAGACGCTGACGAGGAGCCCTTGCGTTCCGCGACCTTGTCCAGGAAGTCGCGCAGGTCGCCGTGCGCGCGTTGAACGTCAGCAACGCAGGTGATCACCACAATCACGAGGTAGTAGTCGCCGGAGTACCTCAGATAGTTCACCGCCACCTTGTCGTCCAACTTAACGTCGGTGAACACGACGGCAGCCCTGAGATCTTGCGCAGCGACCAGGGACACGACGGCGACAGCGGCCAGAAGCAGCATGCGCAGCATGGTCTTGACGTCTTTGGGCAGGAATGGGCGCAACGCAAACGCAACGGTTTGTGGAATGACAAGCCGACCGGCCGGGCGCGCAGTCCAGCCCGGTCCAGGCCGCCTGCGCAGTCCGCGGCCACCGCAACGCCGTGGTCCCTGACAGGGAGACGCTATGTTTAGCACCAGGCGGCGACGACAGACACGGAGTCCGGGCGGATGGAAGGTCAGGCCGCTGCTGCTGGTGCGAGGCGGTGGCGGCCTGACCGTGCCGTGCCTGATGCCGCCCTGGCGTGACCCGACGTTCTGGCTGTCCGTTCGCCGGCGTCGGTGAATGCACGTCCTGGGTACGGCGATCCGGCCGGCAACGGTCGAAACGTACCTGCACGGGGCGCCGCTCTCGGTCTCGGCCCGGGGCGTCGCGTTCCTGGCCGAACGAGCAGAATAACCTGGCCGCCGCCGTCGTTGACGCTGCCGCTGAAACCGTCTACGTACGAGGAAGCCCGCGTGCCCGACAAAGGCGGACGTCGCCGCGTTGACCATCTGACGACAATCGTCCCGGACGCCTTCCTGCTAATGCTGGTTGCGTTCGTCGCGGCCGATCCCACGCCACTTCGACGACCGGTTCGAGAACGACGACGTAGCCGCATCCGACGAGCACGGGCCCCGACGGCCGCCATCGCCCAGAGTCGCAAGGCCGCGAGGGCACCCGGCCTGATAACGACGTCCTCGCGTCACTACCAAGCGCGCGTCGCCGCTAGCCCATGGACGTTCCCCACAAGTTCCCCCACGCCCTGACATGTTGCGTCGCGGTCGGGCACCCACGACCCCCTGTGGCGGTGCCCCCGTCACAACGCAGCACGGCGCTTCCGGCACCACGCGCACTGTCGCCTACTCCCGACCCGTTATGACTGGGCGGCGCGTGTCGTTACTGTGCCCGGGCGACCGGGCATCGCCAGCTTGACCCGGCCCAGCACATTCGTCGCTGCGTTGGGCGTCGCCCAGTTCGTACTTTGTGAATAAACGAATACAGAATCGCCTACAGGCTGGCCGTACGTCGTTTACTATGTCCTTCATCCGATTCGTCGGGGACGCCAAAGCAAACCGCAAACTAATAAAGTCGCGCCGCTCCAGCGCAACTGTACGTATACCCGATCAGAAGCCCGAGGACTGTATCGAACTTGAACTTGACGTGGGCAACAGGCGCCGTTATGGGCCTGTGAAGTATCCTTCCGTTCGTCCAATGTCCATCTGTGATGCTGACCCAGCATGAGATGAAACACGGAGTCCTGTCGGGCGTCACTGTTCGTTGCTGTCAACGATCCAGACGGTTTCACGCCGGACGTGCTATTGTTCGCGTCAGGTGTGTCGGCGACGTGCATCACAATGCGATCTATGTAGGTACGTCGTACCGGTAGACTAGCGGTTGGGGCTCGCTTTGCTTCGCAATTACATTCCTTGAATCGTCTCAAACATGATGGGCGACTTAGCGCCAGGTGTATTGCCCGTGTCGTCATGCCATACTCGAACGTGGGCGTCTACGCGTGGTGCCGGGCGATCACTGCGGCAGCAAGGTGGAGCGCAACAGATCGAGGCATCTTGTGGGGGACGCGTCGTAAACCATTTTGTCGTCGGCAACATGAGCTGCGGGAGAGAGCTCGAAGACCATATCCTCGACATTATAGACGATCTGCATGCCTGTCAGGTTGGCCCAGTCGGTTTCCTTGGCGTCGATGACGGCAGCAACTTGGTTGACATCGTCCATCCGGATTTGCATTTCCGCATCGTCTTGGAAGGCCGGGAGGAAATTCTGTTCGAGAGGTTTGACCAGGTTCGTGCCACCGCGCTGCCAGACGCGCGAGTGGCCTCCTTCTTGCATGCAACGCTTCAGCTCGCGGATGGCTTCTTCGAGATACGTGCGGAAGTACTGGCGAAGCTGGCGACCCATGCTGTTGCGCTCGTTCTTGAGCGCCTCCAGGATCAGCTCGTGCAGGCCATCGCGTGTCGCCTCCACACGGCGCTCAGGTATGCTCGGGAACAGGGGAGTACTGGTGGACGCGCCACAGTACTCCAGGACCTGTTTGGCTTCCAGGAGCTGGTCGGCGAGGAACGGTTCCTTTAGGTATGCCTCCAGGTGGGCTTCAGGCAGGAGGTCCTTCATGGCCGCGTACGGCTGGTAGCTGCCGGATCCCGGCGGGTTGAACGATTGCTTGTTGCTGCAGAACACGACGACAGCGTTCGGGTTCCGGCGGCGGATCTCGTCCCCGATGCTGGTCACGAAAAAGTGCTCGTCCCGAGGGTTGGCGTCACCTTTCCAGTCATACTGCGTCGAGCAGTCCCCGACGCTCAGGTGGTACAGGCTAATCATAAAAGTCGTCGCCCGGGAGAGGCGAACGATGTACTCAGTCGGAGTCGGCGCGATCTGGAAGATTTCCACGACGGCGGGGCTGTTGAACAACTGGCCGTCCATATAGTTCAGGAACGATGGGGTTTCAGAATATGCATCGCCGATGAAGAACTTCTCATGCGGGGCTGGTTTTTGTTTCGCGTTCGGGACGCTCATGATGAGAACATCGCATGCAGTACTATGATCGCCGCGGTACGTCTCGGACAGGAAGTCGCGCAGGTCGCCGTGCGCGCGTTGAACGTCAGCAACGCAGGTGATCACGGCAATCACGAGGTAGTAGTGGCCGCAGTACCTCAGGTAGTTCACCGCCACCTTGTCGTCCAGCTTGACGTCAGTGAACACGACGGCAACCCTGAGATATTGCGCGGCGACCAGGGACACGACGGCGACAGCCGCCAGAAGCAACATGCGCAGCATGGGGCCGCTGGACTGGAACAGGCGCAACGCAACACAACGCGGTTTGCGGAATGGCAAGCCCATCGGCTTGAGGGGGGCTGCCCATTTTGCGGTCGGTCCCGGTTAACCGAGGACCACTGGTTAGCCATCGGTTAACCGACTAGTTTTCATGGCATAGACACTCTTGTTGTGGCAGACGAAATGACAAATGAATAATACATGCCTCTGAATAAGCGTCTATGCCAGATCGGAAACGTTATCATCACCGACAAGTTCGCATCGGACGTGCGAACCTGCAGGAACGTAGCGTCATAGCCTCCAGGTACAGAGAAACGCACACTCCGAGGGGACTGACGAGTCCATCACCATTAGCCCAACAGCATTAGCGTGTCCCTGGCAAGTTTCGAAAGAGCAGGATACTGTGTGCGATAGTACTGTTTCCGTGATCCAATGGGATCATTGCATGCCAAGTCGGGCCGCTGCTGCCGACGTCGCTGCTTCGAGACACTGTTGGGGCCGGCCTGGATCATGCCCATATCATGTGACTAGTAAAACCATAGAGAAGCGGCAGCAGCAGAGCGCCAATACATCAGCCAAACGGTTTCGTGTAAAAGGCATTGTCGGCCGACTGCTGTCCGGTCTCGGCGTTGCTCCAGTGGCCTTTGCCGTTTCGCGTCTGGGTGCTGACAATAGGGAGGACGTGCGTATGTGGTCATTTTAACATCAGACAGTGCTGGCAAGCGTGTCGGGTTCCGGGTCCAGCAGCAGGTGCCGCGCCATGGATGGGTTCTCGTCGTACACGGTCCAGGCGGAATAGACATCGATCAGGTGCAGCGCGTCGAGGCCGATCAGGGCGAGAAGGGCGGCCGACGCGAACGGCGCCATCGACGCCAGGCGAATGACGACGTAGAAGCAGCAGGAGATACGCGGCAACGAGATCATGACGTGAACGACGGGCGACGATTTGTCGAACATGGTCGCCTGCAGCAGGTAATGCACGAGGACGATGGACGGGAACGACAGCAGTAGCAGGGCTTGGAACAAAGACGTCCAGGACTGCCACGGGTGGCAGTACGTCGCGACCAGGATGCTCTCAGACACGAACACGATGACGCAGGCCAGCAGACGCGACGCCAGCGTCCAGGGCATTGGTGATGACGACGACAGGGAGCGCATGGATGGCTGTTTGCGTGTGCGTCTGTCTCGGGTAGGGATCTGGGCGACGTTTCACGTTTGTGCCCACCGGCCAACCCGGATCCAGATCGCACCGGAACGTTGACGTCATGGCCTCTGGTGAGTCATGCCTTCCCTCCGCCTTGCTCGCATCAGGCCGCCGCTTTCCGTCCACACGTATATATACACTACCGCCACGATGTTCCAGAAGGTGGCACCGTGCCAGCCGTCCGAGCATCGACAACATCGAACAGGACCGGCAATTGCTGCCGTACACAGGGACGCCACGCTGGAAGAGCATACGCTCCTCAAACGGCTGCCGATTCGGATCCCGTTCCTTTGATCGCCAGTATCGTCGATCCGGTCCCCCGACAGCACTGTCGAGACTGGACACGAACTGGCGCCTCCCGGCCACTGTCATCAACGGCCGCCCCTCGCAACGTGGGTCGCACAGGTCACGCGCGAAATGCTAACCGAGTACAACTGGCCGAGAGCGCGCCAATCCATGACACCGTGTTAGTGCATTGGCGATTGTTTCTGGCACGTGAAGAAGGCGCACTTGTACAGGAATTGCATCATGGACCGCGCGTTGCCCACGTAGAAGCAATCGACAGGAAGGGTCTCATCCTGCACAGCAGCCGCAGCAGCAATATCAGTCCCAAGCAGACAAAGATGCCTGTCCGCGCGCCGACATACAATCATTGTCAATCCGAACGTCGGCAACAGCGCCTTCACTTCCTCGTAGGACAGTTCTGCGAGCAGCAGCACATTAGCGATGCAACGCGTGACAGTTTGCCCAGAGCAGCATAGACGCACCAATGGACAGCTCGTTCGTGTCGCTGAAATGGTACAACAGGGGACCTGCAATGGCCATCAGTACGCTGCCGCAGCATCTCAGTGGCCCCGTTCCAATGACCCAGGTTAATCCAGTAACCGCCTGGTTTGAGAATTCGTGCGATCGTTTCGATGTACTGGACGATGTTGTGCGCTGCGAAGCACGGGTCAGCGGGCGAGGGACACTGGAGCAACCGTTTCAGGGGCCGAACAACCAGTATCGATGAAGAAACAGGTGACGATGGCGTCAAATCCGTCGACATCATCGGTGTACACTTCAAGGAAGTCGCCGGCGACCATCGACATGGACCCTGGTGTCAACCAGTGTGGGGTCGATGCCCAGGAACAAGGACGGCACGCGACACTGAACATACCCGAAATAGGGGTTGATGCAGGGTGGACATCTGGAACTTGAAATCGTCGCAACCGATCAGCCTGCGACACCACGTTCGTCGTCTGACTGACGTACGGGTACAGGTCGAGAGCAGGTCGGTCAGCCGGGTAACTGATGAGCAACGGCGGTCAGCGCAAACAGGTCCACACCCCCCTCTACCCACCCATGCAGGCAGGACATGGGCAGACGGACCAGTTCAGCATGAAATGCGATCCAATCAGCATGAAGTACGAGAACTCATTGCCTTCGGACATGAACCCGAGTCGGGCGACCTCCCAGGTCAGGCGTCCCAGGCCCGATCCCGGCGTCAGGACGCGGATCTGGCCGCGGTCACATTTGTCGGCGGGGAACAGGTCGCACAGCGTCTGCAGCAGGCGCCCATAGCTCTGCCCACGCTGTGTGCAGATGTGTCTGACAGGGCCCAGAATACGCGACCGAAGAACGACGCGGCGTACCTCGTCGGCGCCATCGGCGGACCACTCCCGAACGAATTGCCTCAGCGTCGACTTGATCTTCTCCTGTGGACCACCACCGCTATGAGTACGTGACCATTCGCATGCATGGAAGCGCCGGCGATGGCAACCGACAAAGTTTGCAGGCGTGACGGCGACGACCTTGCCGGGGTCGACAGCGGCACTGCGGCGGCATCCAGTGAGACGACCTCGGGGCACGAATGCGTTGGCCCGGTCCGCTTACTGACGCGTTCGACTGGAACGCGCTGGCGGATGCGTTCACGATGACGTCGATGAATTTCTGGTTGAGAACGACGCGGTCGAGGCCCTCCTTGTGATACCGGGGCACGTCGGGCAGCAACCGCCTGTACTTGTCCGGGAGCGCCTGAACAACCACGATTAGATGGCGGGGCGACCGCCCATACAGCACTCAACAGGCCTGCCTTGAAGTGGTTCGCATGGCGCTGCAGCTCGTTCATCGCCAGGCGGGCGTACTTCTACAGGGGCAGATCAGGGTTTCGACCGGCCGGGCACGCAGGGGCGCGCCCCCTACCCTGAACGTCTCGACGACCTCGGCCTGCAGCACGTCATCGACACAGGTCCCGCCGGTAACCAACGCCGCGACCTACAAGGTGCAGGGCCTCCTCGTATGCGTCCTGATCGTCGTCCATGGTGGCGTGGCGCTGGGCGTGCGCGTCGGTCGGCCTTCTTCGTGCTGCTGCGCAGTCCGGAGCGACGACGCGGCCCCGATTTACCTTCATCCGCGGCGGGCGACCAGACACCTTCTGGAACGTCTCGACTGTTCTGGAATGTAGCGCACAGCACGGCTGCGGCATTGCCACGCGCGCGCGCGCCTGTTTGCTCATTCCTGCATTGTCGCAATCATGTCGTCGCTGGTCGCCTGCCTGATCGTCTCCGTGGCCCTCGTGGCGACCGCGTCGTCGCAGGCGCTGCCGCAGCCGTCGGCCGCCAGCCTGGATGCCGTGTGCCAGTTCCTAGCGTTGCAGAACCCGAACGGCGGGTGCGGTGTTCAGGATATGACGCCGCCGGCCAACCTGCAGCTGTCGGCGTTGTGCGCCCCGAACCCGGCGACGGGGAACTGCACGTTCATCTCCGGTGCGTGCCCCGCGGGTCTCCAGACCGCCATGCTGGCCGTGAGCCAGTGCGGCGCATCGGCTGCGGACGCCTGCCCGGCATCCTGCACGCAGCCGGACGTGGCGCTGATCAGCACGGTGTACACCGACGCCGGCCTGACGACGTACACGGGACCCAGCGACCTGCAGAACACGGCGGGCGACAAGAAGCTCGCCCAGGCCGTGGCCGACTTCCTCTACTGCCAGACGACGCTGACCGCGGAGCAGTACAACTCGTTCCTGGCAGAGAACTGCACGCTGTCGGCCGCCCAGTACAACGCGGGCATCCAGGCGCTCATGGCGTCCAACGGGACGGGCAGTACCGGTACGGCCAAGTCGGCGGCTGCACCCGTCGGCATGAGCGCGGCGGCCACGTTCGGCATCGTCGCGGTCCTGGCCGGCGCGTGCCTCTGATCCGACAACTGCTGACCGCACAGGCCCACGCTATCGATACACATGAGGCTGCCCAGCTGGGCAGGCATACACTGACTGGGAACGAACGCTGACGCGAAGGACGGTGGCCAGTGGAGTGAAATAATAATGGACATTGTTACAGTCAGGAGCTGGGCGACTGATGCGATCCGGGCGAGTCCGGCACCGGCAGGTTCATGAGGCGGTCGTTGTCCTTGGCCGCCTGTTCCGCCCTGATAACGTCCCGGAGGAAGACGACGGTGTGGTTGGCGTGGACCACCTGGTCGCATTGCTCTTCGACGATCGGCGTGGTCAGGAACGGCGGTGGCGACATCGCCATGAACGTGGTCGATTTCGGCTGCCTCGCTTGCTGCTGATGACCTGTTGCCTCGCAGTGGGATGACGCTGGGACTGCTGCTGGGGCCGCGCATCCGACCGCGAGCGCCAGCCGCGTGTTATCGTACGGCGTCCAGTACGTCAAGGGGATCTTGTGACGGTCGTGGCGCAGAGCGCCATACCCGGCCCGTTTCGAGGCCACCCGTGGCGACGTCAGCGACGCCGGCACGCAGACCGGCTTGAACGACGACTCCTCCGTGCGCCCGGACAGGCGCAGACCGTCCGCCTTATAACGCATGTCCCGACTGAGGACTCACGACGACCCGATGGCGACGGGAGACACGTTTCCCCGTTTGGACGGGGATCGCACGCGCCGCCACGCGGCAGCCCGACCCGAACGTCGCCTATCTTTAGAGGGGCCACTGCGCAACCCGGCCCGCCCCGGCAGGTTATCCTCGAGTGCGCGAACCGCACGTTTCGCCCCTCGGACGTCCGGATTTGGACCCCCGGACCGCCGCCCGGTTGGTTCTGCAGCGCTAACCGGTTTTTGCGGACCGCGGGCGGCGTCCCCCACCATCCATACCGCCGTCGTGCTCGAAATAGGAATAGAGCAGGTCGATCCGCGCCGCCCCGTATCGATCCGCGCGCCTTTTTGCACCTGGGAACGGCGGCGGGGGCGACGACGACTTTGGAGGCGGCCACATGGTGCGCCTCGCATGGGTGAACGCCGACCTGGAGCCCTGTCCGCAGGGCGCCGGGCCGCTGCCGTCGCTGACTGCGCTGGCGTCCGCCGCGCATGTTCGGTACTGGCGGATCGAACCGGCCACGCTCGACCACGATGGCGGTGTCTGGGAGCGCGTTCGACGCCGGCTGTCCTTGACGACATGTACCAGGGTGTGTGTGTGTGGGCGCGCGTTCGCTTCGGACCCGGTTGACGTTTTCGTTGTGTGCAGCTCGACAACGTGCCATCGTCAACGCCATGTGAACTGTGATTGCTGGAACGGGTTCCGCGTGCGCCGCCATCGCATTGACGCTGGGTGCGGGCTGCCCAGGCCGCCATCCGCTGGGCTGGTGTCCGCGTACGTGCTGAGTGGGGCGCTGGACGTGTTCGTGGCGTACCAGTCGTCGTGGCTGCGGATCTCGCTGGCTGAGAACGACTTCCTCGCTATGGTCCGCGCCGCCCTGCGATTCCGATCCCCCTGGCACCGTCCGCAATGTGACTCGACAATGTGTCTCAGCCGCAGTCGGCAGTCCGCTCGGCGCGAACCGCTTCGGACAGCAACAGCAACACGTTCATTGCGCTTGCGCAGGAAGCGCCCGCCGGCGTATCTGGTCGCGGTCACCAACCAGCAGCAGACGGTGACCCTGGCTGGCGCCCCCCGATCGGCGGCGAATTCTGCAGTGCCCTTATTCGAATGGCAGGCACGGTTAATGGGCGCCCTGTAGTACTGGGAGATGCGGCGGCGGCCGCCCTGGCGCGGTACCCGCATGCACGTGTCTGCGGCGGGATGATCTACGTGTCGGGCGTCTCGAGCCGACGCTCGGACAATACACACGTGGGCGCCACCCTGGTGCGACGCTGTCTCCATATGCGGCAAGTCTCGCTAAGGGCATCGGTAGGCCGCGTCAGGGGAATGGATTCTCGATATCCGTCTGCAGACGGCGGCAGTTCTCGAAAACATCAAGTCACTGCCATGGCATGTATCCTGGGAAGCGTCGCCTGATGCGGTGCGTACGTACAGGTCGATCCTGATGGCCGCTGATGCGGATCTGTCGCATCTCGTGTCGGCAACCGTTTACCTGGTCGACATGAAAGGTGCACCGCGCCCGTCGCCATACCATATGTACCATCCAAACCGTGCCTAGATTATAGCGGCTTCAACGAGGTCTGGAACGTGTACTTCGACGCAGCGTCCGGCCCAGCGCGTACCACTGTCGCGGTTGCTCAGCTTCCGCATCCTCGCCTGCTGATCGAGATCCTATGCGTTGCCATGGCTCCAACGTGACTGGCCGCTCTACCTGGACTTTCGCCATATAGAAATACGAACATCACCGCCATGCCCTGTCCGTTCGCTTCGAGTTACGTCGCGTCGGTGTATGTCAGGACACCAGTGCGGCGGCGTAAACGAAAAAGGCGCCCGCCGCTGTTCAGCGCGGGTCTCCGCAGACCGCACGGCACCAAATGCCGAACGGTGTCGTCATCGATGGGTACGACCGCCTAGCCGCGTCGTTATCGCGCCTGGAACGATCGATGGCCACGCTGAACGCGTCGGTGGAAACGGCCAGTGCCACATGTCACAACCTGGATAGCCTGACTCGCCTGTTTGCCACTCTGTCCGTCAGCCGCGCCTGTCGCACCGTGTCTGACGCAGATGCTGACGCGCCCCCCCTTTCTGTCCAGGTTCGAAGCCGTCGCCAACGACCACAAGGCACGACAACGGAAATGACTGTTGCTGTGCGTTCGTCCTCGCACTGTGCGCCCGTTACATGTTCGGCCAAAGTAAACGGTGTACCACATCGATAACCAGAGGCGTTGGATCCGTGCCAGTTACGACTTCCAGATCAGGATGGAAAGCTGGCCGATCTGGAAGTTGATGTAGCGTTTCGCCTCGTGCGTCACCTGTCCATGCAGAGCCGTGCTGAGGCGTCGGAACCTGGATGCCCAAACGGTCCGCACTGACATCTGATCCGAAGTGTCGCCCGACGATCACGTTCCAGGTCATGCCGAACTCGCGGTCGAACTCGGTGCGCAGGTACGCGGCGACGTCGACCTCGCGTTTGCACTCGGCGAACGCCTTCGTCGCCGTCGACTTGGAGAACTCGATCATGATGTCGTTCATGTCCGCATTCTTCACGATGGGCTCCGGGTGAGCTTGCGCGGGCGTCGCCATCGTCTGGCCGACCAGTACCACACTGCAACGTCGAGTCGAGGAGCTGACGTTACGCGCAGCCCACCACGTCCAGCGGGTATAGCTAAATCGACAGCACACGGGCAACAGGTATGACGGTGCATGGGGTCAAGATTCAGGAAGCCGGCAATGGCACCTTCCTCTGGATGCGGCCCTTGATCTACTTATATGTCCGGGCGCTGAACATGACGCAAGCCTGTGCTCCTCAGAATGCCGTCTTCTTTAGTAATATCCCCTAACCCTGGTTCGACAATGACAACCGACGACGACGGCAGTGACATTGGCCCGACGTACACTAATTAGCCGCAATAGGCAGTCCCAGACCGCCCCAGACGTCCAGCAACGCATCCCGAAGCGTGAGCACAGCACGGTCGTCATGCAGGGGCGTCGGTGTCAGGCGCAGGCGCTCGGTGCCACGCGGGACAGTCGGATAATTGATCGGCTGCATATGACCGGGTCACAACATCGTACGAAACGATGACGTTCACAGTGTCTTACCTGAGCGTACAGTTTGTGGTCGGACAACAGCACATCCGACGCACGTTTGCATAGACGAGGATCGCCCACGATGACAGGGACAATGTGGCTGGGAGATTCGAGGACAGGCAACCCTGCGTTGCGAAGCGTGGACTTGACGAAAGCGGCGCGTTCCTGGTGTTGCACACGAAGGCGACGACCCTCGGGCCCACGAAGCACACGAATGCTGGCCAGGGAGGCGGCAGCGACAGCAGGCGGCAATGCGGTCGTGAAAATGAACCCGGGGGCATAGCTGCGAACAGCGTCCATCAACTTGGCAGGACCGGTGACGTACCCGCCGAACGACCCGAAAGCTTTCCCCAGCGTCCCCGATATCATGGTCAGCCGATCGGACAAGCCATCTCGCGAGGCGACTCCGGCACCCTCAGGACCATACAGTCCAACGGCATGGACTTCGTCGATGAACGTCAGCGCGCCATAGCGATCGGCCACGTTGCATATGTCTTCAATGGGGGCGATATCGCCGTCCATCGAGTATACAGATTCAAACACGACGACCTTGGGCACGTCAGCGTCCGCCTCGGACAGCAGCTGTTCGAGGTGTGCCACGTCGTTGTGCCGCCAGATCGATTTGGGGGCACCGCTACGACGGATGCCAGCAATCATCGACGCGTGATTCAGTGCATCGCTGAAGAAGTGGACACCGGGAAGCAGCGTCGGCAGTGTTGACAACGTGGCGTCATTGGCAACGTAGCCCGACGAAAACACCAGGGAGCTCTCGTGACCGTGCAACGACGCCAGTTCAGCTTCCAGCTCTGAATGATAATGTGACGTCCCCGAAATGTTCCTAGAGGGCAGTGAGAACCGATAACAGCAGAACGGGAGACAGCATTTGGTACCGGGTGCCACCCGCCCCAGCTCCAACAGTGTCGATTGCATCGTGCATAGCACGTAAGACATTCGGGTGCTGGCCCATGCCAAGATAATCGTTATTGCACCAGACGGTGATGTCGCGGCTATCGTAAGACGCATGCGGGAAGCATCCCGCCGTGCGATCGATGTCGAAGAAGGTGCGGTATCGCCCTTCGGCCTTGATCTGGCCCAGCTTCTCCTCGATCAGGGCGTGGGCCTTGGCTTGCTGCGCCCGGCCCTGACAGGCCTGCGTGCACCGAACAGGCTCCTGCAGGCCCTTGATGAACGGGCAGCACCGTTGGCCAATCGACTCGACGATGGCGGGCAGGGCCGTCGCCGAGATTTTCCCTCCGGTCGCCCGCAGGAACGGGCACACGGACGCGACCGAACGCGTCGCTGCCGTCGTCGTCGCCATCGCCGCTCAACGGAGGACACAAAATGACTCGCCGCCGCCCCGACGCCGAATATCAAAATGAGAGATTCGGCGCGGCGCCAAGCCCAGCACGTGCTGATGCCGTTGACACTGGACTGCGGTGACGCCGACAACTGCGTCACTCGCGGGATGGGGATGGGGGGGCTCGCAAACAACAAAATTGCCGTGCCGCGCCGAAATCGAACGTGTCCTTCGGCGCCCCCCCTCCCCAGTCCCCACTGACCGCCGCGCGCAGCAGGGATGCCGTCGCGATACGCCTGGATGGCGACATCGCTCACAAGGCATACGCGTTCGTTTACGACTCAGCTCAGGGTTGTTGCATGTGCGCTCCTTGGCCAGCATGGGCGTATTCCGGGATGAGGTGCGCAGGCGTTGACTCGGCAGAAAGTGGTCGGCGCTGGCGCGTTGTGCTTACGTCTGGGGATAGAGCAGCACAGTAAATGGGCAGCGATGAAATGAATGACGGCAGCGTGGTGTAGTATGCGAGGGGTGTTCAGGGCGACAGCGAATTATTTGTATCCTCCCTTGCGCATGGCGACCTCGCGGGCGAACAGCGGGATGCCAACGCCGCCGCCGATGATGAAGGCCAGCCAGGCGAGGACGGTCGATTTCTTGAACGGTCCCGGCGCCCAGATCGGCGGGTTGTGCTGCGGCGTCAGACGTCGGTCAGTGCACCAGCCGGGCCAGGATGCACCCCGCGACAATGGCGTACGTGTGCATCACGCAGGACCGGCGACGTATGGAACGGGCGACGTGTGCCTCCGGATCCAATGGCACGCATGACGCGCTGCATCGCTCCAGCTACAACTCAGACGCGGGCAACCTTGTCCGTCAACGGGGTCAGTCGAGTGCAAAAAACAAACAACAAATGGGCCCAGTCGGCTGCTTGGCCAGTCAGTGGCCGTCGTGTTCGCAACGCGTCACAAAAGGCCACGACGTCTCTCGCGGTGCAGCACGCAACAACCGAACTGCAGCGGTGCAGACAGCACGCGAGGAACGCCCGCGCTCGGAATGGGGAGTACAGTAATAATGTATGCAGGTCATAAAAGATGGGCATGTTCCAGGGTCAATTTGGTGACAATCTCAACGACGGCACTGAAGACCTTCTTGACGTTATCTCTATCGACGGCGGTCGTCAGGAAGAACTTGATGGTTCGGTTAGGTTCGCCGATTTCTTGGAAGGCCGCGTCGGCCTCCTGCTGGTACTTGTCTCTATAGTATCGGCCCACGGATTCGGGCGACCCGCTTCCCGTGTAGTCGGTCACGTACGGTTGCCCGAACGGGACCTTCAACAGTTTCTCGCGTAGTAGGTCTGTGCCAAGGAGCGCCCACTCGCTTAGCATCGGCATGTGGCAAACTGGCATGCTATCGTACCTAGCTTATTGAAGAAGACGACAATCCTGCACCAAGAGAATTAGTGTCCACCGCAGCTGAGCAAACGCGAGCTATTTGGTACTGACCCGGCGCTCCTCAGCGGAGGTTCTCTGCATATCGATTTGAAAACGTTAAACGATTCGACGGGCCTCGGAGTCTCGCCGTCCTCTATGCATGTCTGGTCGTACTCGGAGATGCCCACAACGAAAGCCACGCAAGTGGCTCGGGAGAATTGACCGATCCTATACGGTTTCTCCTCTCAGCCACCTCATGTTGCCCATATGCAGGTCATCGAGGCGTGCTGTTTCCCAATACCATTTGCGTCGCTCACTGCGTTGACCACCAACATCAATGCACCTCATATCTGTCCCACCGCCATCACGTCACCGTCAACAATGCATGCTGATCCAGGGTGGCTGACTCATTTCGGCGGCCGGGTCGACCAGAATCTGCTCGACGACGCCGGTCGACTTCTGCCTGGCATGGACCATATCGTCCGCGGTTGGCCGCCAACCGGCCTGCGCGATCACTTTGATCTTGTTGAAGAAGTATTGCGCGTGATCACCCAGCTGAAACATTCGACGGTGCTCGTAGACCTGCGCACCGAACGTTCACTGCGTGGTTGGCAATGCGCACGTCGGCAGATTCTGCCACACCTTTTGAACAACGGGATCGCCCCAGATAGCGTCGATCAGTGAGGCGGCCTCTGGCGTTAGTATGGCCTCATCGACCGGAGCGAGTTCAATGACGTGGCTGACGAGGTCAGGAGTGGGAGTGCTCCCGTTCAGCATATCGACGAGGTTGGTCGAGAACGACAGGCCGCATCCGATGGCGGCCGGCATTTCTGGCAGAAGGCACCCGCGGACCAAGGTGACGGTATCGGCGATGACCATAGAACGTATTTGCTGCCGTAGCGAGGCGATCTCGGTGGCCGTCAGATCCGCGTTGTGGATGATCCGAAGCTGTTTGAAAAAGGTCGATTTGCCACCCTCGCCAGTGCCAAGGAACAGGATAACGGTCTGTTTGGCGGCCGCCTTCTGCTCCTTCTCCAGCTCCGCGGACAGCAGTCTGTTGACCTGACGTTCTTCATCCGCGCCAGGAGAGACGCGCGCCCCGAGACACGACCCCATAGGCGACCACGGCGGCTACGACGTGGCTGGACCTGGAACGCAATTGGGCATGAGCTGATGTGGGCCAGTGCGTACGCGGATGACTCTGTGCCGTGCCTGCATGCCCACGTCGAAAGTCATCGACCAACCGGGCTTCGTGGGCGATGCCATTAGACGACCTCTAGCAGCTTATCGGCGTGAGGCGGGTGATGACGAAGAAGGCACTGCTGGGCTTACCTCGTGCGATGCTTGCTAAGGGCGACCTGCATGCGAGCATTGCGGACTGGTTTCGTACGGAGGCTCATGCGGATCCGATCCGTTGTCGACGTCACCAGCCCGTATCTGCTCTGCACAGCGCTGTCCTCGTATTGTCGCCAAGCCTGGTGTGGGATACACCCTGATCGGCCGATGTGGCGATGATATGAGCAAAAGGCACTGGTGGAGCAAGGACCGCCGGGTGGTACTACTAATAACGTCGATGGGGCTGACGATGAGCCAGAACCAGGGATCCTAATAATTATAACACTTGTGATCCCTGTTCAACTCTTTGGACTTGCCCCTGCAATGCGACCATTCGTCCTTCATTATACTGGTGGGCGGCCTCAAAGGTGAGCCTTGGAGGTACGCCCTATAACATTGTTATTCTGTCCTGGCCATTCGGGCCGGCAGCGAACGATAGACTTTTAGCAGAGGTCGCACTTGTTCAGGCTGATTCTGATGACGATTTCGATGACGGACTCGAACACCTTGTTGACGTTTTCCCGGTCGACAGCCGTTGTCAGGAAGAACCGGACCAGTCTCGACGGCTCGCCGATCTCCCTGAACGCCAGCGTCGCTTCCGCCTGGTACTTGTCGCGAAAGTATCGACCAACGGATTCGGCTGACCCACTCCCATTGAAATCGGTCACGTACGGTGGCCCGAACGGCACTGTCGCCAGCTTCTGCCGTAATAAGTCTGGCACCAGCAGTCAGATGCATGGCTACATCACAGGTAACAGGGTTTCCACATGGGAGCGTACCTAACTTGTTGAAGAAGACAACGATCCTGCAGATGAGTACTGTCAGACCGCCCGACTAGGTAGGCATTGCCAGAACCATGTTTGCAACCAACCCGGCTTTCTTGAGTTGCTCTTCACGGCATACCGACTTGAACACGTTGAACGACTCCACAGAGCGCAGCGTCTCGCCGTCTTCAGCGCACGTCTGGTCGTACTCGGATATGCCGACGACGAACGCTATGCAGGTCGCCTGCGAGAACAGCCCGACCCTGTTGCCCATCGCTGTCAGGCACGTGTTATGGCATGGACGTCTACAACCCGCCGTACCACTTCCTGCGTTCGCTTCTCTGTCCTCCTACGTCTACGCAGCGCAGGGCTGCCGAGCCGAACACACATTTGTTAGCACAGCACGGTTGCATCATGAACCGCTGGAGGTTCATACTGGTCTGAGTCTTCGGGTCCACCAGCATCTGTTCGACGACGCCAGTCGTCTTTTGTCTCGCGTGAACGCAGTCGTCCTGGGTGGGCTCCCAGTCGGAAGAGGCGATCGTCTTGATCTTGTCGAAGAAGTACGACACGTGGTCGCCGAGATGGAACATGCGCCGGTTGTCGTAGACCTGCGCTCCCTTTGGTCAGCATGCGTGCGCACACAGCGATGCACAACCTCGGATCGCCCGACCTTCTTGACGATTGGATCGTTCCAGATGGCGTGTATGAGATCGCCGGCCATTGGCGACAGGTAGTTGTCGTCGGGCGACGCGCCGATGATGGCCTGCTTCACGGTCTGGGGCGACAGTTCGGCGCCACAGAGCATGTCGATGATATCCTGGGACACTTTGACGTCCTGGCCGATCAGGCCGGCCATGTTGGGCAGCAGGCACCCTCGAATCAGAATCATGACGTCGGAGATGATCATGGTGCGTATGCAGGAGCGAATGGCGGCCCGGTCGCCCTTGTCGATGCCGCCGCCGTGGATGATCTTCAGCTGCTTGAAGAAGGTCGACTTGCCGCTCTCACCCGTGCCCAGGAACAGGATCACGTACTGCGACGCCGCGTCCTTACGCTCCCTGTCGAGGATCGACGACAGCACGACGCTGCCGCGAAACTCTTCGTTGTCGGTCGAGCTTAGACATGCACCCATCTCCCGTCTCAACCCCTCGGGATTACGCTGATGTCGCGGATGTCTGTGTGGTACTGCATGCGATCCGATGATATCCCGACGTGGGCACCTGTTCAGGCAGGTTTCTTTGACGATCCGGTTTCCGCATCACGTGATACTGGTCGCTGCACCCGTCGACGCCCCGTACGATGGGCCGCCACCGTTCAACCCGACCGGGAGTTGCGATGTCCACGAACGCTACAACGTGCCGGTTCCCACCCTGCTTCCAGGAAGGGTGGGAACGATCCATGGGCGAACCTCGTTCGTTTGATCCACGCGACGGGGCCGCCTTTGTGGGTCCCGTGAACGGACGACGTCTGGGATGCCGCAACGACGAACGGGGAGTCAGCAGAACCGGTTTATCTTTCCATGTAGGCGTCGATTGCAGCAGAGAACGCTGCGAAACCAGCGCAACCGAACAGCATGGCCTGAGGGCCCGACTTGGCGCTTAACGCGGCTCCGGTCACGCAGCCGGCCATGGCCACGTTGTACAGGTCGTGCTTGGCGCGTTGCTGGAGAGAAGCGCCCATCAGCCGCAGGGTGGGGAACGCGGTGTTTCAGGCCCGACCTTTTCAATGAAACACTCCGTCGCCGAGTAGATCAGGCCGACGACGGCGAAGTTCTTGCCCCAGGATTTGCTCTTGGCGACCATGTCTTTCATAGTCATGCGGATCTTGGTACGGCTGTCGGCCGCCTGATACTCCTCGCTCATCGACATCGAGTGGTCGAACGACCCCATCATCAGGCCGAACACGAGCCCCATGGCGCCGCCTGGAGCCCATGCGCGCACGCTCAGCGATCCCGCACCCAGCCTAGCGCGCAGACACGGCGACACGACCTGCGAGGCCACTGAAGACGCCCTTGACGGCACAGTTCTCCATCGCATTCATCGTCGCCTGGTCGGCCGGCCGCATGCGCTCCTTGGGCAGCGACGGCGGCACGCCATCGTCCAACGTCATCTGGTGACGACCGCCCGCCCGACCGCTCCGAGGTGCGCGCGCAGCACTGGACGGGCCCCCCGTCGCGCAACTTCCGCTCGTGCACTCTGGCCAGCTGCAAGCTGCGAACCGTGGACCGGAACGGTGCCCCGGGGTACGGTACCCGCCTGATAAGGTACGGTATAGGTGGTACTTCTCATCATTGTGGTCCGGGGTTTAGAAGGGTTGCTGGTGGCTACCGATGCGTGCGGCTGGCGTTGCCGCGAGCCGTCGTCTGGATGGGCGGGCGGGTGCTGCTGCACGACGACGGATCCATCGGCCGGGCGTCGCCTGCAGTAATATCGCAGCGGGGCCGCTGCCCGTGGGCCCTGCGTGCGACGCCTTCGGCTTGCGCGATCACGCGACCGCATAGAACTTCGTTGACGTGCCGCCTGTGTCGGCCTGGGCACCACCAGTACGGGTCAGACATTCGCGATCGCTCATGGCATGGCTGGGGGACGGAACTGATGAGTGGGCGGTACAGGTGCCAGTCCTCGCAGGGCAGCAGACGAACAAACTGCCCGCGACGGCGATACTCCTGGTCCGATTCGTTGATGACGGCACGGATCAGGGCCCGCGCCCTGTCGTCCGTCGGCGACTTCTCCTGAAGCGACCGGCTGGGGCACGACGTCTCCCTGGGCAATACAATACCATGTCAGGCGTTCCCTGCCTGGGGTCGGTGTCGGCGGACCGCGTCACTCACGCCGGTGTTGCTAACGCTGCGGCCGACGGGTCGGTGGCGGCAACGCTCTTGATCGACGTCATGTTCAGCAGGTCTATCAGCATCGACGACTGTGCATCGGCGATTCCCCGGTATTAGGGCGCGGCCTATCGACCTGCACGGCCGGGTGCGTTCGTTCGTACGGCACGTACCTTGACGGCGCGATCCGTCTCCGTATGGCAGGACAACGATGGGGACTGGTTCACCTCCAGCAACCACGGCCGGAGCCTCCTGTCGATCATGATGTCGAACCTGTGTGTCGTTATGCACGAGCGGACATCATATCAGGCCAGGCAGCGCGCGTGTGACGCATGGGTGACGCGGACCCAACCCGAGGAGCGCGAAGCACGACCCGCGGCACAGGTTGTGCATCTCCATGGCCTGGTTCACGACCGGTTCGACGCTGACCACGGCCTTGATGATGATCTCCTTGATCTTCTTGCGCAGCAGGCGCGTGTTCAGCCCCTGGGTCTGCATCGAGTCCCACAGCGCCGACAGGCGCCGCTTGTGGCCCTCGTCGTCGTACTTTGGCGAATGTTTGTTGACGGCCGTGTTCGTCAGGTGGACGCACCGGTTGTCTAGATCCTGCAACGTGTACCTGCATACGGTGGAGGCGTCAGTGCGGATGCTGCTGACAGCGCTTTCGAGCGTCGTGCCTTTCTGTGGCGATCCGGACGAGACCTGCCATCGCATCGTCAGTGCGTTTCCATTCGTAACGCCCGTGTGCCTCCGTGCCAACCCGACCTTCATCGTACATGTAGACGCGCATGGGGTCGAACGAGGTCACAGCGACATACAGGCGAATGTCGAACTTGTGGCCATCGATCAGGAGAGGGTCTTCGATGTACCTTCGCGGCCGAGTCAGCTGGTGTCACGACCGCCCCGGCCAGCTGGAGGGGCGGAACCGGCACACCGCGCCTGACCTCGACACTATGCAGGGCGTCATGGCGACAACCTCGTCCAGGCTGGTGCAGATTGCAATGCCTCGACCTTGCGAGGACGCGCACGGCTTGACAATCCAGTACTGTCGCCTGCTGCCGCCCTTCTCGAACGTCGCACGGAACGCGATGCTGTCTTCGGGCAGGCAATACGAATCGGGGAGGAAGTTGAAGGTCTACAATGTATCGCGGTGTCGGATTGGGCAGAGCGCGTGACTCCACAGCCCGCCAGCTGGGCACTTACCCTGCGCCCATGCAGCTGCTGCATTCTAGATACGTTCCTGAGCAGTGTGTCCTTCCTGGCCAGTTCAGTCAGCCTCGGGAAGCGGTTGATCTTCTGGTGCCTGCACAGCGCGTGGCCCGTCAGCGGCGATACCGTCGGCCGTGACGACGACCATGGGGCGGACCGATTCAGGAGCTTGAAGACGGAGGGACGCACGCTTCCCGACGCCCACAATACATTAAAGTCGCTCCTCGTCGTTCGCCGAAAGCGCTGCGTTCATGCAGATTAGTGAGCGTCGCCCGGTCGGACGTGGTGCCCGGTTCCCACAGCACCTGTTTGGCCATGATCTGGTGCAGCAGCACAGGCTCGCCTTGTATGACCCGATACGCCAACCCTGGACCGTCGGCCTGTCCATCAGACGTCGTGTCGCGTTCAGCCGTCGCCGGTGCTGAATCCGCCCCGGAAGCAGACGGCTCTTAGCCATGATGTTAACGGCACACAGGCGGCGGTGTGCCACGTACATGCCGACAGGCTGCGATCGTCAAAGTCGACTAGCGCCCATGACGACCCTTGCCGATGCGGCGTCTTGATCGTAGGCAGGGCGCCAGGCTTCACTGCGGGACGCGTCCGCCGGGCGACACTCAGCCGGGCCAGCAGCCGGTCTGCCAACGTCGGGATCTGTGTGTGTGTGGACCCGCTGACGTCAGATGCCGGCAACAACGACGATTCTGCAGCGGGTCGCGCGCGCCCTGCGACGTACCGTGCCGAGCGACGCGTTGCCTGGATGAAGCCGGGCGGGTTTGTGGGCGGGCCGACCGGCCGTCCGTCTGGTGTGGGGTCGCCCTTCGTCCGGCGTCGTCATCAGCGCCTCAGCCAGGCTGCCGTGCGCCTCGTAGAAGGCCTCCAGCTGCGTCATACGCGTGTCGGCGCTGGGCAACATGGGCATGATTAGGCTCAGTGGCCGTACGCCGACGCGATCGTGTACACAGCAAGCCGGACGAGAAGGGCGCCTACGTCGGTGACGATCCGGGGAGCCGGGACGCGGGCAACGAACCGTCGGCCCGTCGTACCGCAAGGCACGGGAGCAGAAGACGGCCAGCGCGCAGGCTGCGTCCTACACGTGTGCCGGGGAGACCTGCCCACGTGTTCGTTCATAGCGGCCCTCCTGCGCGATGGCGCTGAACACCTCCTGCCGGACCTGGGCAGCAGGGCGGGACACGCCTGGTTATCAATGCAGGGTACACAGGTTTATTACGGTAGCACGTACGATGATTGCCGCGCGCCCGTCTGTGAAGCGTCCGGCTTCGTACATGGCCCAACGGGCCGAGGTCTGCTTACTGTCCCTGGTGCTGCTGATGCTGCTGCTGCTGCTGCTGCTGTTCCTGCTGCTGCTCCTGCTGCTCCTTGGCCTTGGCGGTCGTCCGCGCCTGCACTGTGGCTTCGGCGTGTTTCTCCAGCGAGTCCAGCAGGCCGCGAATGAACATGGTCTGGGCGACGGCCGCGTTCGTCACGCGTTTCGACGCGGCCCCGTCCGGCAGGGCGTCGGCCGGGTCGTGATCCGTCCGGACCAGCGCCTCCTCGTGCAGCCGCTCCTCCTCGAACAGCACGCTGAGCCGTTTCGCAGGCGTGCCGCCGTCGCCGATCGATCCGCGCTCGTCTGGCACGGCCGCGTCCAGGTCGTCCTTGATGGCCAGCAGGCGGGCGACCTCGTCCTGCAGGTCGGCGACGTTCTTCTCCAGGCGGTGCCAATCGGATTCGCCGGTCGCCCCGCGCTGCAACCCGAACCGCTCCTCGATGGCCTACCCGACAGCGGTTAGGCCCTCGCAGGGTGTCGCCCCTAGTCCCGGCGGCCGTCCGTCGTCCTACCTCGGCGAACAGGTCCATCCTGGCGAGCGCGTCGCGACGCTGCCTCTCCAGCGTGTGCAGCTGGGCGGTCGTCTGAGCGATGCGCGTCTTCAGCTGCTGGGCGTACGCCGCCATGCGCGATCGCGTCGTCGTCGTCGTCGTGGCGGCCGCCGCCTGCACCCGGGAGCAACGCGTCGTCAGCGGACAGCGGCGACCCAGCTGGGCTTGTGCACAGAGCTCAGACCTGCTGTCGGGCGGCGGCGGCGTCGTCCGCGATCTGCTGCTGGAGGTCGTACTCGGCGTTCTCCAGCTGCTCCAGGTCGAACAGCATCTCAAGCTGCCTGCCGTGCGCCTTCTGGAGCGCGTCGACGATCTCCCGGTCCGTGTCCAGGCCGGTCGCCTCGCGGATCCTGCCGAACAGCGACACGAACGCGTCGATCCGGGCGCGCGCCTCGTCGACCTGCTGGCGGGCACGGCCCACGTCGATCTGGGCGGCAACCGTCGCCATCTGCACCTTCCTGGTCTCCGCGTGGCGCGTCCGCACGATCGCCTGACGACGACGACGACGACGACGCGGGGTGGTCAGGTGCATACGCGCGTCACTTGCCGCCCCCCGCCGCCTACCTGATAATCGGATCGCATCTCGTCGAACAGGTTGTCGCGGTTCAGGATCGGGTGCTCCCGTTCGAAATCGGCCAGGCACTGCCAGTCGTACTCGAACTGGCGCACCTGTGCGTCAGAGGGGGACCGTTAGGGTACTCGGGGGCAGCACACGTTGGCCAGCGCGCCCGCCGACCTGCTTGTCGGCCGCGTCACGAAGCGCGACGATCTGCCCCCGGGCCTCGTCGGTGTCGTGGCGCGCCGCCATGATCCGGTCGACGTGGCGGTTGACGTCGGCCAGGAGGCCGCCCATGTCGCCCTCGATGGACGCCTGCACCATGACCTGCAGGGCATTGCTCCGGCCGATCGCCTGCATTTGCTGCTTCGCCTGGGCGAAAAGGATGATCGGTCAGTGACGTCGTCGTCGTCGTCGTCAGGCGGGCGGGCGCAGGGCAGGGCATACCAGGCGCGCGTTCTGTGCCGCTTCCGACAGGCGCTGCCGCCCGGCCACCATGTTCTTCTCCAGGATGCGCACCTGCCGATCGACCCGCTGCTGGCGCTCGTAGCCGGCGGCGCCGACGCCCTGCGCCTGGCGTAGGGCGCCGATTGCCCGGGCGGCCCCGTCGATCTGGGCGTCCAGGTCTCTGGCGATGGCCGACAGGCGCTCGCCGCACTCGAACGCGTCGTTGGACGACTGGGCGACCCGGAACGCGGCGTCCTCGTTGCGGGCGACGTCGTGCGCGATGCCCTGCGTCAGGCGGCCCAGCTGGTCGCGGTGCTCAACGACCCGCCGGCCCAGCCGGGACAGGTTCGCGCTCAGCACGGCGGCGCTGGTGGCCTTGGCGGCGCGCGACCTCGCGTTCGCCACCAGCGTACAATGATGGACGCGGCGGACGGCCGCCTCGAAGCCGGCCCCGAC
Organism: Plasmodiophora brassicae; assembly: GCA_039704465.1. Taxonomy (NCBI): domain Eukaryota; phylum Endomyxa; class Phytomyxea; order Plasmodiophorida; family Plasmodiophoridae; genus Plasmodiophora; species Plasmodiophora brassicae. The sequence continues at coordinate 654,889 of JASFAU010000015.1, forward strand.
CGTATCGGCGGCCAGCGGTGCGGTGCGACCTGAGCTCGACGCGGACGCGCCGCCGCCGCCGCCCGCCCACGACCCAGGCATGGTGGCGGCGCCAGACGTCGACGCGTGAATATCTGCCGTCGACGTGCGGGGGAAGGGTGCACGTGCCACCCGCACCCGTCTGCTATCTACAAGTCACATCACAGGTGCAGGCCGGCGCCTTCCGCTGCATCCCTTGTAGAGCGCAGGCAGTGGACAACAGCAACGTACCCAGGGGCTAATGTGTTGATCAGCGCTGGGCGACGTCGGCGACGTTGCCGCCGCGCATCTGGCCGGTGGCGAACCGGACAAAGATCTGCTCGAGGTTCATCTGGGCGATCGAATAGAAGTCGATGCGCAGGCGGGCGCGCTCGCCCTGGAACAGGTGGAACAGGTCGGCCAGCTGCGCCGGCAGCGACGTGCGCGCCGCCCGGGGCACCTGCGCTCGGATGCGCGTGCGCACGCGCTCGACGACGACGACGCCCTGCAGGGGCCCGTCGCCGGCCTTGGCCCCGTCCTCGAGGAACGCCACGACGCCGTCGGCGGCCTTCGAGCTGATCTCGACGGAGAGGAACGCGCAGAACTGGGCCGACAGCGACGCCGGCGTGCCGACGGCGCGCAGGCGCCCGTTGATGGCGATGCCGACCCGGGTGGCCAGCGCCTCCGCCTCCTCCATGACATGCGTCGACAGGATCAGGGCGGCACCGCGCCGGCGCGCCGCCTTCAGCGCCTGCCACGTGACGCGACGCGACGCCGGATCCAGGCCCGTCGACGGTTCGTCGAGCAGCAGGACGCCCGGGTCGCCCGACAGCGCCAGCGCCAGCGAGATCTTGCGGCGCCCTCCCCCCGACCTGCACGACGCGACAACGCGCACACACACCCAGGGGCACCGGCTCAGGCCATGTCGATGTCGTCGTACAGGCGCGCGCGCGCGTTCCTTACAGTTGGGCGCTGGGTCGGTGGTGTAGGGCGGGCTCGAGGCCGACGGCGTCGAGGCGGTCGAGTTCGGGTCGCAGGGGGAGGCCGCGGAGGCGCGCCGACAGCACCAGGTGCTCCGAGGCGCTCATCTCCGGGAACAGGGCGTCGAACTGCGGGCAGTACCCGACCAGGCCGCTGGCGTACAGGCGGCGGAAGTCGTCGGGCGTCGCGCACGCCTGGGCGCCCAGGTGCACGCGCCCGGACGTGGCCGGCTCCTCGCCCGTCAGCACCCGCATCGTCGTCGTCTTGCCGGCGCCGTTCGGCCCCAGCAGGACGAACAGCTCCGATCTGGCCACCGCGATGCTCATCTGGTCCAGGACGCGCCGCCCGTTGAACTCCTTGACGAGGCGCAGGGCCCGGATGCCACCGGCCGCGTCGCCGCCGTCGGCCGCGCGAACGTGCTCCCCGCGCACGTTCTCGTCGTCGTCGTCGTCGTCGTCGCCGTTCGTCGGCACGGTCGTCGTCGTCGGCGGCGCCAGGGGCGGCGCCCGCGTCTGGAACAGGACGACGGCGGTCGACAGCAGGGCGACGGCGGCCAGCACCAGGACCTGGGTCAGCACGCCCGTACCCGGATCTGCCGAGAACGTGTCCGACCAGCGGATGGGGCGCGCGCCGACCGCGCTCGACAGGGTCAGCAGGCGCTGGATGCCCGTCTGGTAGGCGATGGACGGGATGACGGTGAGGACGTTGCCCATCGTGGCCGACGCCGCCCGCGTCGTGCTGTCGCTGCTGACGCTGAGCACCCAGATCAGGATGAACGGGACGATCGAGACGACGTTCCAGATCAGGGGGAACACCTCGACGGCCTGGCGCTCCGACCTCATCAGCGGCAGGAGCATCAGGGAGAAGGGCAGGACGGCGCCGGCGTACAGGACGAGGAGCAGGACGAAGGCGAGCCAGCGGCCGCCGTCGCCGACCAGGCGCGACCCGGTGGCGAACGCCAGGACCAGGGCCAGGCCCGCCACGAATGGGAACACGACCAGCAGGCGCTGCAGGGCGAACGACAGCAGCTGGACGCGCCACGACACGCCCATCAGGCGCAGCTGCGTGCTGAGGTGCCGGTGCCGCCAGACGGCCGCCTGGATGCAGACGTAGGCAAACGCGGCAAACGCCATCGACGACAGCATCGGGATCAGCAGGGCGCCGACGTCGACGACGTAGCCCTGGCGGAACGGCAGCGGCGCGTTGCGAACGCGGACGGATCCGGCGCCCGCCACCAGCGTCGCATTCGACAGGGCCGACAGCATCAGGGACGCGGCCGCCGGTAGGCTCGAGTTGTACAACAGGGCGCCCGTGGCCGGGTCGTACCCGCCGGCGCGGTACGCGGCCGACGACGACGACGCGGTCAAGGGCGGGCCGAGGGCGCCGCCGTCGATGCCGGAGACGGCGACGCGGGCGGGCGATCCGACGTAGGCGGGTGCCAGGACGCCCGGCAGCAGGTCGAGCGGCGCCGGCGACTGTGCCGCGTTGCCGCTGTACTGGCCGCCGACGACGAACGCAACGACGAGGATGATGGCCGGGAAGGCGAACGAGAAGAACATGGCGCGGCGGTTGCGCCTCTGCAGGGTGACCTGCAGGCGCACCAGCGTTCGCAAGCGGGACACGGCCGATGGAGGCCGGCGCCGTTCCTCCTGCTGCTGCGGCGACGGCGGCGGCGGCGACGGCGGCGGCGGCGACGACGACGACAACTGCTGCTGATCCCCGACGGGGACGACAACAGCGTCGGCGGGCGCATCACGAATACGAACGGGGCCGGTGGACACGGCGATGGCAGCAGCAGCCAGCTGGGGGGCGCCAACCGGAGGGTTCTCCGACGACGTCGACTCGCGGGCCGTGCTGAGGAACACGTCCTCCAGCGATGTCAGCTGCAGGGACACGTCCGACGACACGTCGTCCAGGGCGCGCAGCAACGTGGCGAACCGGGGTTCGTCGCCGAGCGCGAGCGCGTAGGCGGAGGCGTCCGCCGGCGACTCGCCCGTCGTCGGCGACGTCGTCGCGGTGGCGTTCGGCAGGACCGAGGCGACGACCCTGGCGACGTCGTCGTGCGTGCGGCCCGGTGACGGGACGGCGGTCAGCGTGTAGCCGACGCCGAGCGCGTTCTTCAGGAACAGCGGGGACCCTTGCGCGATCCGGCGCCCGCGACGCACGATGGCGATGCGGTCGCTGAGCAGGTCGGCCTCGTCCATGAAGTGCGTCGTCAGGACGACGGTGGTGCCCTGGCGACGCACCGCCAGGATCATGTCCCAGACGCTGCGACGGCTGACTGGGTCCATCCCCCTGCACGAACGCACGTATCAATCCACACACGTCTGCTGCCAGGCTGGTTGCAAGGAGTCGGTGCCCACTGTACGCGGTCGGTTCGTCGAGGAAGACCAGCTCGGGGCGGCCCAGCAGCGCCATGGCTAGGGTGACCTTGCGTTTCATGCCGCCGCTGAAGTCGCCAGCGGGGCGGTCGGCGTGGCCCGCCAGGCCGCACTGCCCCAGGACCGCCTCCACGTCGTCGGCCGACGCGCCCTTCAGGGCGGCGAACAGCGTCAGATGCTGGCGAGCGGTCAGGACGTCGTAGATGACGTCGCGCTGCGGGCAGACGCCGATCCGCGTGCCGCACTGGTCGCCGCGCTCGAACGTGGCCCCGTCGGCGAACGTGAACGTGATCGCGCCGGACGACGGCGCCAGCTCGCCCGAGATCGCAGACATGGTCGTCGTCTTGCCCGCGCCGTTGTGCCCCAGCACGGTGAACACTTCGCCGCGGTTGATTCGCAGCGACAGGCCGTCGACGGCCCGGAACGCCTTGCTGGGCGGGCCGAACCCGACGACCAGGTCGCGCACGTCGACGATGGCGCTGAAGTCGGTGGGCGGGTCCTCGATATTCACTGCGGCCGCCGCCTGCTCGGCAGCGGGTGAGGGCGGCAAGCGAGTCGCCCGTTGCGGTTGCTGCAGGCGGTAGAAGGCGATGGTGAACAGCACCACGACGCTGCAGGCCTGAGCAATGACAATGTAACCAAAGGGGGACTGCGGCAGGACGTTGTCTGTAGTGATGCCGAGGGCCAGGCCCTGGTAATCGTACTGGTTGATGATGTCGCCGCCCGTGAAGCTGGCGAACCAGGGGAACAGGGACAGGACGACCAGAACGGCGCTGGGCGCACCCGTGATCGCCACGGGAACGTAGCAGGCGCCCGAAGTCAGCACGCACGCCAGACCGACCGACGTGATGCTGTCGGTCTTGTCGATGGCGGACGCGGCCAGCATGGCCAGTGCCACCAGGCCCAGCATGAACAGGTACATCCAGATGAAGACCAGGCCGAACGACGAATAGTAGGCCGTGCGCACCAGGTACAGGATGCCGGCCAAGGCCAGGGAGATCGCCAGGGACTGCATCGAGAAATAGACGGCCCAGTGCGCCCAGTACGCCGACCGGGATACGCCCATGAGCAGGTATCCGCGCGTGATCTCCTGCTCCTTCTCGAATACCATGCGAACGGTGATGGTCTGCGGGATGATCGATCAACACCACAGAACAGGCAGTCAGTACTCGTCGATACAGAGATACAGGTCCACAATTCGTCCACCGTACATTGAAATAGAACATGATGCCGATGTTGAGGCACCATCCTGTCAGCCAGCGCAGGATCCAGGTGACGGACGCGCCCGTCGATACCACTATCGGTAATCGCTGCGTGGCGTGGACGTTGGCCCCACCAAGGCTCTTATCCACCATGGCCTGCAGCGTCAGGAACCCGCTGGCGAAGTACTTGCCTGACGATACGGATCTGATCAGCGGATGGCACGATATGCGATCTCCAGCGGCACTGCATAATTCGCCTACCGTACGAGCCTGGCAGGGCGTACTGGTTACTGTTCCGGACGACGGCCTGCAGGTCGGACGATGTATCGGGAGCGTACGTGCCGTTCAAGCGAATGGAATAGTGCCAGTTCGGACCCGTATTATGGATAACGACGCCAGCCCAGAATGTGCCTGGCACGGCGTTGCTGTACGCATCCATCATGTCGTTCTCGCTGGCGAAGGCGCGAACTTCGGAGGTCGGGAAACCGCTTCCGTTCAGGAAAGCCGTCAAAGCCTGCGACGGCGCCGGTGCCCACCACAGTCGTGGTCCAGGATTCGTACTCCAGTAGAACGGTTGCCAGTCGGCGCTATACTGCATACTGATTGGCGGTGGGTATACATTGCCAAGGAATGCTTGGTAGGGAGGCAACGTGGATACGTTGAAGACGGTGGGGGCAGCGTTTGGATCGGCTCGTGGCGTGATCGTGTTGCCGAGATTTGGAGTGTTGAATAGGAAGACGAGGAGGCACGGGAAGACGAGCTCCATGACGCCTCTGCGGCCGGCAAGCCAAAACAGCTGGCGCTGCTTCCCGACCAATAGGCGGACCTGATGTGCCCACTGTGGGCGGACGACGACGCCATCGTTGCCGAACGACATATTCTGTCCCTCGATGCTCGTTACAGTTGTTGTTGTCTCGCTTCCACTTTGACCTTCCGGGGCTCCTCTATGTTATGGCACGGCCGCGACGGGGGTCGCGCAGCCGCGCAGTTTGAATAAACGTCCACGGCAACCGACGGCTTCGGCAGTCGGTTAATTCCGTGTTGTGGAGACAATAGTCGTCCGTCGTGTCGTCTCCTGACATCTTAACCGACCTTAACCGTTCGTCACCGTCTGTCGTCGCATCGTCTGTCGCTGTCTGTCGTCACCGTCTGTCGTCGCATCGTCTGTCGCCGTCTGTCGTCACCGTCTGTCGTCGCATCGTCTCTCGATCGTCTACCTTCGGCCTGTCCGCCCCCTTCGTTCTTCGCTCGTGTACGTCTCGATGACGGTCACGCGCTCCGGCTCGACGGGCTCGACGGCTGACGAAGCCAAGTGCCCAACGACGCCTCCCTCTCCCATCGACCCAACGACCTTGGCCGATGTGGACGCCGCCGATCGCGCCCTCGCGGGTGCCTTACGGGCCTTCCAGATCCAACAGGATGCGTTCTTCACGGAAATGCGGGCTCGCGCTGAGGAGCAGCTGAAGATCTTTACCAACGCGCTTGCCAGTCCACACACTCTACGCCGCCTACGCCCATGACCGATCCCTCGGCAACATCTGCTGAGCCGTCGTCACATGGCAACGATCCTGTTGTCACGACGACTAAGGTGTCGTTGAGCGAATTTTCCGGCAATTCCGACGACCTGCCGGCGAGCGAGTGGCTGGCGCTATTCGCTAGCATTGCCCGCGTCGATCTCTCGTCGACCCAGCCACTGTCAGCGGGCGCTCGTGCGCTCCTGGCTAGCTGCCTGAAGGGCGAAGCGCGTTTCGTTTTTCGTCAACTGGATGCGACCGCCTCCCCAGCCGCGTTCGCCGCGCTGCTCCGGTTTAATTTTCCAGAACCGGACGTCGAGACCCTCGAATCCCGGTTCGATGCCCTTCGTCAAACGGGACCGTTCGATGCTCATCTGCGTCGGTTCATGTACCTGTACAACGCCGTACAGTCGGCCTCGAAGGGCGAGTACAGTCTCCCGTCAAAGCGCCTGGCGACGAAGTTCCGCAAGTCGCTCGCCCCAGAGCTTTCGACCGAGCTCTTCAAGCTCAATCCGCCGACATTCGACGCCATGGTCAAAGAGGCAGCGCGCCTGGCCCCCCTCTATGCCCCGGCACACGCGCTCCTAGCTACGGATGCCTCGCCGACCACTCGGACCAAGCTAACGCCGGAGGAGCGCGAGCGCTGCAAACGGCAAGGATTGTGCATGTATTGCCGGCAGCCCGGCCATATGGTCGCAACATGCCCACATCGTCCGCCGGGAAATGGTCAAGGGTGACTGCTCCCGGGTTGGCAGCTCACCCTCTCTCGATACACGAATGTTCTTCGTCCTCGCAACCCGACACTGTCCTCGTCACTGCTCTTTGTTTCGCAACTGTTCATTCATCTCATCATTTATTCGTTCCGTTTCAATCCACGGGCGATCGCCCGTGGGCGACGACGGCCCTTTTGGACTGTGGAGCGACATCTTCCTTCGTCGACGCCGGTTTCGCCCGCCGCTATGGCCTGCCACTCCGCGCCCAAAGCACAACCGATTCCAGTCAAGGTTGTTGACGGCCGTCACCTGCCACCGATCACATTGGAGACGGCGCCATTGCCGTGTTCCGTCAACGGGGCCTTCCACGACACAATTGTCCTCAACGTTATTGACGCTCCGAGTCACCGTATAATCCTGGGACTGCCCTGGCTCGAACAGCACAATCCGGATATCGACTGGCTTCGTCGCACCGTACGCGAACGCATTACTCGGGGATCACCGCGTTTGTGGCTCGATGCTCGGGCCGGTGGGAACCCCACCGGCTCTGCCGACACGGTTGCCTGCTCTGCTGACACGGTCGCCCTTTCTGATGCCACAGTCGCCTGCTCTCCTGACACGGCCGTCTGCTCTCCTGACACGGCCGCGTTATTATGCTGCGCCGAGGGGTTGCCCGTCGAACCCGGCCCGCTTCCGAGCGCACCGCCTTTGGACATTGATCACTTCGTCGCCTCGTCGTCTCCCGTTACTGCCCAGCCGTTACCACCGGTGGGTGCTTCTCTGGTCGCCGTCGACGTTCCGGAACTAGTGCAGCCTGCGCCTGCTACTGACCAGCCATTAGTGCCGGTGGCTGCTTCTCTGGTCGACGGTCCGGAACTCGTGCCGCCCGTGTCTGCCGCTGGTCGACCAGAGAATTCCGCCGCACCGCCTGAGTCGGCGACCGCAGCTGCCGCCACTGTTCCGCCACCGCTTCCGCCTCTTTCGTGCTTGGCACCGGCCCCCTCTTGTTCAGAACATCCCTCGGTTTCGCCGGCACGTCGCCGCGCGGGTCGACGCGCCCCTTTCGCCTGCTCAGGGCGCAGCAGTCCACACGGGTCACTCGCCTCCCAGCTGTGTGCGCTCGTGGGGCTGGTCGCCCTCCTGGTATTGATTGCCAACAGCTCCGCCCCGAGACGTGCGCCTTCCATGCTTCCGGATCCCTGCGTCATCGACAACGCCTTGCTGACTTCCGTGCCACAGGCCTCCACGTCGTCGTCGGTTGGAACGGATCCGTCGACTACGGAGCCGCCAGGCGAACCTGTGGAGCCGCTCTCCATCGCGTTTGTTTCCGCCGAACCGTTCTTAGACGACGTGCAAGACGGCGCAGACTGCTATGCCATCCACTACACATGGTCACCGTCCGATTCCGCTGCCCACGCCGCGGAACTACCGCCGCAATATCAGGAGTTTACTGACGTGTTCGATAAGGCGAACTCAACGACTCTTCCTGATCACCGATCGTTCGACTGTCCGATTGACCTGAAACCTGGTGGCGACCCGCCGTATTGCCGTCTGTACGGGCTGTCACCCCGGGAACAAGAAGCCTTGAAGGAGTATCTCAGGATCAACCTGGAAGCTAATCTCATTCGTCCATCCCGTTCATCGGCGGGCGCCCCAATTCTGTTCGTCAAGAAGAAGGACGGTAGTCTTCGCCTGTGCGTAGATTACCGTGGTCTAAACTCTGTTACTATCAAGAACCGATATCCGGTTCCACTTATCGACCAGCTCTTGATCCAGCTCGGCTCCGGAACAATCTTCACGAAAATCGACCTCCGCAGCGCCTATAACCAAGTTCGGATCCGAGAAGGCGATGAGTGGAAGACGGCCTTCCGCACGCCGTACGGCTTGTTCGAGTACTTAGTCATGCCGTTTGGCTTAGCCAACGCGCCGGCCTCCTTCCAGTACTTCATGAACGAGACGTTCAAGGATTTCCTTGATGTATTTGTGGTAATCTACTTGGACGACATCCTGATCTACTCATCGACTCCCGAGGACCATGAACGCCATGTCCGTCTCGTCCTACACCGACTCCGCACTGCTCAACTCCACGCTAAACTGGAGAAGTGCGTCTTCAATACGGACGAAGTGGAATTTTTAGGTTTCTTGGTGTCCTCCTCCGGGATACGGGTTGACCCCTCCAGGATCGATTGCATTCTCTCGTGGCAACAGCCGACCGACGTCCACGGGGTGCAGGTGTTTCTCGGGTTCGCTAACTTCTATCGCAAGTTCGTTCCCCACTTCGCAGAGCTGGCCTTACCGCTGACAAATCTCACGCGTGATAACGTGCCGTTTCGTTGGGATCAATCGGCAGACGCCGCATTCACGGCGCTCAAGGTTGCTTTCACGTCAGCCCCTGTCCTTGCTCATTTCGACCCAGATCGCCCGTGCGAAGTGGAAACGGATGCTTCCGATTTCGCGGTGGCAATGGTCTTGTCGCAGCGGGGCCCCGATGATGAACTTCACCCGTTGGCATTCTTCTCGCGCAAGCTCGCGCCTACTGATATCAATTTTCCTATCTACGACAAGGAACTTCTCGCGGTCGTCCAGACCTTCGAAAAGTGGCGTCAGTTCCTGGACTCATCGCGACACCAGACCGTCATCCACAGCGATCATCGGAATCTGGAATACTTCACCAGCACTCACAAACTGAATCGTCGTCAAGTCCGATGGTCCCAACTGCTTAACGAATTTGATTTCGTTATCCAACACCGACCAGGCCGTCTTCATCAAGGCGGACGCCCTGACTCGTCGCCCCGAATACGCGCCTTCTGATCAGGATGAGGTTGTGCTCCAGCAGTCACTCCTGCTCCTTCCAGCGTCGCGGCTCGGGCCAGGACCCCTACAGGAGGTCCAGATCAACGTGGCCGATACTACAACCGACGCACTCCTCGATCGTATCCGCCGCAACCAAGCTTCCGACCCGTTTGTGTGCCGCACCCGTCAGCGACTTCATCGTCCGAGCGGCCGCCACTTTAGCGTCCGAGACGACGTTCTATACCGTGGACATTCTGTGGTCGTCTCTGGCGATGACTGCAAACTGGACATTCTTCGCTCTTTCCACGATAATGTCACGGCGGGCCACCTCGGTATTCGGAAAACCGTGCAGTTAATTCGCCGCGAATTTTGGTGGCCGGGTTTGACCCCTTTCGTAGCCCGTTACGTGCTCTCCTGCGATACGTGTCGTCGGACTAAGACGGCTCGGCACAAGCCCTTCGGATTACTCATGCCACTCCCTCTGCCGACGACTCTTTGGCGGTCCATTTCCATGGACTTCGTGGTTAAGCTTCCCTGTTCGAACGGGTATGACTCCATCCTCGTCGTCGTTGACCGCCTCTCCAAGATGGCGCATTTTATTCCTTGCAACGAAACAATATCATCTGTTGACCTTGCTGCCTTGTTTCTGGCAAATATCTTCCGCTTACATGGCCTCCCTGACGATATCGTGTCGGACCGAGGGCCTCAGTTCATCGCTAAGTTCTGGAAGCAACTTCTCATACGTCTCGGCGTGCAACGCAACCTGTCTTCTTCGCGGCACCCAGAATCCGATGGCCAAACCGAGCGGGTGAACCAAGTCATGGAACAGTATCTCCGTGCGTACGTCAACTACTTACAAGACGACTGGCAGCCGCTCCTTGCCGTAGCTGAATTTTCGTACAACAATGCAGACCATACCGCGACAGGTATGTCACCGTTTTTCGCGAACTATGGCTACCACCCACGTGTGATGGACGTGCAACCTCGACCGTCTACCAGCGCCAATCCGACTGCCGACGAGCGCGCTGAGTCCTTGCAGAGGATTCGCAACTTCTTGACCCGTCAACTGACTCGAGCTTCTGCCGATTCCAAACGATTCGCCGACGCGAAGCGGCAAACGTCTCCGAAGTTTCAGGTGGGCGACTTAGTGATGCTACGTCGCGGGCTCCCTGAAAACTCTGCGACCCTGCGCGAAGCTCGACTACCAATTTTTAGGGCCATTCCCTATCAGCCAACTCGTCAATCCGGTTGCTTTTCAACTCGACCTTCCTGCCGAGTTCCGTATCCACAATGTATTTCATGTATCTCAACTCGAGCCTTACGTCGCCAACCTTATCCCTGGTCGCACTCAACCTCCTCCTCCACCGATTCTTCTCGCGGATGACGATGCTCCCCTCTTCATCGTTCACGATGTCCTCGATTCTCGATATCGCCGTTCCCGATTGGAATATTTGATCGACTGGGAAGGGTACCCGCCTTCTGAACGCACGTGGGAACCCGCAGGAGAACTACACGGTACAGGTGGGCTCAACGAATTGTTGGTTAACTTCCACGCTCGGTACCCAACCAAGCCGGGGCCGAAGTGGCGAAAGCCACCCCGCCGGCCGGCCCGATGACAGGGGACTATACTGTTATGGCACGGCCGCGACGGGGGTCGCGCAGCCGCGCAGTTTGAATAAACGTCCACGGCAACCGACGGCTTCGGCAGTCGGTTAATTCCGTGTTGTGGAGACAATAGTCGTCCGTCGTGTCGTCTCCTGACACTCTAGAGTCCCAAGGAACTGCTCGTGACTGTAAGGAGACCAGCGCAGCCGCCGCCGCCAGTCATAGTACTCTTTACAAAATCGGATGCGCTCGTGGCACCAAGTCGGGCGCTCTCGATCTAATCACACAGGCCGCAAATTGATTGCGGGCTTGGATGCAGGTCCAGTTGGGAATTGACCACCAGGGTATGCCACTTGGTTGCACAAAACTTGAGCGTTTCTGCCCTCGAGCGTCCGGAGATCAGCGGGGCGCTCATCTGGACTCATACCCTCGACCCTTTGTAGTAACGCGGCATTCTGAGCCCTAGCAACACATTGTGCTTTCGGTGCGCCGTCAGCGGTCCACACGACTGCTGACAAGCTGGACGCACGCTAGACGCCTTATAAGAGAACTGTTTATTCAAAGGTACAGTGGGACGATCCCATGCATACGGTCAGCTGAGCTACTACTTTTGTAGTACACTCCCCTGTTTCAAAAATCGTGCAACAGGGTGCAGGACAATGTGTCAGAGCGTGATGCCAGAAATTGTCGGACGATGTCAGGAGTATCATCTTTGATGGTTTCAAATGGTTCCCATGTGGCATCATCATCCTGAAAACCTAGCCAACGAACGTGTAGTTGGACATCTCCAGAAACAGGATCGATTCGAATATCATCAATTTGTTCAATCACGTAGGTGTTACCAGTCAAAGCAATATTGTGTAGCAGGTCCGAAGTGACATTCAGAGATGAATCATGGTAGAATTTCAAGCGTTGCGCATGTACGGTAGACAGATCTTTCGTAATCAAGTCTTGGACAGTGTAGACATGTGGATTGACAGCTTCAACGATTTGGTAAGGACCAGTCCAATTAGACGTAGTCTTGCGCGCAGTAGAACGCTTAGCAACCAGGACATAATCACCAATTAATAGAGAAGTTGATCGGTTTCACATTACGCTGGTGCTTGCGTGATTCGTGCCGTAAGCGACGTTGTTTGGCTAGACGGTGCGAAACATCTTTGTGCATGTCGTCCATAGCCGATATCAAGTCAGCAGTCGATTCACGTAATCGATCAGGTGTTATTGGCAGGTCAAGGGTAGCGTCAAGACGGGTAACAAAGATAGTAGATAACAAAGTACTTGGTTCAAGACCAGTAAAAATCGTCACAGGAGCATATCCGATGCGAGGTCGAATCGTATGATTGAGCACCATGTTAATCACCGGAATCAAATCAGGCCAGTCTTGTACATTTAGGGACTTCATCAGAAACAGATCTAGAATGCGACGATTGACAACCTCGACGGTTCCGTTCGCCCAAGGGGTGTAAGCAGTAGTGAAGTGGTGTGCAATGTGAAGTCGTTGTAGCAAATCATTCACCACTTGATTCATAAAATGAGAGCCTTGATCCGATACGTGTTGATAAACAATACCAAAACGTTTGAACCAATTCAAAAGACTATCAACAACAACAAAGTGATCAGCAGATTCAGAAGGGACAATTTCAACAAATCCCGAGAAGTCGTCTTTCAGTACAAGAACATACCGGAGTGCATGATGGCAAGATGCTCGCGGTTTCTCGATAAACAGAAAATCATAATGCAAGACAGCGTTCGGTTTCGAACCATGCAAAGCATATCCAAATGGACGCGGTACAGCAGTTCCATGTCGATTTCGAAGACAATGCAAACATCGACTAACAAATTCTGCAACAGACTTGTCAATTCCAGGCCACCAAAAGTGAGAAAGAATCGTAGCCAAGGTTGCCGATTCAACAAGGTGTCCGGATAATCCCATATGAGCAATGATCATGATCCTGAGAATCAACGATTCATTTGGGATCCAAATCTGATAATCAGGTGTAGAAAACAGACGATCAGAATTTCGTCGCACGATAGTCGACGTTCCTTCCAAGGTGAGCATGGATGCATCAGGTTCAATTCCATGTGCAATACAATATTCAGATTGAGACTGAGCAATTTCAGAAACAGTAGGCCAGACGAACTCGTCATGAATACGGTAGTCGTCAAAACGTGCAGCTTTGTGAGTAAAACGTAAGGCACGAGCAGATATGGTCTGAGCACAAGACTCGGGTTCGACGTTCGCTCCCCATCGTGTTCCAAGGTCCGCCCAGACATTCTCGTCTCCAGAAATGTGTTCGATTTCAAAATTGAACGACTTCAATTGCAATCTCCATCTCTCAATTCGATCTCCAGTCATGCGACTCAAATTCGTAGAGAAACGAAATGGGTCCATAATATACATCAAGTTGCGATGATCAGTGAAGATACGAAAAGCATCAGCCGAATGCAAGTAGTGTCGGTAGCGATAGCATCCTTCGATAATCGCAAAACCTTCCTTCTCAATGATTGCCCCGGCGGACTTCGAGGAGGCTCGAACTCCCGTCGGTGAGATGTTTTGTAGATCAGACCGCCCAACTAGGCCACGAGAGCAGCTGCTCCCGTGGCCTAGTTGGGCGGTCTGGTCTACACTGATTGTGACGGAACGAACCAGAAATGAAAGCCATCGGTTCATGACGTTGATCGACAAGTGGTTTCGGCAAATCATCACAAGGAATTTGTGTCAAGAAGACAGACCAATGATGGTCCGAAGCATCAGGGAATATACATCGAATAAACCCATCTTTCGGGTGTGCCATCAGCATCAATTCCTCCAATTGTTGCTTCAATCGTTCGAAACAGCGCGTATGTTCCTCATTCCATCCAACCGAACTAAGCGTGACACGGCGTAACTGACCTTTCTTCAGGCTGCGAATCTTACGTGACGATTCCAGAAGTAGTTGTTGTAAGGGATGAACGCGTTCAGAAAAACGAGGAATCGAAGTACGCATCCAATTGAGCGCACAGAGAAATTGCTGAAGATCAGCAGCATTCTGAGGAGTTGCCAAGGTTTTCAGAGCATTGATCAATGACTCGTCAAACGATATTCCTTCAGCAGATATAACACGGACGCACCAGGTCACTTTCCGTAACCACAGGTGGCACCGGTTCGGATTCAACATGACACCATACTCATGGAAACGTTTCAGAATACGTTCCAATATTACGAAGTATTCGGCGAGATCCCGGACGTAGTCCAGTACGTCATCGATCCACAACAATGCGGCTAGATACAGCAGGTCGCCAAGAACTTCTTGCATTCCAGACTGGAAGGCGAATACGGCACCAATAATACCTTGCATGATACGAGTTGGCGTAAAAACACCTTCGTGAGTCATGAAGGAACAGAACTCTTGAGAATCAGGGTGCAAAGGGAATTGCCAATATCCCTTAAATGCATCAAACAGCATGAAAATCGTAGCTGAACGTAAATACATCAGAATAACATCGATGTGAGGCATGGGCCAATTGATGCGGTCAATCTGCCTATTCACAGGTTTAAAATTCGCGGTCATTCGATATCCACGGTTACCGAAGTCTTTCTTCTCATGGACATTCGCTCGTGAGGCGAAACGCGCATGTGGATTGCGGTACACGAGACCGTTTTCCATCAGTGTCGTTGTGTGCTGGTGGAGAAACGCTTGGTGTGTCTCCGGGTACTTTGGTGGTTGACATACAACCGGCCTAACATCTGCTTTGACATGCAGTCTCATCGGAGTTACCTTAGCCGGTGGCATATTGTCGATCTTCGTTCGCCATATTGGGTATTTGCGCACTATAGAGCGCAATCGTTCTTTGTCGTCGGGAGGGAATCCTTCCTGAAGTGCACGTTCAATCATGTTGTCACATGCAATTTGTACCTCAGTTTTGTTGAATATCCCAACTTCAACGTCATAATCCTTTCCAGGATCAGGATCATCTTGTTCCTCATCTTCATCCTGTGGGGCGATCATCTGCAATCGCTTGCTGCGTAACATTTCAATCGCTGGATCTCGGCTGTAAGTAGTCACATCAGTTTCCGAGGTGTTCGAATATTTCTCTTCAAAGATGGTGTCGGGGTTGATCCCTAAAGCATCCAATTCAGCAACGCCTACTAAGAGAGTACCATCACTCATAGGATCTTGAGAGATCGCGCACTCGACCCGTCTGATAGTTGCAACAGTTCCATGCTGCGACGTGAACTTGAGGTCAAGCAGAGCGTACCCAACAATCTTCGTTTGTACGTTGCCTATCGCAAGGGTACTCATCAGTGGTTTCTCAAACATTCTTACCGCAACAAATTTTTCTCGTTGGATCTGCGATAACTGCTCCAATGAAAGCGTTGTCTTCGTGCATGCACTATCAAACTCGTAGTTGAACGTAGCGCACTCGTGAACTCGGACAGTTCCTAGGGTTGATGTACTCGTTGCCAACCGCTTATTCTTCGTCTTCGCTGCTTCGTTGCCGCTGTGTGTCGTCGTTTCGTCATTAGACGGTGTTTTGTCTCATTTCATTTTCTTCAGTAACTCTTGCCGTTCTGTTTTACTTACCTTGGGGCACATCGGTAGCCAATGAGGTCCTTGACAGAAAGCGCAACCGCCTTCAGGGGGTTGTTTACCCTCATGTTCAGGAATCCTATTGGTCTCATTCTTACCATTCAATTTCTTCTTCGGCGAGTTGATGTCGTCATTCTTCGTGGTGCTGTGTGGTTCATTTTTCCCGTTAGACCGAGCATTGGTGGTCTTACCATTCTTTCGATTGTTGTTATCATCGGGAACTTTCTTCGGGAAGAATAGGTTCTGCTCTTTGGCTCGTTTGTCTACAAGGTCAAAGAACGCCATTTCGTCCTTCCAGCAGTGTTCATAGTTACCATACTTCATATCCTTCTTCAGTTGTTTGCGTAGGATTTCTGGACGTATACCTTTTCGAAGCAATTTGATCTTGCGCTTTACCTTAGCGTCGGATCCAGAGAAATGAGATTCAAGGCCATGGTCTTCGATAAACTGATCAAATTTGCCAAAGTGAGCGTTAACTCGGGCTTCGCAGTTACCAATTTTCATGTCCATAACGATGGTCTTTCGTATGAGCTCATCGATGTCGCAATCGTTCATGTCCTCGCACAATGCTTCTCGCTGAATCTTCACGAGGTATCCTTTGATGTCGTCATCAGTAATGTTCTGAACAGGTTTCCGAATACGAAATTTCGCAATGCTGTTGAGGATCCTGTCAGGCATACAGCTCTTCATCGCTTCCGGGTAGATATCCTGGCTGTGGCGATTTCGTCGATCTTCAATCAGAGCCGCATACTTCTTGTACTTCGTCAAGAATTCTGTCACACATTTGTAGTCAGTGCTGTTCAATTGCGGGGGTGTCACAGGTGTAAAGATCGGAGTTTGCCCCTTCAGCATGTTTCCGGCAGCTCCGTTGACGTTGTCATGCCCAGCGGGTTGTTCTTCAGGCTGTTCATGTACTTCTTCCATGGCGACTGGGTCGGCCGGCTCTGCAGCAGGCGCCCGTCTACGTCCCGCGCCGTTCATCGTCGCGGTCAGGATTCAGGTTCAGGTTCACTTGCGTTCAGGGCGATCGGCTCACGCGATCAAGTTCAGGTGAATTCTCCACGACACAAAAACGTTTTTGTGCTTTCGGTGCGCCGTCAGCGGTCCACACGACTGCCGTCAAGCTGGACGCACGCTAGACGCCTTATAAGAGAACTGTTCATTCAAAGGTACAGTGGGACGATCCCATGCATACGGTCAGAGCTACTACTTTTGTAGTACACACATATGTCAAATGCACGTCTTGTTGGTTGGGTGTACGTTGAACGCGTTGACTATCGGACATCTTGGTGAATGATTTTTATTTCCGCAGTCCGTACGGTGTAGGCGGGCGTGCCGCAGGTGCTCCGCAGTTTCCAACAGCTCTCCCACCCAAGCCATACTATTCATAGCGTTGCGCACGTGGCTGCGCCACGTCACGCTTCCGGCCGTCGTCGAGCGTGTCGCACATAACCCACACGTCTTTGGAAGATTGTAATACGTAAAGAATGGTGAGTATCTGCAGTGGCATATACGAAGCGTCGCACGAACGAACTCGTCTGCCTCTGACGTGACATATCTGTTTCATGCAAGAATCGAGTTCCCGCTCTGGCATGTATGCGTAATGTTCGACGTAGTCCATCATGTGAGGAGGCCCGGGTTCCAGAAAGTACTTTTCGAGTCGGCGTCCGTCCGAAGGCTATCTCCGAGTCGTCGGCCTTCGGAAGGTGCCAGCCG
Organism: Plasmodiophora brassicae; assembly: GCA_039704465.1. Taxonomy (NCBI): domain Eukaryota; phylum Endomyxa; class Phytomyxea; order Plasmodiophorida; family Plasmodiophoridae; genus Plasmodiophora; species Plasmodiophora brassicae. The sequence continues at coordinate 672,362 of JASFAU010000015.1, forward strand.
GTCCTTCGGTATAGGGCACATGAGTGTATTATGCACCATAGTACATACTTTACCAAGCTACCCCATTCCACACAACCCTGTACACACTCAGCAAAAAATGCACATCGGTCATCTGACAGCAGAAACTGTGGGCACCACTTCCTTTCTGCGAACGGTAGGTAGGTGCGGGAGACAGACAGCCACTCAAAATGAGTGCCGTCGGCTCGGGACTCAAGAGAGCATCTCCACCCGTTGTACCTAAACCTATACCTAAGCGGGCTCATAGGGATCTCCAAATTTACAGAAAAATGGGTGCTTCCTCCAGCGGTGCTCGGCGTCTCTATTTCTGTGAACAGCACACAGTGTGTCGCCGTGGAGTTGTCCGATCCGACGGCGTCCCACGCATTTCCGCTGCCGTTGGGCGCTACCTATACTCCGTGACAGATCTACTCAGATCTGTGGTCCAGTTTAATGACTCTACCTAGAGCATCTCCACCCGTTGTACCTAAACCCAATTTTTTCCGTAGATTTAGAGATAATGATAATGAATTTGTTCCCCACCCGTTGTACCTATACCTAACCGTTTAGGTAGAGTCTTTAAACGGGGCCACAGATCTGAGCAGATCTGTCACGGAGTATAGGTAGCGCCCAACGGCAGCGGAAATGCGTGGGACGCCGTCGGATCGGACAACTCCACGGCGACACACTGTGTGCTGTTCACAGAATTAGAGACGCCGAGCACCGCTGGGGGGAGCACCCATTTTTCTGTAAATTTGGTGATCCCTATGAGTCCGCTTAGGTATACGTTTAGGTACAACGGGTGGAGATGCTCTAAATGGTTAGGTAAACGGGTGGGGAACGAATTCATTATCATTATCTTTAAACCTACGGAAAAATTTAGGTATAGGTACAACGGGTGGAGATGCTCAGAGCTGCAAATGAGACCGAGCATGCGGCAAAAAAACGCTGCGGTCGAGGGAAGACGTACATAGGCACGGAGGCCTGTACACATCGCCAAAAAACGTTCACATTGGTGTGTACAGGGTTGTGTGGAATGGGGTAATGATCGGAAGGTTCATTTGTCCTCTAATGTCGGGATCTTCGCATCGCGACGGGCAAGCAAGCGGGAGACAACTTTTCCTGTTACCGCGAAGTGAGACGTCCGTCCTTTTAAGGAGGACTGGGAAAATGGTGCTCGTTGCCCTTAAAGTAGATGTCGAGAGCGCCATTGAGAATGCCATCGGCTTTTGTGGGTACCGGGCCATTGTAATCAATGAAGGCTTTGTCGGCCACAGTCTCTGGCGACAGATGACGGCCGGCAGCTGCGTGTCGATTGATGACACGCCCCATTCCCTCGACGACGGCCTCGTTGCTGATCTTCAGAACACAGTGTTGGAGCAAGTACAATTTATCCGGGATAACATATCGTAGATGTTCGCATCGGTAAGGACGTGTTTCAGGATAATGGTGCCTGGTTGGTACGGTCGCGGATGACGCTCTCGCACCACCCGACACTTTGCGATTTGGAAACAAGTCGTAGCCTAAGGACATCTCCAACGCGGTTGCTATTGCTATTTCTAACCTTGATAGAACGTTTCTATCCCTCCCACCGCGGACCAAATTGCTATCGATAGGATAGAATGTCCGCGATCCTTGCTATTTCGGACGAAACAGCAAGGACTGGAGGTCCGTCGCTACGGAGTTCTAAGCCGATTTGCGCCCCGCATGGTGGCTCCCAAATTAGAGGTGGGGAGCCGGCTCGGGGGCGGCATTGGCTGGCAGTCGTTTATCACGAGGATCCATTGGATAGCGATAGCGTTTGACAGCTGCCGCGGTGTTAGGCACAACACGATGTTGGGGCTAACAGGACATTAGCCGACTGACGTCGGCCACCGTCACGGACATTTATTTGGTCTGGCAGCGGCGCCCAATTACGACGCCGCTTGCCAACAGCTATAAACGGATGCCAGTCGTGACACGCGGTGGGTAGCAATGTGTCCGGAGTTTCTAAGCGGGGCTATTTTTACTTCCGGAGGCCGCGATAGCAATAGAATAGCCCCTAGCGTTGGAGATGCCCTAAGAGTCTCCAGCAGACGAATCATAACTGGCAGAACAGGAAGGGCAACGCCGCCCTTGGTTGCTGCCGTCCACACGAACTGTAGTGCTTCGTCACGACAGGTCAACGGACACGGGTTACCAGTTCTCGATGAAGTCTTTCGTCAAACGGGAGCAACCAAAAACGTCTTTAGTTTAGTTTAGTGTAGTTTAGTTGTGTTTCGCGCTTTTCAAGCAGGCGCCTCGGTCTCGGGTCCGAGGACCGTAGGATCAGCTTCCAGAACATAAGCTTCTCCCGGCCTGGCAGTGCCGGCCTGTCACCTTTGTGCTGGGATCACGCAGGTCGGCGACTCCAGGGCGAGTCTGAGGGCTCGATGGGCATCCCAAAGGTTCGTAGACTTTGATCTCCCTCACTGTGGTTGATCTGCCTATACTACTGACGACATCCACCCCCTTGTGGGAAGTGGTCACCTATTTTACAGGCGCCCCTTCGTCTTCCAACGTGCTCAAGTGATCCCGTAAGAAAACTCCTAGGCGACAATTACTGGGCTGTCGGGCACCCATAACATTTAGGCCCTGTGTCCTTGGCGGGGCAGTGAAACTTTACCGTGGGATTTCGTTGCTCGCACAACAGAACGGACAATGTTCTTCGTTCTTGGTTGTGTTGGTGGTCTTGGCGTGTTGTTAAATGTATAGGCACTTTCCAGAGAGCTTCTGTGAAGGAGTTTTTCCATAATCGTGCGTACACGTTCTGTTCTTGATGCAGTTTGTGGCGCAGTGCGGTGCAGTGCAGAAGTTGATGCTCAATGGTTTCCGTTGCGCTCCCGCAGTGTCGGCATTGGGATGATTCTCCGGCAATGTTTTGGCTAATGTTGAAGAGGTACTGTCTGGCGCCGCAGTGTCCAGATCGGGCGCGGTTCAGCAGGGGGTGGGTAAGGTTGTTTCTGCTGTCGTATGTGTCGAACTCCATATCCAGCAGCACACTCGTGCAGCACACCGACGCTGCCACGCACTCCGCAAGTCTGGTGTCAGCGCCGCCCGCGATGATGTAACGTGCACCGCGTCTCACGTCTACGACGTTGCCCGTCACACCCAATATCTTCGCTCTATATCCATCAATGAGGGTCGTCAGAATTAACCTTACGCGTTTGAAGCAAGCGGGGTCAGAAGCAAACTGTTTACCGATCCGAGCCTGCCGTAGAAGCAATTTTTGGCGGAAGCCGCAGTGGCGCATGTTCTTACTTGGGTAGTCGCGATGCCGGCGTCGTTGTCCAAAGCGTCGTCGTCCCAGCAGCCCGGGCAGCAACGAAAGCGCCTTTCGTCGTTTGAAAAGGACCTGGTTATTAGATGGCTCGAAGACCCAGACAATTTTCGATTGATAACGGGAAATGTCAAAGGTAGGCGTTAACGAATGTCGTTTATTTGGTTACAGTGCTAATCTATGACGCGCTGCCTTGTAGGACCTGTTGAATCTGGAAAAGCGGTCAGCAAGACGCATGCCTACCAGGAGCTGGCGCAGTTTGTCAACCGCCATCATCCTGAACGGGAATGGGCGCCAATGGACGCAAAGCGCCGTTACGAGTCAATTCTGAAGACTTACAAAGGCGTCCGTCACGAAAGCAATGAGACTGGCTATGGTCTGTGCGAGGCAGACCTGAAGAAGGGCGTCAAAAGCATCGAAGAGAAGCGCGAACGTCAATGCTTCGGCTATGCTCGCCTCGATGCCCTGTTCGGAGCTCGTCAGAACATAACGCCTTCTGTGAACGTACAAATAGGTGTCAGGAGACGACACGACGGACGACTATTGTCTCCACAACACGGAATTAACCGACTGCCGAAGCCGTCGGTTGCCGTGGACGTTTATTCAAACTGCGCGGCTGCGCGACCCCCGTCGCGGCCGTGCCATAACAGTATAGTCCCCTGTCATCGGGCCGGCCGGCGGGGTGGCTTTCGCCACTTCGGCCCCGGCTTGGTTGGGTACCGAGCGTGGAAGTTAACCAACAATTCGTTGAGCCCACCTGTACCGTGTAGTTCTCCTGCGGGTTCCCACGTGCGTTCAGAAGGCGGGTACCCTTCCCAGTCGATCAAATATTCCAATCGGGAACGGCGATATCGAGAATCGAGGACATCGTGAACGATGAAGAGGGGAGCATCGTCATCCGCGAGAAGAATCGGTGGAGGAGGAGGTTGAGTGCGACCAGGGATAAGGTTGGCGACGTAAGGCTCGAGTTGAGATACATGAAATACATTGTGGATACGGAACTCGGCAGGAAGGTCGAGTTGAAAAGCAACCGGATTGACGAGTTGGCTGATAGGGAATGGCCCTAAAAATTGGTAGTCGAGCTTCGCGCAGGGTCGCAGAGTTTTCAGGGAGCCGCGACGTAGCATCACTAAGTCGCCCACCTGAAACTTCGGAGATGTTTGCCGCTTCGCGTCGGCGAATCGTTTGGAATCGGCAGAAGCTCGAGTCAGTTGACGGGTCAAGAAGTTGCGAATCCTCTGCAAGGACTCAGCGCGCTCGTCGGCAGTCGGATTGGCGCTGGTAGACGGTCGAGGTTGCACGTCCATCACACGTGGGTGGTAGCCATAGTTCGCGAAAAACGGTGACATACCTGTCGCGGTATGGTCTGCATTGTTGTACGAAAATTCAGCTACGGCAAGGAGCGGCTGCCAGTCGTCTTGTAAGTAGTTGACGTACGCACGGAGATACTGTTCCATGACTTGGTTCACCCGCTCGGTTTGGCCATCGGATTCTGGGTGCCGCGAAGAAGACAGGTTGCGTTGCACGCCGAGACGTATGAGAAGTTGCTTCCAGAACTTAGCGATGAACTGAGGCCCTCGGTCCGACACGATATCGTCAGGGAGGCCATGTAAGCGGAAGATATTTGCCAGAAACAAGGCAGCAAGGTCAACAGATGATATTGTTTCGTTGCAAGGAATAAAATGCGCCATCTTGGAGAGGCGGTCAACGACGACGAGGATGGAGTCATACCCGTTCGTGAGAAGGACAATAATGAAGTGGATGTATTACGTACGGCGTGTGCGGCGGACGTTACAGTGGCGACGTAGTCGCCGACGGTGTAACGGTTGCCAACGCCGGCGGGCACGGAGTCGCGGAGTGCGTGACGGCGTTCACGTGCTGCAGGCATGTGCTGCTGGTCGTAGTGGATACGTTGTTCGACACGCCCCCTCCAGCAGCACACGGCCTGGGACTTGTGTCGATGATGCCGGCCAGGAGCAGGTTCGCATGATACGAGGTGCTGAGAGCGGGCTTCGTGAGGTAGTCTGCAGCCATCTCGGCGGACGGGCACTTGTGGACCACGATCAAACTGGCCTCGACGGCCTCCCGGGTGTAGTGAAACTGCACCTCGATGTCCTTCGTGCGATCATCCATCCGACGATAGCCAGACCAGGCCTTCGCGCCTTGATTGTCCTCGTATACGATCGTCGGACTGGAGCGTGCGAAGCCGATTTCGGTCAGGAATGACCGGATCCAGGCCAACTGGCGGGTAACAGCACACAGCGACTTGATCTCTGCATGTGTGGACGATAAGCTAACTTTGACTGCGCCCAGGTCTTGGCGACGTGACTGCCAGTGCACGGGGCCGCCAGCCAGCAGGATGATGTGGCCGGAGCGCGACCGTCGCGTGTCAGGGTCGGATGCCCAATCAGCGTCGGCGTATGCGATCAGACGATCTTCGGGCTGGCGTTCGTATCGGATGCCGTGTGTCACGATCAGGCAAGCTGATGCAACGAACGCTTTGACGGACTGGCGAAGTCCGTCGCGGGGTTCGGGATTTATTCAGTTATCACAGAATAGTCCTCTTCTAGCGATTGGGTCTCCGCCGGTTTCGGGAGCGAGGGCCAGGTTTATCGGGATATCGAGCATGAAATTCAGCAATCGCTTGGTCCAGGCCTCCTGTCCCATGGAGATTGCCCGCGGGTTCCCAGGTGCGATCGGACGGGGAGTATCCTTCCCAATCTATGAGATATTGCAACCGCCCCGACCGGTATCGGGAATCCAAGATCGACTTAACGATGAACAGGGGCTGGTCGTCATCTTCCAATACAATGGGCGGCGGCGGTGGCTGTTGGCGATGTGGAAGGACATTAGGCGTATACGGTTCCAGCTGTGACACATGGAAGACGTTATGTAGGCGCGAGGTAGGAGGCAGCTTCACTTCGTATGCGACGGGGTTAACTGTGCGAACAACTTGGAAGGGTCCCAGCAGACGGTCATCCAGTTTCCCGCACGGGCGGCCAGTCGATAAGGTTCCACGCCTGAGCATGACGAGATCGCCCACCTGCAGTGGTGGTGGTTCGCGGCGACGGCGATCCGCAGAGCGCTTCATAGCGTCGACCGCCCGTTGCAGTTGGCCCTTCAAGTAGCGGCGAACCTTCTCAAGGAATTCGGCACGCTCATCGGCGGCTGGGTTACAGACTTGGCCATTCCTGGGTCGAGGCTCCGTCACCCTTGGATGAAACCCGTAGTTGGCGAAAAACGGCGACATGCCGGTGGCCGAATGGTCGGCGTTGTTGTACGCGAACTCGGCCATAGGCAGAAGTTGCAGCCAGTCGTCCTGCATGTAGCTAACATAGCAGCGTAAGTATTGTTCGAGGATCTGGTTCACGCGTTCCGTCTGGCCGTCGGATTCCGGGTGCCGGGATGAAGACAAGTTCCGTTGGATACCAAGACGGTCCAGTAAGTGCTTCCAGAAGGCCGACACGAACTGGGGCCCCCGGTCGGAGACGATGTCGTCCGGTAGGCCATGCAGGCGGAATATCTGCTGCAAAAACAGGTCGGACAGCTCGACCGCTGTGAGGGTCTCCTTGCACGGAATGAAGTGGGCCATTTTCGAAAACCGGTCGACGACGACGAGGACCGAATCGTAGCCGTCGGAAACTGGAAGCTTGACAATTAGATCCATTGAGATCGATGACCACAGAGAACTCGGCAAGGGAAGAGGCAGCAGGAGCCCGGACGGTTTGTGGCGCGGAGACTTGCTTCTCTGACAAATGTCGCAGGATGAGACGTACAGTTTGACGAAGGGCCCTCATGCCAGGCCACCAAAATTCACGCTGGACAAGCCCAAGCGTTTTGCGGATACCAAAGTGACCAGAGGCCCTATTATCGTGGAGTTGCCGGAGGATCTCGATCTTGCATTCGTCTCCGGAGACGACCAAGGAGCGTCCTTTGTACAGGAGGCCGTCTCTCAGGCAATACTTCCTACCTTGAGGTCGGTCGAGCAGACCGGCAATCTTGGCGACGAACGGATCACTCGCTTGGTGTCGTCGGATACGGTCTAGGAGAGGCTCGGACGGAGCCGCCTCCGCGTGGACGGTGAACGCGTCCACCACGGGGGACGGAACTAGGCGATGAAGCGGGAGCAGTTGGAGAGATTGTTGCAGGATGCCTTCTTCAGACGCCGTCGGGACGTACTCCGGGCGGCGCGTCAAGGCGTCAGGTTTACCGTGCAAGCGGCCCGGTCGGTGCTGAATCATGAAGTCGAAGCCGCTAAGCAGTTGGGACCATCGGATTTGGCGCGGATTGCTTGGTCGTCATGAAGTACTTGAGGTTGCGGTGGTCGCTGTGCACAAGTGTCTGATGTTCATCCGAATCCAGGAACTGGCGCCATTTCTCGAAGGACGCAACAACGGCCAGGAGCTCTTTGTCGTAGACCGCATATCGGATCTCAGCGGGGTCCAGTTTCCTCGAAAAGAACGCCAGAGGGTGTAAGTCCCCGTCACGGCCCCGTTGTGAGAGGACCATGGCAATGGCGAAGTCGGAGGCATCCGTTTCAATCTCGCACGGCACGCTAGGATCGAAGTGGGCGAGGACCGGAGCGCGTGTGAACGCGCTCTTCAGAGTTGCGAAGGCGGTCGAAGCAGTCTCGTTCCAGATAAATTCGGTTTCCCCGCGAGTAAGGTTCGTCAAGGGAAGTGCGATCTCCGCGAAATGCGGGATGAACTTTCGGTAGAAGTTGGCGAACCCAAGGAAGACTTGCAGCCCGTGGAGGTCACGCGGCGGGGCCCACGCGAGTATTGTGTCTACTCGGCTCGGCTGGGATCCAACCGGAGGCCGTCCTGGACACTAAGTAGCCGAGGAATTCGACCTCCGGTGCGTCGAACAAGCACTTAGACAGTTTGGCCGTCAGGCGCGCGGAGCGTAGACGTTCGAGCACCAAACGCACGTGCTGTTCATGTTCCTCAGCATTCTTGGAGAAAATCAAGATGTCGTCAAGGTAAACAACAACGAAACGGTCAATGAAGTCGCTGAATGTCTCGTTCATGAAGGCTTGAAAGGATGCCGGGGCGTTGGCAAGCCCGAAGGGCATAACCAGGTACTCGAACAATCCGTACGGTGTCCGGAATGCTGTCTTCCATTCGTCACCTTCGCGAATGCGGATCTGGTTGTACGCACTTCGAAGGTCGATCTTGAGAAGACCGTTGCTTGACCGAGTGTCGAAAGCAGCTGGTCGATGAGCGGAAGTGGGTAACGGTTCTTCACGGTGACCGAGTTCAGGCCTCGGTAATCAACGCAAAGCCGTAACGAACCATCCTTCTCTTCTTCGCGAAAAGGATCGGCGCGCCGGCAGATGAACGCGACGGCCGTATGAAGTTCGACTGGAGGTTATCTTCCAAATACTTCTTGAGGGCTACCTGTTCGCGGGGAGACAAGCCGTAGAGGCGACAGAATGGAGGCTCCGTCCCCGGTTTCAGGTCGATCGAGCAGTCAGAGGCGCGGTGCGGCGGTAAGGATGTGGCGGTGGCCTCGTCGAACACGTCGGCAAAATCCTGGTATTTTTCAGGTATCTTCGTCTGCTCTGACTCGGTGTCCTCGGTCCACGTATAATGGATGAGGTAGCACTGAGCGTCGTCCATGAGTGCGTCCAGGAACGGTTCGGCGTCGACTAGATGGATGGGAACGTTGGCCGCCAGAGGTTCTTCAGTGCTTGGTGCCGGCAAGGGAACGTGGTCGATCCGCGTCCCGTCGCCTTGATTAGAATCCGTGGGCCGTACGTCGCACGACGACTGTGGAGCATCTCCGGCTAGAACGTCAGGGCCGGGCCGGCGTTCGGCGGGGCGATCGGACAGGCGTCGTCAGATGACGTGTTTAGATAAGCACGAAGGTCGACGCGTGCGGGTTCGCGGCACATAGTGACGAAGGCAAGCGCCCAAGCGGCCGCCACGATGGATGAGCACATGAACAGGCTGACCACCTGGCGTGCCCTGGAACCGTCGTCCAAACGACAATCTGGTAGACGTCGACCGGCTCCCCGCCTGTGTCGCTGCTCCCGCGCCGGCGACGTTAGCCAGCCTGTCTGGTCGGGGAACGATTCGAGCTCGAGGCAGTTCGCAGGGGTGTTACCGGTGTCAGCCGTTTCCAGGTCGCCAGCGGCTTTGTCCTGAGTCTCAATTGCGGCTGTCGCCAGGACTCTGCCACCCGGCGTTCATCGTTGGCCGCAGGCGGCAATGGTGTCACGATCAGGTCTTGTGCGGAAGTTGGATCTGGATGTTGTTTTGTGTTAACAGGCGCCTGGGCGATGAGCGGAGCTGCACTAGAGGCGTCCAGGGCCGGATAACGGCAGTCGTCGTGTGGCGCAGCCACGCTTGCCTCGGTTGTCTCAGCTTCTGCATGGCCAGGATCCGCCACAGTTGTCGGCGTTGACGTTGACGGCGAGGGGGGGCACTGGCGCGGCGAGACGAGCCGCCGGCGCCAATCCACATCTGGATTAGTCTGGGCTAGCCAGGGCAGACCCAGGATGACGGGATAGGTCGGCGAATTGATCAGATTCAGGACGATCTCACACGAGAACTGGGCGTCCACCGTCGTTCTCAACGGCTGAGTCTCCTGTGATATAGGTGCGAGCTGGCGGCCGTCGACAACGCGGACAGGTATCGGACGATGCGTCGGGCGGGTAGGCAGAACGTGGAGCCGCGCGAAGGACCAGTCGATAAAGTTGCTAGTCGCGCCACAGTCGATCAAGGCCGTTGTCGAGATACTTTCGGACCCGGTGTATATGGTCATCGGAAGTACGAGATGCGGGACAGAGCGGGCGTGGAGAAACATGAGATCGCTTATTTGAACAGGGTCGGGTTCGGATGACAATGCAGAGTTTACTGGGTGGCCGGCGAACCCGTTGGCGGTCACCCTTGGACATTTCCCGGTGCAACCGGCGGCCGTTTCGGGCAATCCGCGATCCGGTGGCCATCTTCTTTGCAGTAGAAGCAGAGGCCGTCCTTGCGGGCACGCTCACGGGCATCGGCGGCGACAACCTTCGGAACGGGGTAGCGCGGGCAGAGGTGTTTCGCCTTTTTGACCATCTCGTCGAAGTCGGTGATCATGTCCTCGAACAGTTTTTCCGACAAGGCAGTATGCAGCGACTTCCGGAACTTCGACGCGCGCCGGGCCGAACTCATCTTGAAGGTTGCATCCGCGCGCTGAAGCGCTTGATACAAATTGTTGAACATCAACACATGCTCTTCGACAGGTTCGGTCTGGGTGAGGTTGTCGAAGCACTCCTCCAGCTGTTCGAACGTCGGCACCGGAAACCATTTTGACATCGCGTAGGACAGGTCGGCCATCGTGGCGTCGTCCGGCAGCCCGAAATAGACTTCCAACGCCGGGCCTTCCAGCGATCTAAGAAGGGCGCTGTGCGCCGCCGGCGGAAGGCGGGTCGTCGATGACGGGAGCTGCAGCGTCCTTGACAGACACTTCAGAAAGTCGCGGGAGTTCGTGGAACTGTCGCGAATACGCCCGGTAAAGCGGGGCAGGTGGATCTGGTGGTCGACGATGTGTCGGGATGTCGGCGACGGCTCGCTCGGCGGCATCTTGTCGGGCAGCGAGCGATTTATCGCTGTCCCAACGGCATCTTCGACCCGGTCGGCCACTACGGACTGCATAGCTTTCAGCTGGTGCAGCATGTCGCTGACAGTGAGCGTGAGGTCCCGCACTTGATCTGCCAGTGCGGCGATCTGGTCCTCGCTCGTTGTCATCGCGAACACACCGGTAGACGGACAGGAAACGGGAACGGGAACAGGAACGGGCGGGGAGCGGGCGGGCGGAACGGAGCGGGCGGAACGGAGCGGGCGGAACGGAGCGGGCGGAACGGAGCGGGCGGAACGGAGCGGGCGGAACGGGGCGGGCGGGACGGCGGTGACCGTTGGTTAGTCCGTCAAAATGTCACGATCAGGCAAGCTGATGCAACGAACGCTTGACGGACTGGCGAAGTCCGTCGCGGGGTTCGGGATTTATTCAGTTATCACACCGTGCGTCATGGTGCCGGCGAGGTACTTAAGAACGCGTTGCCCCGCACGCCAATGCTGGATGCCGGGATTCGAGGAGAATTGGGCCAGTACATTCGTTATGTACGCGATGTCGGGACGGCATCGATGGGCGAGCCATGTCAGGCAGCCAATAAGTTTGAGGTACGGCTTGGTCGCCATTTCGTCACGGTCGAGGTCGCTTTGTGGACTCATTGTCGTTGATAGGTGAACGCCAGGCTGGTGCGGCGTGTCGACCGGATGACAATGCGACATGTTGAAGTCGCTCAACACCTTCTCGATGTACTCGGCTTGGTCAAGGGTGATGGCGCCGGTGCCAGGTTCGCGTCGGATGCGCATGCCAAGCAGGGTCGACGGTTCACCTTGATCGGTGATCTCGGCCATCGTGGAGAGCTTCTCGAGAACGGATTCCGCGAACGGGACGTCATTGTACGCCAGCAGACCGTCGTCGGTGTGCACCGACATGATCATGAACTTTCCATCGCGATCGTACCGGAAGACGCAGGGGTCCGCGATGATCGATTCGAATCCGAGTGATAACAGCATCTCCCGAAGCGTCTTGTACCAACGTTCGGCGCCTTGTTTCGTTCCATAAAGGGCCTTTTGCAGTTGACGAACTCGGTACGGGACGTGATGATCGGTGAAGCCATCCGGCTGACGAATGTAAACATCATGGAGCATGTCGGCGTTCAGGTATGCGGCCCCCCAGTCGGCGAAGATGCAGGCCGTGCTGCGCCGCGAGCGCTAGGATAACGAGGAACGCAGTGGCACGGGCGGTCGGCGCGAACGTATCGTCGAAGTCGATGCCGGGGCGTTGTCGGAAGCCCTGAGCACAGAGTCGGGCGGTGAACTTGCGGATGCCACCGTTGCCACTGAGCGAGGACTTCACTCGGAACACCCACTTGGCGCCAACAGCGATCTTACTTTTCGGCAGGTCGATTAGCGGGCCGAACGTGTCCTTGGCGTCCAGTGTTGCCATCTGGGTGACGGCGGCGTCCCACCAGTGGCCAGCGAAAGGTGATGAGAGGGCATCGACCATTGAGTTGGGTACGGGAATGTCGGTCGCTTTCAGCTTCGACAGGTCGGGTCGTGGTAGACGGGCTGGGTCGATCGGGGCGGATACCTTGGCTCGACATGCCTTGGCAGCGGCGCCGCGACATGTCGGACGGTTGGACCTGATGGCCTGATCGATCAGACGGCGCTCCTCAACCTGCTGCCAATGCCGGATCAGTCGGCGGGAGCGACGAGGAGGGCGCTGTGTCGGGAACGTTAGGGTCGGATTCTGGAACCAGGCGTCGACCGTCGAGGACCACCGTGTCGACGAACGATTGGCCGCCTCCGGCGCCTTCCACCATTCACCAGGCGGTTGACGACGACGATTCGATCGGCGAGGGCGTGGCACGTCGATGACATTGTGGTCAACGATATCAGCAGCATCGGAATTGTCGTGGACGTCGGGGTCGGCAGCTTCGTTGGGAGAGTCGTTGCTGGACGCCGAACCTTCGTAGTCGGGATCATCTTCAGCGTCATCATCATCTTCGTCGGTGGATACGTCATCAGGAGACGGTGAGCGCGACGGTCGGACGATCTCGGAAGGCGATGACGCAGCGGCAGGTGACGGAGGCTCGGGAGGGGATGCTGCGAGAGAGGATGCTGACGTCGATGGTAGAGGTGCCATGACGGCGTCGGAAGAGACGGGCGTCGGGACGATCGTGTCAACGTTCGGCGCAGAGCTCGACTCGGGACTGGACGGTGGCGCTGATGATGAACTAGCAGGGCTGGATCTTCCAAAGCCGAATGTGAACGAGGTCTCCAGGAACTCGGCAGTCGTGCTCTCGAACGTGTCTTCCCGGTCCACGTCGTAGAACCGCCAAGCCTTCATGCCGGGCGTGAAACCGATAAACACAGCGCGAACACGACGAGGCTCCAACTTGCTCGGCTTCTTCGTGGCTGGATGCGGTCGCATGGCATAGGCATCGCAACCGTAGACACGAAGGGCCGAGATGTCAGGTAGGGCGCGACGAGCAGCCTCGAACGATGTGCGACGCCCGGGAAGGACTGATCTCGGGTGGATGTTGTACAGTATCGCAGAGTAGGACAGCGACCAGGGCCACGTGGAGTCAGGCATGCTAGAGTGGCACCGGATTGAGCTTTCGATACCTCAGAGCGTGTGGTTGACGCTTTCAGCGCGGCCGTTCTGCTCGGGCGTGTACGGGACAGATTTGCGGTGCAGGATGCCGGACTCGTTGTAGAACAGGACGCACGCCTTGGAGTTGTACTCGCCGCCACCGTCAGTCTGGAACGTCCGGATACCACGTCCTTCCTGGTTGCGAAGACGCGCGTCATAGTGCTTGATGACGTCGAGCGCCTCCGATTTGCGACGTAGCAGATAGACGGACAGGTACCGAGAGGAATCGTCAAGCATGGTCTGGTAGTACTCAAAGCCGCCGGCACCGACGACAGGCCACCGTCCGGACAGATCGCTATGGACGAGATCGCCAACACGACGCGCGCGCGACGTACTGGGAGGGAATGATGACCGTTTGCCCTTGGCGAGTAAACATGCAGCGCATGGACATCGATCTTGCGGCCTCGGGATTGGCCCGTCGAACTTCATGCCACGACAACGTTTGTGCAGGATGCGCAGGTTGCCGTAACCCAGGTGGCCGGTTCGAGCGTGCCAGACAGCTGGAGCTGCGGCGGTGACCTTAGCGACGCGGCATGAGACGCTGGATGCGATCAAGGAGCAGACTCGGGCGGAATGAAGTGTGCCGGGCGCGGAGGTTGGAGCGGATAATGGAATCCGGTACAGGTTATCGTGTCCTCGTTGACTGACGGCCACTGGCTGACCGACGGGCGCCGTCCAGTTGGCCCCCGAGTAGATCTTCGCGGTATCGCCGTCGAACACGATCTTGTGACCTGATCTGGTGAGCTGGCCAACTGATACTAGCGCTTGGCCAAGTCGGGGAACGTGCAGCGAATCGATACTCGTCGCCTGGACATCCATGCCGAATGACGTCACGCCTCGACCGGAAGTGGTCGTACGCGACAGATCGGCTAGCTCAACTTCCGGTCCGGTGCCTTGGCGATAGCAGCTGAGATGTCGGCGCAGGGGCGTCATCGTCGTGGAACACGCTGAGTCCAGTAGGCCTACTGAGTTCGCGTACACGTCGATGGCGTGGCGTGCCGACAAAGCACGCATCGGCTCGGGCGCCGGATCGATCGGATGAGCGCCAGACGTTGGATACTCGTTGGACGTTGGTGAGGATGTATTGCTTTTCGCGTTGCTGTCGCGGTACCAGATGTGTCGTTGCAGCGTGCATTCGCCGTTAGTGTGCTTGGATCCGGGATGGAAGACGCAGGACTCGTTGCGTCGTGGTCCACGGGGACGCGTCGATGTGGCACAACTGGAGCGGTTGGCCGTTTGGAACGCGTCGTGTCGGTCCCGCACGTCTTGGACTCTGATCTCCTCGCTTGTCAACGACCCGACGACCTCGGAGACACTGTGCAGCGTGTCCAGAGCACGATTGTGCAGGCCAGCGACGACGGCGTCGAGATCGGATGATGCGTTGGCCAAGATGAGGACGGCGACCAATGCGTCGGTGAGGGACAGCATCTCGGTCGGTAACGTCGACCGGACGCGATGAGCCGCTGCTTGAACTCGGGCGGCGTACGTGGCGACCGACTCGCCGGGCATGTGCTGGACCGTGACGAGGTCGCGGACGGCGCGCACGACCGATGCCAGCGACGACGGGCTGTACGCCTGGAACAGCACGCGCCAGCACTTGGCAGCCGAGCCTGCCTGAAACAAATGTCGAGGACCATGTCCTACCACCGGTACACGATGACGCTGTGACTGTGCGCGGCTGTGTCACGTCCACAACAGAGGCTCCGCCACCGTCGCCGTTGCCGGTAACGGCTTTGGCAAGCCCTGTTACACTGCGTTACGTCGCCATCGTCTCGCGCCGATGTCAGTGGAATAAATCACTTCGTTATCGTCTTCATCAGATTAACAGTCGTAACAGCGCTCTGGGCGTCTCGCTCGCGTCCAACGTCATGGCCGATCGCGGCCGAACGGCGGCGGAATCAGATGTCCAAGATCTCGACGCGCAGCTCGCTGAGGCCGAGCGACAGGAGAAGATCGCGCGCATCGCATTCCTGCGACAGCAAACCGCATCGTACTCCTGCATCGCCACGACGCCGACGACGCAGCCTCGCCCAACCACTGTGGACGGCGTAGTGCGTCCAGGTACAGATCGCGTGCCTCCGCCTCGGTTCGACGGCAAGCACGAATCGTTTGCCGCTTGGGCGCCCGCCGCCGCGTCTTGGTTTACCAACCGTGGATTCGCGGGAATTGTCGGCATCGACCTGGACGGATCGCCGACTCCGAGTATCCCCGACAATGTGGACGAGGATCTGGAGGCAACTGCTCGGGAGATACTCTTGTTTCAGATGGTCGACAAGACCGTTCTGATCGGCTACAACTTGCTGTACGCCGGTACATCGACGCAATGCTGGCGCGCTCTCTTCCGCATGCTGCGACCCTGCACGTTTTCGTCTGTCATTCGTGCTTCTAAAGATTTGTTCAGTGTTCGACAGCAAGCCGGTGAATCGGTCGCCTTGTACGCGGCTCGTCTGCAAGCCGCTGCCCAACGTTTCCGTACAACAGTCCCGAACGACATGCTTCACATGACGGATTCCTTCCTGGCTGTCCTGATGGCTGGCAACGCCTCATCAGAATTGGACACGGCCGCATCCAACCTGCACAGTCGTGGACTCGAACCGCGGCCTACCGTCACTGAGGTCGCATCAGAAGAGCAGCGCATTCAAGAGGCTCATGCTGACCGGGAGATATCGTTCGCAACGGCGAACCGTGCAAGCGCTACCGCACACCCGATCAAGGCTCCCGAACGCGATGGACTGTGCGTCCTACATACGACCTTGAGGAAGCCGCACACGAATGGCAACTGTTTCCTACAGCGCTCGTTGTGGCGGACGACATCGAATACATCGTCGCAACCTGATCAGTACGTCCCGGTTTGCGCCATGTCTGCCCGTCACCCCGCCGTAGACAACAGTTCCGTCGGCCTGCTGTCGAGGACCATGTCCTACCACCGGCACACGATGACATTGTGTGGGTGCGCGGCTGTGTCACGTCCACAACAGAGGCTCCGCCACCGTCGCCGTTGCCGGTAACGGCTTTGGCAAGCCCTGTTACACTGCGTTACGTCGCCATCGTCTCGCGCCGATGTCGGTGGAATAAATCACTTCGTTATTGTCGTTCTTAGATTAACAGTCGTAGCGTTCGCGCGCTTCGAGGCGGCGAGCCCGCCGGCGCCCGGCGCGCCGGTGCCATCCAGAGCCAGTCCCGCGTCACTGCGTCTCTGCCCTGACCCTGCTTCTGCACAACGCGCCACGAACGCCCACTCCAGTCGCGCCACGCGCCAGAGAGCCGAGGCAGATCGTGCAAGCAAGGCAGGCCGTCATTACGGGAATCCAGAACCAGTTCCGGGACGTAAGCGCCAGGCGTACGCCGGTCGTACGGGCCTCAATCGCTTGCCTCAACCTCTTCTCGATATAACGTTGTCCGCCGGCGCCTTCGGCGTCGGTGTCGTCCCGAGCCAGGTCCTTCAGTCTCTGTCGTCACTGTCGACTCCGCCCCAGCATATCGCGCCATACATGTCAGCTCTAGCTACGCCACGATCAGTCTCGTGTCGCGTCAACAAGCCAAGACATACAAGCACGAGCAAGGTCGTGTTGTACATGATCCAGAGTCGAAGATCCAGCCGGGACACGTCCGTTCGACCTCCAACGGCACGCAAGGACCATGTCCTACCACCGGTACACGATGACGCTGTGACTGTGCGCGGCTGTGTCACGTCCACAACAGAGGCTCCGCCACCGTCGCCGTTGCCGGTAACGGCTTTGGCAAGCCCTGTTACACTGCGTTACGTCGCCATCGTCTCGCGCCGATGTCAGTGGAATAAATCACTTCGTTATCGTCTTCATCAACAAAGACAACGCGGACGCGATCTTGTGGTCCAGCATGTGGACGAGTAGAATCTCGCGCGCGGCTGCCTCGAGAGCTGGGTCGTGTGCCGTACCGGTTGTCGCAGTCGGCGAGCCATCTTCGTTGATCCCGATGACGTCCGCGTACCCACGATTGCGAAACCAGAGTGCAGCTGTCTGAACCCAGGACGTGAACGAGTCGGGAGTACCGTCGAACTTGGGCATGGGCAGTCGGCCTGCGTCGCTTCGGCTGTGCGCCTCGGCGATGATCGGCATGGCCGGGGTCGATGGACAGCTGGTCGGACGCGCCAGCTGCTGCTGCAGGACACGGAGACGGTCGATCTTCTCCTGCCTGGCGATCGTTGCCTCCGCTTCGGCAATTCGGGTGTCGATCTCCTCGAGCGACAGATGACGCAGCGGGTCGTCATCCGTGTTAGGCGTCGCCTGGCGCTCAGCCATGGCGAGTAGAGGCTCAGCGCCTGCGCCTATACGACTGTTAATCTGAGAAAGACAATAATGGTATATAACCGATCAGCCGCCCCGCAGCTGCCCCAGAACTGCCCGACTGGCGCAGTCCGTAACTGCCCAACAGACACTGGCGCTGTGACAATTAGGGGAACGTGCGCTGTGACAATTAGGGGAACGTGCGCTGTGACAATTAGGGGAACGTGCGCTGTGACAATTAGGGGAACGTGCGCTGTGACAATTAGGGGAACGTGCGCTGTGACAATTAGGGAACGTGCGCTGTGACAATTAGGGGAACGTGCGCTGTGACAATTAGGGAGTAATAGGCATTTTAAGACATCAAATCTATCGTGTATTTGGACTGCCGAAGCCGTCGGTTGCCGTGGACGTTTATTCATGATTCATAATGGGAAGGCTAGCGACAGTGGCCGACCCATGAGTCACGACGACGTGACGCAACTGGTGCACAGTGGCGACCGTGCCACTGTGTGTGCGACGTCATGGGGACGTCGGCTTCCCCCACGTTAGATACACTGGGGACTTTCACTTTCCTAAGCGCTTCGAACTGCTTGAATCAGATTAAGAGTCCCACTCTCTGATGGCGACGATCCCAAGCATCCCAGCCGACCTGGCCCAAGCAGAGGCCGTGATCGCCCAGATAAGCGCTGCGCTGTCCGAGGCCCAGCGGCAGCAGGATCGGCTGGAGGCGGAGGTTGAACGTCTGCAAGCAGCGGCGGCCGGGAGCGGGACCGGCCAGCGCGAGAACGCGGCGCTCAAGGATCGTCTGGCGCGGCTGGAAGCTGCGCAGAAGGAAAGGCTGACGGGCCTGAAGGAGTCCGGCATCAAGATCTCCGTCCAGCTGAAGGGCAAGGACAATTACCTGGTCTGGGCGTCGTCGATGACGACGATGCTCAAGAAGTCGGGCCTGCAAAAGGCCGTGGAGCCCGCGACGCGCGGGCACAACGAAGAGCCGGCGTCGGAGCAAGAGAGGCTCCACGCAATGTACGCTATCAAGAAGAACGTGCATGAAGACGAACTTCCCTTGATACTCGACATACCCGACGACCGTCCGGACCTGGCGTGGAGCGCCATCCAGACGGAGTATTCCGGCCAAACGGGCACGGACCTGGCGATGTTCGACATTCTTCTGTCAACAACAAAGCTTAAGGCGGGCGCCGACCTCACGGAGACCAAGGCGCACCTGACGGCGATGCGCGACCTGGGCATCAACCTGGCCCGGGCGGATCCGAATCGGACGAAGACTGAGTCGGACATGGCGACGAACCTTATCTCGCTGCCATACACCGAGTACAAGGACTTAGTCAACGCGATGCTGCGCGGTCCCATCGGAGAGCTGACGCAAAGCAAGGTCCGCGCAGAAGTGCTCGCTCAGTACAAGCGGGGAGCGATAGAGCGCGGCGACGACGACAGCGGCTCCTCGGCGGCCATGACGACGACGGGGTTCTCCGGCAAGTGCTTCAACTGTGGAAAGGCTGGACACAGGGCGGCCGACTGCCGTAGCCGCAAGAAGACCGGCAACGCCGAGCGCGGCAAGGCCAGGAACGGCAAGCGGAAGGGGGGCAAAGAGGAAGGCGGTTCGGCGTCGATCGCGCTCCTGACGAGCCTGGCGGGCGTCGAGGACGCGCCGCGGAAGGGCATCCGCGACTTCATCGTCGACAACGCGGCGACGTGCGGCCACGTGTCCACCCACAAGGCGCACTTCGAGGAGCTGGACTTCATCGCCGACAAGGACCGGCCGACGATCGGCGGCATCGGCCCGCAGCGAATCAAGGTCCATGCCAGGGGCAACGTCCGCCTCAAGCTGGCTAACGGCAAGTCGATCACGCTGACAAACGTCGCGTACGCGCCAGATGCATCCGCGAACATCTTCGCGGTGCGTTCGGCACTCCTGCAGCTCGGCAAGGACGGCAAGACGGGCGCGGAGCACCATGAGCAGACGCGCTCAGCCCGGCTCCTGGACGGGGCCGGAAGGACGATCGTGACCAGTACGGTCCGCAAGGGCCTGTACTACCTGGATCTGCACAAGGTCCAGGATTTCGAGTAGCGGGGGTGGCGCTGGCCGCCCCCGATCACGATCATCCAAACCAGCCAGAAAACAAGAGCCCGAGCAAGGAGGAGCCGGCCGAGAAGAAGGAAACGCGCAAGCCCGCGGACGTAAAGCGCGACAGAACGATATCATTGGCGGAGGCGCACGCGAGGTGCGGCCACCTGTCCACGATCACGATCAGAAAGGCAGTCAAGAACGGGGCAATCACCGGTCTCAACATCGACGAGGCCGACCTGGCGAGCGACGAGGTGCCCAGGTGCAAGGTGTGCATCGAGGCCAACCTCAACCGAACGGCGATCCCGCGGAGACGGACACGGACGGTGCTCTCGAAGCTGCAGATCGTCGGGGCGGACCTGCAGACGTTCGACACCAGGTCGCATGACGGAAAGACGTACATGGCGTGCTACGTTGACCACGCGACTGGTGTCGGTGCCACGGTCAACCTGGCAAATAAGGGTGACCAGGAGCAAGTCGTCATGGACGTGCTGACCCGGCTCGAGGTCATGGGCGGCACACGCGTCGACACGTTCCGCGCCGACCAGGGCGGCGAGTTCACCTCGACGCGCCTGGCGAAGCTGCTGCGCGAGCGGGGAATCGCACAGGAGTTCAGCGACACGGACCGCCCGCACCAGAACGGTCTCGCGGAGACGTTCGGTGGCAAGATTGTCAAGATGATGCGCGCAGCTCGTGTCCAGTCAGGCGTCCCGCGCAAGTACGGACCGAGAACGGGCGGCATCAGACGTGGGTAGCCAACCGCGTGCCGCTCCAACGACACGGCCACCGGACGACGCCAATCGAGGAACTGACGGGGGAACAAGCAGACCTGTCGAGGGCGATGCCATTCGGTTGCGAGGCGTGGGTCAGGATCCGGCGGCAAAAGAAGTGCAAGCTGGACGCCAGGGCCGAGCGCGCGGTCCACATGGGGGTGTGCATCGACAAGAAGGCGTACCGGCTGCTGCTGTGGCACAGCCGCAAGATGATCGAGTCTTCGGACGTGGTCTTCTTCCCCAACGAATTCCCGTTCAAGGATGACAGCGGCTCCCGCGGAGAGGAGACCCGCAAGCGCCAAGAGACGGCGCAAGCCCAGCTGCAAGGAGGCGGCGATGGCGGTCAAGACGATCGTCATGGGCAAGAAGACGACGGCGGTCGGGACGATCGCGTCGCACGACAAGACGACGGCGATCGAGAAGGTCGCGTCGGTCAACAACAGGGCGGCGCCAGGAGGATGGCCGCGCCATTCAGCGAGGCGGCGGCGGGGACGACCGTGCCAGGGAACTCGCAGGTGCCGGTGAAGACCGGCATGACGGACGCGATGAGCAAGCAGCTCAGGGCGGCGGGGATCGAGGACCTGCTGCTCAAGGCGTCCCTGAACCGAGGCGGTCGACGCGCATCAGAGGAGCGCCCGCTCGGTTTGCCGACGTGGACTACGACGGCGAAGCGCGGCGCCAGAGGGCGGCCAGCGCCAGGGCGGCAGCAGGGGCTGCCGACAACGTCGACCAGGCGGCAGCAGCAGATGCTGTCGACCACGACAACGAGGCCAACGACGACCCGGACAACGAGGCGGGGATCGAGGACCTGCTGCTCAAGGCGTCCCTGAACCGAGGCGGTCGACGCGCATCAGAGGAGCGCCCGCTCGGTTTGCCGACGTGGACTACGACGGCGAAGCGCGGCGCCAGAGGGCGGCCAGCGCCAGGGCGGCAGCAGGGGCTGCCGACAACGTCGACCAGGCGGCAGCAGCAGATGCTGTCGACCACGACAACGAGGCCAACGACGACCCGGACAACGAGGACCAGGTCAACCAGGACGAGGCGCTCGAGAACGAGGACAGCTACCTGGAGGAGGAGGACGCTGGCAACGCGTTCCTCACTGAGTACGAGGCCGAGAACGGGCCTGACCGGGACAAGTACCTGGCGGCGCAGGTCGAGGAGATGCAGTCGCTGAAGGAAGCGGGCACGTATGAGATCGTGGACCGCCCGACCGACGCTCAAGTGCTGCCAACAATGTTCGTGCACACGACGAAGCGCGACGAGGACGGGGAGATCACGCGCCACAAGGCCCGCTTCTGCGTCAAGGGATGCTGCGACAAGTTCAAGGGCCAGAAGGAGACGTACTCGCCGACGCTCCGGTATGCGACGTTGCGCATCATGGTGGCGCTGGCGGCCATGCTGGGCGTGGTCATCCACCAGCTGGACGTTAAGACGGCGTTCCTGAATGGAGACCTGCCGTACCCGATCTACTGTGAACAGCCGAAGAACTTCGTGGTCGGAGGACGCGGCAAGGTGATGAAGCTCCTGAAGGCGCTGTACGGCCTGGTCGAGGCGCCGAAGCTCTGGTACGATAAGCTCGTATCAGTTCTGTTCGAAATCGGCTTCACAAGGGTGACCGGCGACCCGTGCCTGTTCGTTATGTTCACGACGAAGGACGGCCGCAGACAGATCACGATCCTCGGGGTGTTCGTGGACGACTTTATGATGTTTGGCACGGATCCCGACGTCATCGAGTACGTCAAGGCAGCGTTGGGCAAGAAGTTCAAGATGAAGGACCTCGGCATCGCGAGATGGATCCTGGGGATGCGCATCAAGCAGGAGGCAACGCGCATCACGATCGACCAACAGCAGTACGCCAAGGAGGTGGTCGCGCGGTTCCAGACCGACATCGACGAGGCAGCCGCCGGGCGCCGCTTGCGCGCGCCGGCCACGGCTCTGCCTGTCGGGGCAGATTATGCCCCGGCGAACCGACGGTGTTCCGCACCAGCATGAGCGGTACCGCGAGGGCGTTGGTTGCCTGGCGCATCTGTCGATCGGCACGATGCCGACAATCACGCACGCGGTGTCGCAGCTGTCGCGTCACCTGAACAACCCGGGTCGGGAGCATTTCGAGGCGATGCTCCACGTGCTGCGATATGTCCAGAACAACACGGATGTCGGCATCATCTACGCGAAGAGCAAGACACCGGCGACTGAATTCGACCCGATGGCACTGAACAAAGACAACGTGAAGGAGTCGGAGCCCCGGGCGGCGGTCGACTCGGACTTTGCGATGGACCCGGACACATCCAAGTCGGTCACGGGATTCATCGTCACGCTGATGGACGCAGCTGTGAGCTGGCGATCGAAGCAGCAAAGCCTGGTGGCGACCTCCTCAGCGCACGCGGAGTACGTGGCGGCCAGCGAGCTGGCGCGTGAAGTAGTGTGGGTCCGGATGCTCCTCACCGACATCGGTTCACTCTGACGGACCCGTCGATTGTGCTGGAGGACAACACGGCTGCCGAGCAGATGGTGAAGACGCTCGGGGTCACGGACCGGAACAAGCACATTCGGGTGAAATGGCACTATGTGCGAGAGTGCGTCCAGGAGGGACTGCTCCGGTTCGAGCGCGTGGCGTCAAAGAACAATCCGGCGGACGCGCTCACCAAGCCGACCACTCGTGAACCTGTGGAGGTCATGAAGAGGGCGGCCGGGATGGGTCGGGTGGACCTGTCGCTGGCGCCTTAGGGCGGCTGATTCATAATGGGAAGGCTAGCGACAGTGGCCGACCCATGAGTCACGACGACGTGACGCAACTGGTGCACAGTGGCGACCGTGCCACTGTGTGTGCGACGTCATGGGGACGTCGGCTTCCCCCACGTTAGATACACTGGGGACTTTCACTTTCCTAAGCGCTTCGAACTGCTTGAATCAATTCAAACTGCGCGGCTGCGCGACCTCCGTCGCGGCCGTGCCATAACATGCGGCGTGGCGAGGGCCCAAAAGTCGCACATGTCGGGGGCACAGTCGCACTTTTCGATAGTGCGCCCGTCGGGCAGATCACGGTTAGTGGAGTGGATGTATTACGTACGGCGTGTGCGGCGGACGTTACAGTGGCGACGTAGTCGCCGACGGTGTAACGGTTGCCAACGCCGGCGGGCACGGAGTCGCGGAGTGCGTGACGGCGTTCACGTGCTGCAGGCATGTGCTGCTGGTCGTAGTGGATACGTTGTTCGACACATGGAACAGGGGCTACCCCGCAAGTGGAGGCGGAGGCTCCGAAGGCTTGCCTTCAAGAGATGGAATGTCTGGAGAACGAAGATGGGACCAGATCCGGCAGCCAAGGTCACACCTTGCCGAACGCGGTTAAGGCAGGGAGCGCGACCGTACCGTTGTAAGGCGCGGAGGTACAGCAAGGAACAAAGTGAGTTCCTGGAACAGTTCGTATCCCTGTTGAAGAAATACGGGTTGGTCTATGAAAACTACAACAGTGAGTGGGCCTCACCGGTGGTTGTTGTTCGGAAACCCGGGAACAGAGGATGGCGAATGTGTGTTGATCTAAGAGAGGTCAACATGTTGTGCGAAGCAACTGCATGGCCGATGCCGTTCCTAGAAGCCATTGTGCAACACTTGGCAGGATCCAAGTATTGGTTCTCTTTGGACGCATTTAAGGGCTTTTGGTTAATGCCTCTGGCAAAGGAATGTCAGGAAATATTCTCGTTCGCGACAGACAGGGGAATATACACTCCTACCAGAACAATTCAGGGAGGGTTGAATTCGTCGCCTCAGTTCCAGGCACGGATGGCAGAAATATTCTCCGAATTACTGATGAAGGCACTCATCATCTGGATTGATGACATTCTGGGGCATGCTAGAACTGAACAAGAATTGTTCAGAGTGTTAGACATGACACTGCATGTGGCTGAGAAGCATAACCTGAAATTCAATCTGGATAAGTGCGACTTCTTCTTGAGGAAGGTGAAATTCGCAGGGCGTATCTTCACGCCAGAGGGAACCACCCATGATCCAGAGCGAATACGAGCGCTGCAAGAAATGCAGACTCCCAGGACTGCAAGAGATTTGCAGCAATTCCTATATGCGGTACAGTGGATGAGCAAGTCAATACCGGAGTACAGCCGTATTGCCTTACCACTGCAGGAGATTTATGAGAAATCCATGAAGGATCAGCCGAAGCGTACCAGATCGGTCACCGGGGGAGTAAGACTGAAAAGGCATGGCTGGAGTGAACTGCATGACACAGCTTTTGAAGAGCTGAAGGAATTGATTGGGAGGAACACCCAACTAGCATATCCAAGGAAGGATATGATCCAGTGTGTGTTTGCAGATGCAAGCAAGTACCACAGGGCAGGAAGGGTAACGCATATTCCCATGGAGGACAGAGATCTTCCAACCTGGGAGGCCCATCACCAACCATTGGGTTTCTCAGGCCACAAATTCGCGGGTTCAGAACTTAACTGGGCGACTCCAGATAAGAAAGCCAGCGCACTGTTGGATGTAGTGGAGAAACTGGAGTATCTCCTACAGACGGGAAAACCATTCAGATTGTACACGGATCACAGGAACCTGATGCACATATATGACCCACAGAAGTGCACGCAACCAGCAGCGGAACGGCTGGAGCGCTGGGGTATGAGGTTGCGGAAGTACAACTTCGTCATTGAGCATATTCCTGGGGATAAGAACGTGTGGGCTGACCTGCAAACGAGATGGGGTGCAGAAACTGGTCTCGGAAGAGATGCTGATTTGGAACACCAAATCGACACCGGACGGGTAAAGTACGGAGACACCACAAATGTCTTCCGAATACTCCGAATTCGAAGTGATGAGGATCGGGACAGTTATCCGGAAGCTTCGAATGGGGGCGTGGGGAATGAGGATCAGGAGATACATCCGGAAACCCATGACCGCGGTGTACCCAATAACACGGGTGTGGAGAATGAGGATCAGGAGATACATCCGGAAATCCACAAACGTTGGGGGCAATTCGCTGAGAAATTCAGAATCCAACCCACACTGGAAGAGAAGCTTATCTGGCCTACAGAAACTGAAATCAGTGAAAGGCAACTGAAATTCTTCACGAAGGATAAGCTACGCAACCTGAGGAAGAACGAGGCTGGGTTATGGGTAAACCAGCGAGGACAGGTTGTGATCCCATCGGAAGATGTGGAGATGAGAGTCAGGTTGACGGTTATTGCACATGCTGCAGGACTTGCACATCGTAGCATTAACCAAATGACACTTCTACTGCGAAGTAAATTCCTCTGGAATGGCATATCAGCGGACATTAAGCAAATCGCGAAGAACTGCTTACACTGCCGACCCACACGAGGTGGTGAGGTGCGTCCACGACCACTGGGTCCAGCATGCCATGCTAAAAGACGGGGAGAGGTGAAGAGGCGGGACATGATTTCAAATGGATACTGGTATTGAGAGACGACTTCTCGGGACTCGTACACCTAGTGCCAACGATAGTACCTGACAGCTTGGTCACGGTACAGGCACTGATGGAATGGAGGTCCAAGAATGGCACACCTAAGACAATTGTGTCAGACCAGGCATCATACTTCATGTCAGAGGTAACCAGGGAGTATAACAAGCTGTGCAATGTGAAACAACATTGGACGACGGCTTATATACATTACCCGAACGGAACGGTGGAAGTGGTCAACAGACATGTACTGGCATTATTTCGTACAATCTGCTCAGACTTGAGATGGCAGAAGGAAGAATGGCCATGGCTGCTAAAGGTGGTGGAGCATGTGCTCAACCACCGGCCACAGCAACGACTTGGGGGCCGAGCGCCTGTGCAGGTTCACAGCGGGCTGGAACCTGACAACCCTCTGGATGGAATCTGCATCAACCCCGTCAGGGAGACACAAATCAATGTCACAGAAATGACTTCTGATGAAATTGTGAAGCTCACTGATGAGCTAATAGCCGCGCTGAATCAGATGCACAAGGAAGTCGCTGATCTCAGTGAACGCCAGAGAGCACAGCGGCGACAGAGGGTTTCGGAAAATCGTATCCCGCCGAATGTATATCCGGGAGATTTCGTCCTTCGAGCAGAAACGCTCAGAGCTGGTGAGAAATTATTTCTCAAATGGAGAGGTCCATATCGTGTCACAGACGTCCACTCGGGATATGTCTTCGAGGTCGAAGACATAATCAGTGGGGACAAACACGTGGTACATGGTAGCCGACTTCAATTCTACTGTGATAAGAACCTCAACATCACGGAAGAGCTCAGGGAGCAAATCGCCTATGACAACGCCAAATGGGAAATTGACACGATATCTGATGCACGCATGAATCGTGAACAAACCTTGGAGTTACTCATCAAATGGCGCGGCTTCAGCGAGGATGAATCCTCATGGGAGCCAGCTCGAATCATCATTGAAGACCAACCACGAATGGTGCAGGAATTCATCGATGAACACAAAAGTCATGCATTGGCAACAGTGTTGCAGGACATGATGCCGCAACAATCCAATGTCATGAATCGTAGGTCATCACAACCGAAACAGGTGAAGGCCAAGCGGAAGTCTGTCGAACAACGTATCCACTACGACCAGCAGCACATGCCTGCAGCACGTGAACGCCGTCACGCACTCCGCGACTCCGTGCCCGCCGGCGTTGGCAACCGTTACACCGTCGGCGACTACGTCGCCACTGTAACGTCCGCCGCACACGCCGTACGTAATACATCCACTTCATTATTGTCCTTCTCAGATTAACAGTCGTATAGGCGCAGGCGCTGAGCCTCTACTCGCCATGGCCGAGCGCCAGGCGACGCCTAACACGGATGACGACCCGCTGCGTCATCTGTCGCTCGAGGAGATCGACACCCGAATTGCCGAAGCGGAGGCAACGATCGCCAGGCAGGAGAAGATCGACCGTCTCCGTGTCCTGCAGCAGCAGCTGGCGCGTCCGACCAGCTGTACATCGACCCGGCCATGCCGATCATCGCCGAGGCGCACAGCCGAAGCGACGCAGGCCGACTGCCCATGCCCAAGTTCGACGGTACTCCCGACTCGTTCACGTCCTGGGTTCAGACAGCTGCACTCTGGTTTCGCAATCGTGGGTACGCGGACGTCATCGGGATCAACGAAGATGGCTCGCCGACTGCGACAACCGGTACGGCACACGACCCAGCTCTCGAGGCAGCGCGCGCGAGATTCTACTCGTCCACATGCTGGACCACAAGATCGCGTCCGCGTTGTCTTTGTTTCAGGCAGGCTCGGCTGCCAAGTGCTGGCGCGTGCTGTTCCAGGCGTACAGCCCGTCGTCGCTGGCATCGGTCGTGCGCGCCGTCCGCGACCTCGTCACGGTCCAGCACATGCCCGGCGAGTCGGTCGCCACGTACGCCGCCCGAGTTCAAGCAGCGGCTCATCGCGTCCGGTCGACGGTACCGACCGAGATGCTGTCCCTCACCGACGCATTGGTCGCCGTCCTCATCTTGGCCAACGCATCATCCGATCTCGACGCCGTCGTCGCTGGCCTGCACAATCGTGCTCTGGACACGCTGCCCAGTGTCTCCGAGGTCGTCGGGTCGTTGACAAGCGAGGAGATCAGAGTCCAAGACGTGCGGGACCGACACGACGCGTTCCAAACGGCCAACCGCTCCAGTTGCGCCACATCGACGCGTCCCCGTGGACCACGACGCAACGAGTCCTGCGTCTTCCATCCCGGATCCAAGCACACTAACGGCGAATGCACGCTGCAACGACACATCTGGTACCGCGACAGCAACGCGAAAAGCAATACATCCTCACCAACGTCCAACGAGTATCCAACGTCTGGCGCTCATCCGATCGATCCGGCGCCCGAGCCGATGCGTGCTTTGTCGGCACGCCACGCCATCGACGTGTACGCGAACTCAGTAGGCCTACTGGACTCAGCGTGTTCCACGACGATGACGCCCCTGCGCCGACATCTCAGCTGCTATCGCAAGGGCACCGGACCGGAAGTTGAGCTAGCCGATCTGTCGCGTACGACCACTTCCGGTCGAGGCGTGACGTCATTCGGCATGGATGTCCAGGCGACGAGTATCGATTCGCTGCACGTTCCCCGACTTGGCCAAGCGCTAGTATCAGTTGGCCAGCTCACCAGATCAGGTCACAAGATCGTGTTCGACGGCGATACCGCGAAGATCTACTCGGGGGCCAACTGGACGGCGCCCGTCGGTCAGCCAGTGGCCGTCAGTCAACGAGGACACGATAACCTGTACCGGATTCCATTATCCGCTCCAACCTCCGCGCCCGGCACACTTCACTCTGCCCGAGTCTGCTCCTTGATCGCATCCAGCGTCTCATGCCGCGTCGCTAAGGTCACCGCCGCAGCTCCAGCTGTCTGGCACGCTCGAACCGGCCACCTGGGTTACGGCAACCTGCGCATCCTGCACAAACGTTGTCGTGGCATGAAGTTCGACGGGCCAATCCCGAGGCCGAGATCGATGTCCATGTCCTGCGCTGCATGTTTACTCGCCAAGGGCAAACGGTCAACATTCCCTCCCAGTACGTCGCGCGCGCGTCGTGTTGGCGATCTCGTCCATAGCGATCTGTCCGGACGGTGGCCTGTCGTCGGTGTCGGCGGCTTTGAGTACTACCAGACCATGCTGGACGATTCCTCTCGGTACCTGTCCGTCTATCTGCTACGTCGCAAATCGGAGGCGCTCGACGTCATCAAGCACTATGACGCGCGTCTTCGCAACCAGGAAGGACGTGGTATCCGGACGTTCCAGACTGACGGTGGCGGCGAGTACAACTCCAAGGCGTGCGTCCTGTTCTACAACGAGTCCGGCATCCTGCACCGCAAATCTGTCCCGTACACGCCCGAGCAGAACGGCCGCGCTGAAAGCGTCAACCACACGCTCTGCGGTATCGAAAGCTCAATCCGGTGCCACTCTCGCATGCCTGACTCCACGTGGCCCTGGTCGCTGTCCTACTCTGATACTGTGTACAACATCCACCCGAGATCAGTCCTTCCCGGGCGTCGCACATCGTTCGAGGCTGCTCGTCGCGCCCTACCTAACATCTCGGCCCTTCGTGTCTACGGTTGCGATGCCTATGCCATGCGACCGCATCCAGCCACGAAGAAGCCGAGCAAGTTGGAGCCTCGTCGTGTTCGCGCTGTGTTTATCGGTTTCACGCCCGGCATGAAGGCTTGGCGGTTCTACGACGTGGGCCGGGAAGACACGTTCGAGAGCACGACTGCCGAGTTCCTGGAGACCTCGTTCACATTCGGCTTTGGAAGATCCAGCCCTGCTAGTTCATCATCAGCGCCACCGTCCAGTCCCGAGTCGAGCTCTGCGCCGAACGTTGACACGATCGTCCCGACGCCCGTCTCTTCCGACGCCGTCATGGCACCTCTACCATCGACGTCAGCATCCTCTCTCGCAGCATCCCCTCCCGAGCCTCCGTCACCTGCCGCTGCGTCATCGCCTTCCGAGATCGTCCGACCGACCGTCGCGCTCACCGTCTCCTGATGACGTATCCACCGACGAAGATGATGATGACGCTGAAGATGATCCCGACTACGAAGGTTCGGCGTCCAGCAACGACTCTCCCAACGAAGCTGCCGACCCCGACGTCCACGACAATTCCGACGCTGCTGATATCGTTGACCACAATGTCATCGACGTGCCACGCCCTCGCCGATCGAATCGTCGTCGTCAACCGCCTGGTGAATGGTGGAAGGCGCCGGAGGCGGCCAATCGTTCGTCGACACGGTGGTCCTCGACGGTCGACGCCTGGTTCCAGAATCCGACCCTAACGTTCCCG
Organism: Plasmodiophora brassicae; assembly: GCA_039704465.1. Taxonomy (NCBI): domain Eukaryota; phylum Endomyxa; class Phytomyxea; order Plasmodiophorida; family Plasmodiophoridae; genus Plasmodiophora; species Plasmodiophora brassicae. Next base: position 702,769 of record JASFAU010000015.1, read on the forward strand.
ACACAGCGCCCTCCTCGTCGCTCCCGCCGACTGATCCGGCATTGGCAGCAGGTTGAGGAGCGCCGTCTGATCGATCAGGCCATCAGGTCCAACCGTCCGACATGTCGCGGCGCCGCTGCCAAGGCATGTCGAGCCAAGGTATCCGCCCCGATCGACCCAGCCCGTCTACCACGACCCGACCTGTCGAAGCTGAAAGCGACCGACATTCCCGTACCCAACTCAATGGCCGATGCCCTCTCATCACCTTTCGCTGGCCACTGGTGGGACGCCGCCGTCACCCAGATGGCAACACTGGACGCCAGGACACGTTCGGCCCGCTAATCGACCTGCCGAAAAGTAAGATCGCTGTTGGCGCCAAGTGGGTGTTCCGAGTGAAGTCCTCGCTCAGTGGCAACGGTGGCATCCGCAAGTTCACCGCCCGACTCTGTGCTCAGGGCTTCCGACAACGCCCCGGCATCGACTTCGACGATACGTTCGCGCCGACCGCCCGTGCCACTGCGTTCCTCGTTATCCTAGCGCTCGCGGCGCAGCACGGCCTGCATCTTCGCCAGGTCGACTGGGTGGCCGCATACCTGAACGCCGACATGCTCCATGATGTTTACATTCGTCAGCCGGATGGCTTCACCGATCATCACGTCCCGTACCGAGTTCGTCAACTGCAAAAGGCCCTTTATGGAACGAAACAAGGCGCCGAACGTTGGTACAAGACGCTTCGGGAGATGCTGTTATCACTCGGATTCGAATCGATCATCGCGGACCCCTGCGTCTTCCGGTACGATCGCGATGGAAAGTTCATGATCATGTCGGTGCACACCGACGACGGTCTGCTGGCGTACAATGACGTCCCGTTCGCGGAATCCGTTCTCGAGAAGCTCTCCACGATGGCCGAGATCACCGATCAAGGTGAACCGTCGACCCTGCTTGGCATGCGCATCCGACGCGAACCTGGCACCGGCGCCATCACCCTTGACCAAGCCGAGTACATCGAGAAGGTGTTGAGCGACTTCAACATGTCGCATTGTCATCCGGTCGACACACCGCACCAGCCTGGCGTTCACCTATCAACGACAATGAGTCCACAAAGCGACCTCGACCGTGACGAAATGGCGACCAAGCCGTACCTCAAACTTATTGGCTGCCTGACATGGCTCGCCCATCGATGCCGTCCCGACATCGCGTACATAACGAATGTACTGGCCCAATTCTCCTCGAATCCCGGCATCCAGCATTGGCGTGCGGGGCAACGCGTTCTTAAGTACCTCGCCGGCACCATGACGCACGGCATCCGATACGAACGCCAGCCCGAAGATCGTCTGATCGCATACGCCGACGCTGATTGGGCATCCGACCCTGACACGCGACGGTCGCGCTCCGGCCACATCATCCTGCTGGCTGGCGGCCCCGTGCACTGGCAGTCACGTCGCCAAGACCTGGGCGCAGTCAAAGTTAGCTTATCGTCCACACATGCAGAGATCAAGTCGCTGTGTGCTGTTACCCGCCAGCTGGCCTGGATCCGGTCATTCCTGACCGAAATCGGCTTCGCACGCTCCAGTCCGACGATCGTATACGAGGACAATCAAGGCGCGAAGGCCTGGTCTGGCTATCGTCGGATGGATGATCGCACGAAGGACATCGAGGTGCAGTTTCACTACACCCGGGAGGCCGTCGAGGCCAGTTTGATCGTGGTCCACAAGTGCCCGTCCGCCGAGATGGCTGCAGACTACCTCACGAAGCCCGCTCTCAGCACCTCGTATCATGCGAACCTGCTCCTGGCCGGCATCATCGACACAAGTCCCAGGCCGTGTGCTGCTGGAGGGGGCGTGTCGAACAACGTATCCACTACGACCAGCAGCACATGCCTGCAGCACGTGAACGCCGTCACGCACTCCGCGACTCCGTGCCCGCCGGCGTTGGCAACCGTTACACCGTCGGCGACTACGTCGCCACTGTAACGTCCGCCGCACACGCCGTACGTAATACATCCACTTCATTATTGTCCTTCTCAAAGTCGACGGGTAAGGCAGAAGCCAACGCCAAGCGTCGACGGCGCCGCAACTGAACACCGCACAGTTGTAGCCACTGGGCAAAATAGTTTTTAGTGGGTTTAGCGGGTGAGCACGATGCAAGCCCCGCAGTACCTTGAAGTGGACTTCATGGTCTCAGGGCCGCTCGACATCGTATCGTCGAGGTCCAACGCAAAACGATTGTTGCGACGGACTAGGGAAAACATAACCTACGGAAGAATGATTCCCACATAATTTTTTCTAGCAAGCTTAACTACAACATGTAATGTGCAAGACACGATTTATTCTGTACAGCAAGACGTCTACAGCGCCAACAACAGGGTCAAAGCGCAACAGGGGGACTTTAGCTTGACGAGGGGAGTGTATCATATGCACAGCCTAGCTGCTGAAAAACGCGGGCGCCGCTGGGAATCGAACCCAGGGCCAACGGTTGAACGTACCGCTGCTGTACCACTCAGCTACGGCGCCTGAAGTCCGACTGGCGTGAGGATTGGATGTATGTAATTCCTGACACGCCCCCTCAATCCGTAGCCAGGTGTGACGATGGTGTCTGTCCTGGGATCTACTACGGAAGAGGGCCCATTGGCGCCACGCATTTCTGTATGGCTATGTATAGCGCATACGACTGTTAATCTGAAAAACGCGGGCGCCGCTGGGAATCGAACCCAGGGCCAACGGTTGAACGTACCGCTGCTGTACCACTCAGCTACGGCGCCTGAAGTCCGACTGGCGTGAGGATTGGATGTATGTAATTCCTGACAGCTGCACCTATGATGATCACGGTCACACCTTGAACCGGCATGCAACTCCGCTAGACCACAACTACCGGAAACTCCGGGCAGGCACAGTCAACAGTCCCACAAGGTCCAGTCATGTGTTCCCAGAATAGACCGCGGACTCCGGAGACCGTGGCGGACTCCGGAGACACACTGGAGGTTGGCAGACCAGCGGGCCAGGAATATATCAGAGTTCGAACTGCTTTTCGATGACAACGTCTCAATGCTAGATTGAGAGATGTCACAGAACCCTTGAGCGCAGAGACGAGCGCTGAACTTACGGATGCCACCGTCGCCACTGAGCGAAGACTTGACCCGGAACACCCACTTGGCGCCAACAGCGATCTTACCTTTCGGCAGGTCGATGAGCGGGCCGAACGTGCCCTTGGAGTCCAGCGTTGCCATCTGGGTGAGGGCAGCGTCCCACCAGTGGCCGGCGAACGACGATGAGAGGGCCTCGGCCATCGTATTAGGAACAGGAACATCGATCGCTTTCAGACTCGACAGATCGGGTCGTGGTAGAGCTGCTGGGTCGATTGGCGCCTGTATCTTAACGCGGCAGGCGGAGACAATGCCACCACGAGCGGCCGGTCGATGGGATCGGATGGCCTCGCGGATGAGCCGGCGTTCTTCGACCTGTTGCCAGTGGTGAATCTGGCGGCGCGATGGGCGTGGCGGACGTTGAATTGGGGCTCTCAGCACTGGGTGCTGGAACCAGGCGTCCACCGTTGACGCCCACCGGGTGGAGGACCGGTTTGCCTTCGCGGGACCCTTCCACCATTCGCCCGGTGGTTGACGGTGACGTGTAGATCGACGAGGATGCGGCATGTCCAGAACATCGTCGTCGGCGACGACATCAGCCGCAATATCCATGTCAGCAGGAGAGTCATCACCATCGTTGGCGGCATCAGCCGCAATATTCATGTCAGCAGGAGAATCAGCACCAGCGTCGTTGCCGGCCTCCTGATGGTCCTTAACGTCGGCATCAACGATGCTGGATGCGCGGTTGCCGTCGTGGTTATCAGCGTCGACAGCAGCGTCGTTACCAGAATGACCGACGTTGCCGGCGAGATCAGGCAGGGGAGCATGATGGGTATGCGCAGATGGTTGAAGACGATCAGATGACGGAGACTGTCGAACTCCATATCCAGCAGCACACTCGTGCAGCACACCGACGCTGCCACGCACTCCGCAAGTCTGGTGTCAGCGCCGCCCGCGATGATGTAACGTGCACCGCGTCTCACGTCTACGACGTTGCCCGTCACACCCAATATCTTCGCTCTATATCCATCAATATATCTCACTCTGATTTCGTCGTTTCAGAGACGACACGACATTGGATGACACCGGAACGGGGGACGCTGATGGTAGCCGTGGGATAACGGCGTCGGCAGCAGCGGGTGATGATGTACGAACGGCAACGGTGGACGGGGAACTGGACGCGAGTACGGGCGCGGCCTGTGAAGACTCGAGACCAGAGTTCGACCGCCCGAAGCCGAAGGTGAACGACGTTTCCAGGAATTCGGCCGTCGTGCTCTCGAATGTGTCACCTCGTTCGACGTCATAGAAGCGCCATGCCTTCATCCCTGGCGTAAAGCCGATGAATACAGCGCGAACGCGACGATGATCCAGCTTGGTCGGCTTCTTCGAAGAGGGGTGAGGGCGCATGGCGTACGCGTCGCAGCCGTAGACGCGCAGGGAAGAGACATCAGGTTTAGCGAAGCGAGCCGCCTGGAACGATGAGCGACGCCCCGGAAGGACGGATCGAGGATGGACATTGTAGAGGACGGCAGAATACGAGAGCGACCAGGGCCAGGTGAAATCGGGCATACGCGCGTGACACCGGATAGCGCCTTCGATACAGCACAGGCTGTAGTTGACAATTTCGGCTCGGCCGTTCTGCTCGGGCGTATACGGAACCGACTTGCGATGAAGGATGCCGGACTCATTGTAGAACGTAACGCATGCCTTGGAATTAAACTCGCCCCCGCCGTCTGTTTGGAAGTCGGAAATGCCACGTCCCTCCTGGTTGCGTAGACGTGCATCGTAGTGCTTGATGACATCGAGGGCGTCCGATTTTCGACGGAGCAGGTAGACGGTCAGGTAGCGCGTTGAATCATCAAGCATGGTCTGGTAATACTCGAAACCGCCAATACCGACGACAGGCCACCGCCCGGAGAGGTCACTATGGACGAGATCGCCAACGCGACGTGCTCGTGACGTACTGGGAGGGAATGATGAGCGCTTGTCTTTGGTGAGAAGACAGGCCTCGCATGGACATCGATACTGAAGCTTGGGAATGGGCTGATCGAAAGCCATTCCCCGACAGCGGCGCTGCAGGAGACGCAGATTGACGTAGCCGAGATGTCCAACGCACGCGTGCCAAAGGGCGGGCGATGCGGAGGCGACTGTGGCGGCGCGGCAGGACACGCTGGGCGCAGCCGATGAATAAATTTCAGTTGACGATGGGGCAGCGGGAGCACGCAGGGCGATCCTGTAGAGATTATCGGCTCCTCGCGTGCTGACCGCTAGCGGGGTCCCGACAGGGGACGTCCAGTGGTCCTTGGAATAGATGGTCGCGTTGGGCCCATCGAAGACGATCTTGTGCCCGGATCGGGTGAGCTGTCCAACGGAGACGAGCGCTTGGCCGAGTCGTGGGACGTGCAGCGAATCGATAGGCGTCATCTGGGACTGATCAGCGCCCAATGACGTCACGCCACGTCCGGAAGTGGTCGTACGAGACAGGTCTGCAAGTTCAACAGTCGGTCCGGCGACATGTCGGTAAGCGCCGAGATGCTCGCGCAGGGGCGTCATTGTGGTGGAACATCCAGAATCGAGCAGGCCGACGGAGCTGTTGTCTACGGCGGGGTGACGGGCAGACATGGCGCGAACCGGGACGTACTGATCAGGTTGCGACGATGTATTCGATGTCGTCCGCCACAACGAGCGCTGTAGGAAACAGTTGCCATTCGTGTGCGGCTTCCTCAAGGTCGTATGTAGGACGCACAGTCCATCCCGTTCTGGAGCCTTGATCGGGTGTGCGGTGGCGCTTGCGCGGTTCGCCGTTGCGAACGATATCTCCCGGTCAGCATGAGCCTCTTGAATGCGCTGCTCTTCTGATGTGAGCGTGGACACGACCTCAGTGACAGTAGGCCGCGGTTCGAGTCCACGACTGTGCAGGTTGGATGCGGCCGTGTCGAATTCTGATGAGGCGTTGCCAGCCATCAGGACAGCCAGGAAGGAATCCGTCATGTGAAGCATGTCGTTCGGGACTGTTGTACGGAAACGTTGGGCAGCGGCTTGCAGACGAGCCGCGTACAAGGCGACCGATTCACCGGCTTGCTGTCGAACACTGAACAAATCTTTAGAAGCACGAATGACAGACGAAAACGTGCAGGGTCGCAGCATGCGGAAGAGAGCGCGCCAGCATTGCGCCGATGTACCGGCGTGCAGCAAGTTGTAGCCGATCAGAACGGTCTTGTCGACCATCTGAAACAAGAGTATCTCCCGAGCAGTTGCCTCCAGATCCGCGTCCACATTGTCGGGGATACTCGGAGTCGGCGATCCGTCCAGGTCGATGCCGACAATTTCCGCGAATCCACGGTTGGTAAACCAAGACGCGGCGGCGGGCGCCCAAGCGGCAAACGATTCGTGCTTGCCGTCGAACCGAGGCGGAGGCACGCGATCTGTACCTGGACGCACTACGCCGTCCACAATGATTGGGCGAGGCTGCGTCGTCGGCGTCGTGGCGATGCAGGAGTACGATGCGGTTTGCTGTCGCAGGAATGCGATGCGCGCGATCTTCTCCTGTCGCTCGGCCTCAGCGAGCTGCGCGTCGAGATCTTGGACATCTGATTCCGCCGCCGTTCGGCCGCGATCGGCCATGACGTTGGACGCGAGCGAGACGCCCAGAGCGCAGTTACGACTGTTAATCTGAAACGACGAAATCAGAGTGAGATATATTGAGGGTCGTCAGAATTAGCCCTATCTGGTCCGGGAGAAGCGCTTCTAGCGGTACGCTTCTTTTGCTAAGAAGCTGCTTCTCCGGATAAGAAGCTCGGGTGCACCCTGCTTCAAACTCTGAAGAAGCAGCTTCTCCCCGGAATGAGCGCGGTGGCGGTCTTTTTGATCGGGTGACGTCGGGTATGCGACAGAGATTACAGTGGCCTGCGCTGTCCATCAACCATGCCATCGAAGGAGAACGCTTCGGAGAGGCACCAGACCCTTGCTGCGCTAGACAGCATGATCAGAACGATGGTCGTTGACGAAAGCACTTGCAGAGCACTCAATCCGCAGCGAGCACTGGCGATCCGCAACGAAATCACGCGGCTCCTTGAGTTGAAATGGGGAATCACATGCCATCGTTATATGCTACCTAGGAGAATTATCCCCAAGGGCAATTACCTGTACCGTGTTCTGTCCGGGCTCGACGACACGGAGTTCAAACAGGACATGAGAGTTTGCAAATCGACTTTTGCGTACATCGTCCACCTTCTCCAGGGTGACCTTTCGATTCTTCCGTTCTGGTGACTGCTTATTTCCCTGACAAATGCTGTCTTAGGCGACCCAATATTTCACAATGAATCCCGCCACCAGCAGGCACCCGTCTGGGTCCAACTTGCCGTCGCACTTGATTCCCTGGGCAGAGACGGCTCAGCGGCTTCGACTGACTGTGGGAAGCGGCGAATTGGCGTCGCCTACGGGACTGCGAAGGCCTTCTGTCGTCGAGTTATTGTCGCCTTGAACAGGCTGGCGAAGCGTTTCATAACGTGGCCTGATGTTGAAGAAAGACGCCGACTCTGTGCGCGATCGGCTGCCTCTGGGTTCCGTTACGCGGTTGGAGCAGTCGATGGAACGGACTGTGTCTTGGCCTTTAGACCGAGCTTGGACGGTGAGACTTGGTATTCCCACAAGGGGCATTATGCGATGAAGGCCATTATCGTTGGCGACGACCGCCGCCTGATCAGGTATGTCCACATTGGGTGGCCTGGTTCGGTCCACAATTCGACAATGTGGGCCTCGTCAGACCTGCATCGCCATCCCGAGCAACATTTTTCCGACAACGAATATCTCATCGGTGACGCTGGCTTCACTCTATCGTGCGAGCATAGGCTACTGGTCCCGTATAAGCGCCCCAAGTCTTCTCTCCCCGACAACGCGAAGTTCAACCAGCTGCTGTCGAAATATAGGGTCATGATCGAAAACTTGCTTGGCATCCTCAAGGGACGCTTTCCATCGCTTCATGGCAACCGACTTCGCCTCACGAATCCCGCCGACTGCGAGAATGCTGCTATGTGGGACATAGCATGTATGGTGCTGCATAACATCGTGATTAGCCTCAACAATACCGACGATAACGTCGAGGAGTACGTGGCTCAGGAAATCGACAAAACGGATCATAAGCGAATTTATCAGTCCGACGAGGACTGGCGAAAGTCCATTCAGGCGGAGGTACTACAATGGGCACACATGAATGAAGTAAAACTGTAATCCTTGCTTAATGTGTATTATCAGAATCTGGAAATACGCTGCCCAGGATTTCTCGAATTTCAGCGTTCGTCTTGCCTTGCGCCGCGAGATCTTTGACAAGGTCAGCCTTGAGTGTCTGGACTTTCAACTGGTACTCCCTTTCCCTCAGGCAAAGGTCTTGCTCCCTGAACCGCCTTTCTTCTTCATATTTTTCTCGTTCGAATGCAAGTTGACGTTCTTGATATTTTGTGTACACGGTCGTGAAGTCACGCCTAGGGCGCTTGGTATTCTTATCGCGAGGAGGCCACGTGGACGAGGGCCGCTTAGGCGATGCATCCGGGCCGAGATCACCACCTTGGGCGTCATTACCATCAGCGCCGGGATCTGTGCTGGAACTACTTCCCTCACTTGAAGTCCTGCAGTCGCCAGCAGTATTTTCCACCTGTTGAAATGCTGTTGTCAAAACTCTTGCTGACAGGAGATTCCTCAGACGCGTACACAGTTAAGGCTGGAGACGTCGGCGTCGTGCTGCGAAGACATAGCGGATTCGGACCCGACACCTATTGTTATGGCACGGCTGTTATGGCACGGCCGCGACGGGGGTCGCGCGGGGGTCGCGCAGCCGCGCAGTTTGAATAAACGTCCACGGCAACCGACGGCTTCGGCAGTCGGTTAATTCCGTGTTGTGGAGACAATAGTCGTCCGTCGTGTCGTCTCCTGACATCTTAACCGACCTTAACCGTTCGTCACCGTCTGTCGTCGCATCGTCTGTCGCTGTCTGTCGTCACCGTCTGTCGTCGCATCGTCTGTCGCCGTCTGTCGTCACCGTCTGTCGTCGCATCGTCTCTCGATCGTCTACCTTCGGCCTGTCCGCCCCCTTCGTTCTTCGCTCGTGTACGTCTCGATGACGGTCACGCGCTCCGGCTCGACGGGCTCGACGGCTGACGAAGCCAAGTGCCCAACGACGCCTCCCTCTCCCATCGACCCAACGACCTTGGCCGATGTGGACGCCGCCGATCGCGCCCTCGCGGGTGCCTTACGGGCCTTCCAGATCCAACAGGATGCGTTCTTCACGGAAATGCGGGCTCGCGCTGAGGAGCAGCTGAAGATCTTTACCAACGCGCTTGCCAGTCCACACTCTACGCCGCCTACGCCCATGACCGATCCCTCGGCAACATCTGCTGAGCCGTCGTCACATGGCAACGATCCTGTTGTCACGACGACTAAGGTGTCGTTGAGCGAATTTTCCGGCAATTCCGACGACCTGCCGGCGAGCGAGTGGCTGGCGCTATTCGCTAGCATTGCCCGCGTCGATCTCTCGTCGACCCAGCCACTGTCAGCGGGCGCTCGTGCGCTCCTGGCTAGCTGCCTGAAGGGCGAAGCGCGTTTCGTTTTTCGTCAACTGGATGCGACCGCCTCCCCAGCCGCGTTCGCCGCGCTGCTCCGGTTTAATTTTCCAGAACCGGACGTCGAGACCCTCGAATCCCGGTTCGATGCCCTTCGTCAAACGGGACCGTTCGATGCTCATCTGCGTCGGTTCATGTACCTGTACAACGCCGTACAGTCGGCCTCGAAGGGCGAGTACAGTCTCCCGTCAAAGCGCCTGGCGACGAAGTTCCGCAAGTCGCTCGCCCCAGAGCTTTCGACCGAGCTCTTCAAGCTCAATCCGCCGACATTCGACGCCATGGTCAAAGAGGCAGCGCGCCTGGCCCCCCTCTATGCCCCGGCACACGCGCTCCTAGCTACGGATGCCTCGCCGACCACTCGGACCAAGCTAACGCCGGAGGAGCGCGAGCGCTGCAAACGGCAAGGATTGTGCATGTATTGCCGGCAGCCCGGCCATATGGTCGCAACATGCCCACATCGTCCGCCGGGAAATGGTCAAGGGTGACTGCTCCCGGGTTGGTTGGCAGCTCACCCTCTCTCGATACACGAATGTTCTTCGTCCTCGCAACCCGACACTGTCCTCGTCACTGCTCTTTGTTTCGCAACTGTTCATTCATCTCATCATTTATTCGTTCCGTTTCAATCCACGGGCGATCGCCCGTGGGCGACGACGGCCCTTTTGGACTGTGGAGCGACATCTTCCTTCGTCGACGCCGGTTTCGCCCGCCGCTATGGCCTGCCACTCCGCTCCAAAGCACAACCGATTCCAGTCAAGGTTGTTGACGGCCGTCACCTGCCACCGATCACATTGGAGACGGCGCCATTGCCGTGTTCCGTCAACGGGGCCTTCCACGACACAATTGTCCTCAACGTTATTGACGCTCCGAGTCACCGTATAATCCTGGGACTGCCCTGGCTCGAACAGCACAATCCGGATATCGACTGGCTTCGTCGCACCGTACGCGAACGCATTACTCGGGGATCACCGCGTTTGTGGCTCGATGCTCGGGCCGGTGGGAACCCCACCGGCTCTGCCGACACGGTTGCCTGCTCTGCTGACACGGTCGCCCTTTCTGATGCCACAGTCGCCTGCTCTCCTGACACGGCCGTCTGCTCTCCTGACACGGCCGCGTTATTATGCTGCGCCGAGGGGTTGCCCGTCGAACCCGGCCCGCTTCCGAGCGCACCGCCTTTGGACATTGATCACTTCGTCGCCTCGTCGTCTCCCGTTACTGCCCAGCCGTTACCACCGGTGGGTGCTTCTCTGGTCGCCGTCGACGTTCCGGAACTAGTGCAGCCTGCGCCTGCTACTGACCAGCCATTAGTGCCGGTGGCTGCTTCTCTGGTCGACGGTCCGGAACTCGTGCCGCCCGTGTCTGCCGCTGGTCGACCAGAGAATTCCGCCGCACCGCCTGAGTCGGCGACCGCAGCTGCCGCCACTGTTCCGCCACCGCTTCCGCCTCTTTCGTGCTTGGCACCGGCCCCCTCTTGTTCAGAACATCCCTCGGTTTCGCCGGCACGTCGCCGCGCGGGTCGACGCGCCCCTTTCGCCTGCTCAGGGCGCAGCAGTCCACACGGGTCACTCGCCTCCCAGCTGTGTGCGCTCGTGGGGCTGGTCGCCCTCCTGGTATTGATTGCCAACAGCTCCGCCCCGAGACGTGCGCCTTCCATGCTTCCGGATCCCTGCGTCATCGACAACGCCTTGCTGACTTCCGTGCCACAGGCCTCCACGTCGTCGTCGGTTGGAACGGATCCGTCGACTACGGAGCCGCCAGGCGAACCTGTGGAGCCGCTCTCCATCGCGTTTGTTTCCGCCGAACCGTTCTTAGACGACGTGCAAGACGGCGCAGACTGCTATGCCATCCACTACACATGGTCACCGTCCGATTCCGCTGCCCACGCCGCGGAACTACCGCCGCAATATCAGGAGTTTACTGACGTGTTCGATAAGGCGAACTCAACGACTCTTCCTGATCACCGATCGTTCGACTGTCCGATTGACCTGAAACCTGGTGGCGACCCGCCGTATTGCCGTCTGTACGGGCTGTCACCCCGGGAACAAGAAGCCTTGAAGGAGTATCTCAGGATCAACCTGGAAGCTAATCTCATTCGTCCATCCCGTTCATCGGCGGGCGCCCCAATTCTGTTCGTCAAGAAGAAGGACGGTAGTCTTCGCCTGTGCGTAGATTACCGTGGTCTAAACTCTGTTACTATCAAGAACCGATATCCGGTTCCACTTATCGACCAGCTCTTGATCCAGCTCGGCTCCGGAACAATCTTCACGAAAATCGACCTCCGCAGCGCCTATAACCAAGTTCGGATCCGAGAAGGCGATGAGTGGAAGACGGCCTTCCGCACGCCGTACGGCTTGTTCGAGTACTTAGTCATGCCGTTTGGCTTAGCCAACGCGCCGGCCTCCTTCCAGTACTTCATGAACGAGACGTTCAAGGATTTCCTTGATGTATTTGTGGTAATCTACTTGGACGACATCCTGATCTACTCATCGACTCCCGAGGACCATGAACGCCATGTCCGTCTCGTCCTACACCGACTCCGCACTGCTCAACTCCACGCTAAACTGGAGAAGTGCGTCTTCAATACGGACGAAGTGGAATTTTTAGGTTTCTTGGTGTCCTCCTCCGGGATACGGGTTGAACCCTCCAGGATCGATTGCATTCTCTCGTGGCAACAGCCGACCGACGTCCACGGGGTGCAGGTGTTTCTCGGGTTCGCTAACTTCTATCGCAAGTTCGTTCCCCACTTCGCAGAGCTGGCCTTACCGCTGACAAATCTCACGCGTGATAACGTGCCGTTTCGTTGGGATCAATCGGCAGACGCCGCATTCACGGCGCTCAAGGTTGCTTTCACGTCAGCCCCTGTCCTTGCTCATTTCGACCCAGATCGCCCGTGCGAAGTGGAAACGGATGCTTCCGATTTCGCGGTGGCAATGGTCTTGTCGCAGCGGGGCCCCGATGATGAACTTCACCCGTTGGCATTCTTCTCGCGCAAGCTCGCGCCTACTGATATCAATTTTCCTATCTACGACAAGGAACTTCTCGCGGTCGTCCAGACCTTCGAAAAGTGGCGTCAGTTCCTGGACTCATCGCGACACCAGACCGTCATCCACAGCGATCATCGGAATCTGGAATACTTCACCAGCACTCACAAACTGAATCGTCGTCAAGTCCGATGGTCCCAACTGCTTAACGAATTTGATTTCGTTATCCAACACCGACCAGGCCGTCTTCATGGCAAGGCGGACGCCCTGACTCGTCGCCCCGAATACGCGCCTTCTGATCAGGATGAGGTTGTGCTCCAGCAGTCACTCCTGCTCCTTCCAGCGTCGCGGCTCGGGCCAGGACCCCTACAGGAGGTCCAGATCAACGTGGCCGATACTACAACCGACGCACTCCTCGATCGTATCCGCCGCAACCAAGCTTCCGACCCGTTTGTGTGCCGCACCCGTCAGCGACTTCATCGTCCGAGCGGCCGCCACTTTAGCGTCCGAGACGACGTTCTATACCGTGGACATTCTGTGGTCGTCTCTGGCGATGACTGCAAACTGGACATTCTTCGCTCTTTCCACGATAATGTCACGGCGGGCCACCTCGGTATTCGGAAAACCGTGCAGTTAATTCGCCGCGAATTTTGGTGGCCGGGTTTGACCCCTTTCGTAGCCCGTTACGTGCTCTCCTGCGATACGTGTCGTCGGACTAAGACGGCTCGGCACAAGCCCTTCGGATTACTCATGCCACTCCCTCTGCCGACGACTCTTTGGCGGTCCATTTCCATGGACTTCGTGGTTAAGCTTCCCTGTTCGAACTGTCGAACAACGTATCCACTACGACCAGCAGCACATGCCTGCAGCACGTGAACGCCGTCACGCACTCCGCGACTCCGTGCCCGCCGGCGTTGGCAACCGTTACACCGTCGGCGACTACGTCGCCACTGTAACGTCCGCCGCACACGCCGTACGTAATACATCCACTTCATTATTGTCCTTCTCAGATTAACAGTCGTATAGGCGCAGGCGCTGAGCCTCTACTCGCCATGGCCGAGCGCCAGGCGACGCCTAACACGGATGACGACCCGCTGGGTCATCTGTCGCTCGAGGAGATCGACACCCGAATTGCCGAAGCGGAGGCAACGATCGCCAGGCAGGAGAAGATCGACCGTCTCCGTGTCCTGCAGCAGCAGCTGGCGCGTCCGACCAGCTGTCCATCGACCCCGGCCATGCCGATCATCGCCGAGGCGCACAGCCGAAGCGACGCAGGCCGACTGCCCATGCCCAAGTTCGACGGTACTCCCGACTCGTTCACGTCCTGGGTTCAGACAGCTGCACTCTGGTTTCGCAATCGTGGGTACGCGGACGTCATCGGGATCAACGAAGATGGCTCGCCGACTGCGACAACCGGTACGGCACACGACCCAGCTCTCGAGGCAGCCGCGCGCGAGATTCTACTCGTCCACATGCTGGACCACAAGATCGCGTCCGCATTGTCTTTGTTTCAGGCAGGCTCGGCTGCCAAGTGCTGGCGCGTGCTGTTCCAGGCGTACAGCCCGTCGTCGCTGGCATCGGTCGTGCGCGCCGTCCGCGACCTCGTCACGGTCCAGCACATGCCCGGCGAGTCGGTCGCCACGTACGCCGCCCGAGTTCAAGCAGCGGCTCATCGCGTCCGGTCGACGGTACCGACCGAGATGCTGTCCCTCACCGACGCATTGGTCGCCGTCCTCATCTTGGCCAACGCATCATCCGATCTCGACGCCGTCGTCGCTGGCCTGCACAATCGTGCTCTGGACACGCTGCCCAGTGTCTCCGAGGTCGTCGGGTCGTTGACAAGCGAGGAGATCAGGGTCCAAGACGTGCGGGACCGACACGACGCGTTCCAAACGGCCAACCGCTCCAGTTGCGCCACATCGACGCGTCCCCGTGGACCACGACGCAACGAGTCCTGCGTCTTCCATCCCGGATCCAAGCACACTAACGGCGAATGCACGCTGCAACGACACATCTGGTACCGCGACAGCAACGCGAAAAGCAATACATCCTCACCAACGTCCAACGAGTATCCAACGTCTGGCGCTCATCCGATCGATCCGGCGCCCGAGCCGATGCGTGCTTTGTCGGCACGCCACGCCATCGACGTGTACGCGAACTCAGTAGGCCTACTGGACTCAGCGTGTTCCACGACGATGACGCCCCTGCGCCGACATCTCAGCTGCTATCGCCAAGGCACCGGACCGGAAGTTGAGCTAGCCGATCTGTCGCGTACGACCACTTCCGGTCGTGGCGTGACGTCATTCGGCATGGATGTCCAGGCGACGAGTATCGATTCGCTGCACGTTCCCCGACTTGGCCAAGCGCTAGTATCAGTTGGCCAGCTCACCAGATCAGGTCACAAGATCGTGTTCGACGGCGATACCGCGAAGATCTACTCGGGGGCCAACTGGACGGCGCCCGTCGGTCAGCCAGTGGCCGTCAGTCAACGAGGACACGATAACCTGTACCGGATTCCATTATCCGCTCCAACCTCCGCGCCCGGCACACTTCACTCTGCCCGAGTCTGCTCCTTGATCGCATCCAGCGTCTCATGCCGCGTCGCTAAGGTCACCGCCGCAGCTCCAGCTGTCTGGCACGCTCGAACCGGCCACCTGGGTTACGGCAACCTGCGCATCCTGCACAAACGTTGTCGTGGCATGAAGTTCGACGGGCCAATCCCGAGGCCGCAAGATCGATGTCCATGCGCTGCATGTTTACTCGCCAAGGGCAAACGGTCATCATTCCTCCCAGTACGTCGCGCGCGCGTCGTGTTGGCGATCTCGTCCATAGCGATCTGTCCGGACGGTGGCCTGTCGTCGGTGTCGGCGGCTTTGAGTACTACCAGACCATGCTGGACGATTCCTCTCGGTACCTGTCCGTCTATCTGCTACGTCGCAAATCGGAGGCGCTCGACGTCATCAAGCACTATGACGCGCGTCTTCGCAACCAGGAAGGACGTGGTATCCGGACGTTCCAGACCGACGGTGGCGGCGAGTACAACTCCAAGGCGTGCGTCCTGTTCTACAACGAGTCCGGCATCCTGCACCGCAAATCTGTCCCGTACACGCCCGAGCAGAACGGCCGCGCTGAAAGCGTCAACCACACGCTCTGCGGTATCGAAAGCTCAATCCGGTGCCACTCTCGCATGCCTGACTCCACGTGGCCCTGGTCGCTGTCCTACTCTGCGATACTGTACAACATCCACCCCAGATCAGTCCTTCCCGGGCGTCGCACATCGTTCGAGGCTGCTCGTCGCGCTCTACCTAACATCTCGGCCCTTCGTGTCTACGGTTGCGATGCCTATGCCATGCGACCGCATCCAGCCACGAAGAAGCCGAGCAAGTTGGAGCCTCGTCGTGTTCGCGCTGTGTTTATCGGTTTCACGCCCGGCATGAAGGCTTGGCGGTTCTACGACGTGGACCGGGAAGACACGTTCGAGAGCACGACTGCCGAGTTCCTGGAGACCTCGTTCACATTCGGCTTTGGAAGATCCAGCCCTGCTAGTTCATCATCAGCGCCACCGTCCAGTCCCGAGTCGAGCTCTGCGCCGAACGTTGACACGATCGTCCCGACGCCCGTCTCTTCCGACGCCGTCATGGCACCTCTACCATCGACGTCAGCATCCCCTCTCGCAGCATCCCCTCCCGAGCCTCCGTCACCTGCCGCTGCGTCATCGTCTTCCGAGGTCGTCCGACCGTCGCGCTCACCGTCTCCTGATGACGTATCCACCGACGAAGATGATGATGACGCTGAAGATGATCCCGACTACGAAGGTTCGGCGTCCAGCAACGACTCTCCCAACGAAGCTGCCGACCCCGACGTCCACGACAATTCCGATGCTGCTGATATCGTTGACCACAATGTCATCGACGTGCCACGCCCTCGCCGATCGAATCGTCGTCGTCAACCGCCTGGTGAATGGTGGAAGGCGCCGGAGGCGGCCAATCGTTCGTCGACACGGTGGTCCTCGACGGTCGACGCCTGGTCCAGAATCCGACCCTAACGTTCCCGACACAGCGCCCTCCTCGTCGCTCCCGCCGACTGATCCGGCATTGGCAGCAGGTTGAGGAGCGCCGTCTGATCGATCAGGCCATCAGGTCCAACCGTCCGACATGTCGCGCGCCGCTGCCAAGGCATGTCGAGCCAAGGTATCCGCCCCGATCGACCCAGCCCGTCTACCACGACCCGACCTGTCGAAGCTGAAAGCGACCGACATTCCCGTACCCAACTCAATGGTCGATGCCCTCTCATCACCTTTCGCTGGCCACTGGTGGGACGCCGCCGTCACCCAGATGGCAACACTGGACGCCAAGGACACGTTCGGCCCGCTAATCGACCTGCCGAAAAGTAAGATCGCTGTTGGCGCCAAGTGGGTGTTCCGAGTGAAGTCCTCGCTCAGTGGCAACGGTGGCATCCGCAAGTTCACCGCCCGACTCTGTGCTCAGGGCTTCCGACAACGCCCCGGCATCGACTTCGACGATACGTTCGCGCCGACCGCCCGTGCCACTGCGTTCCTCGTTATCCTAGCGCTCGCGGCGCAGCACGGCCTGCATCTTCGCCAGGTCGACTGGGTGGCCGCATACCTGAACGCCGACATGCTCCATGATGTTTACATTCGTCAGCCGGATGGCTTCACCGATCATCACGTCCCGTACCGAGTTCGTCAACTGCAAAAGGCCCTTTATGGAACGAAACAAGGCGCCGAACGTTGGTACAAGACGCTTCGGGAGATGCTGTTATCACTCGGATTCGAATCGATCATCGCGGACCCCTGCGTCTTCCGGTACGATCGCGATGGAAAGTTCATGATCATGTCGGTGCACACCGACGACGGTCTGCTGGCGTACAATGACGTCCCGTTCGCGGAATCCGTTCTCGAAGCTCTCCACGATGGCCGAGATCACCGATCAAGGTGAACCGTCGACCCTGCTTGGCATGCGCATCCGACGCGAACCTGGCACCGGCGCCATCACCCTTGACCGCCGAGTACATCGAGAAGGTGTTGAGCGACTTCAACATGTCGCATTGTCATCCGGTCGACACGCCGCACCAGCCTGGCGTTCACCTATCAACGACAATGAGTCCACAAAGCGACCTCGACCGTGACGAAATGGCGACCAAGCCGTACCTCAAACTTATTGGCTGCCTGACATGGCTCGCCCATCGATGCCGTCCCGACATCGCGTACATAACGAATGTACTGGCCCAATTCTCCTCGAATCCCGGCATCCAGCATTGGCGTGCGGGGCAACGCGTTCTTAAGTACCTCGCCGGCACCATGACGCACGGCATCCGATACGAACGCCAGCCCGAAGATCGTCTGATCGCATACGCCGACGCTGATTGGGCATCCGACCCTGACACGCGACGGTCGCGCTCCGGCCACATCATCCTGCTGGCTGGCGGCCCCGTGCACTGGCAGTCACGTCGCCAAGACCTGGGCGCAGTCAAAGTTAGCTTATCGTCCACACATGCAGAGATCAAGTCGCTGCTGTGTGCTGTTACCCGCCAGCTGGCCTGGATCCGGTCATTCCTGACCGAAATCGGCTTCGCACGCTCCAGTCCGACGATCGTATACGAGGACAATCAAGGCGCGAAGGCCTGGTCTGGCTATCGTCGGATGGATGATCGCACGAAGGACATCGAGGTGCAGTTTCACTACACCCGGGAGGCCGTCGAGGCCAGTTTGATCGTGGTCCACAAGTGCCCGTCCGCCGAGATGGCTGCAGACTACCTCACGACGCCCGCTCTCAGCACCTCGTATCATGCGAACCTGCTCCTGGCCGGCATCATCGACACAAGTCCCAGGCCGTGTGCTGCTGGAGGGGGCGTGTCGAACAACGTATCCACTACGACCAGCAGCACATGCCTGCAGCACGTGAACGCCGTCACGCACTCCGCGACTCCGTGCCCGCCGGCGTTGCAACCGTTACACCGTCGGCGACTACGTCGCCACTGTAACGTCCGCCGCACACGCCGTACGTAATACATCCACTTCATTATTGTCCTTCTCAGATAGGAACGAGAGCATTGTATGCGCTGCTCCCAGATCATCCTCGAACCAACTTTGTTGACGGAATCGTTTCAGCCATCGAGATCTTCCACGACCAGCCCCCATTGCAGAGATGATGCGGGGCCCGCCACCACCAACCACGAACTATAGCTCATAGATTGCGCGGGTTCCGCGGTGGGGACAATCGTGGTCTAAAGCCCGCTTATTGCGTAAATTCTGTGCGTAACTCATAGATATAGGCCCCGCGTTGGAGATGCTCTAATCGCTGTGACAGCTAACGGCACACTACTGCGTCCTCACGTCATCTTCAAAGGACAACCCTAAGGAAGACAATAACGAAGTGAGTGTATTTCGTACGGCGTTTGCGCAACGGCACTGTGGACGTTACAGTGGCGACGTAGTCGCCGGCGACGAAACGGCTGCCAACGGCGGCGAGCGCGGAGTTTCGGAATGCGTGACGGGGTGCTGCAGGCATGTGCTGCTGGTTGTACTGGACATGTTGTTTGACACGCCCCCTCCAGCAGCACACGCCCTGGTACCGGTGTCGATGATGCCGGCCAGGATCAGGTTCGGGTGATAAGAAGTGCTGAGGGCGGGCTTCGTCAGGTAGTCGGCCGCCATCTCGGCGGACGGGCACTTGTGGACCACAATCAGACCGGCCTCGACTGCCTCTCTGGTGTAGTGGAACTGGACCTCGATATCCTTCGTTCGATCGTCCATCCGACGGTAGCCAGACCAGGCCTTCGCGCCTTGGTTGTCTTCGTGTACGATCGTCGGGCCGGGACGCGGGAAGCCGATCTCCGCCAGGAACGACCGGATCCAGGACAGCTGACGGGTAACAGCGCAGAGCGATTTGATCTCAGCGTGCGTTGACGACAGACTAACCAACCTTAACGGCGCCTAGGTCCTGGCGTCGCGACTGCCAGTGCACGGGACCGCCGGCCAGCAGAATGATATCACCGGAACGGGAACGTCGCGTGTCCGCATCCGAGGCCCAGTCGGCATCGGCGTAAGCGACCAGGCGATCCTCGAGTTGCCGTTCGTATCGAATGCCGTGCGTCTTCGTGCCGGCGAGGTACTTGAGGACGCGTTGCCCCGCGCGCCAGTGGGAGATGCCGGGGTTCGACGAGAATTGGGCGAGGACGTTCGTGATATACGCAATATCCGGACGGCATCGATGGGCGAGCCATGTCAAGCATCCGATGAGCTTCAGGTAGGGCTTGTTCGTCATTTCGTCCCGTTCGATGTCCGTCTGTGGACTCATCGATTTCGTCAGGTGAACGCCAGGTTGATGTGGCGTGTCGACCGGGTGACAATGTGGCATGTTGAAGTCGCTCAACACCTTGTCGATGTACTCGGCCTGGTCGAGCATGATGGCGCCGGTGGCAGGTTCGCGACGGATGCGCATGCCGAGCAGCGTCGATGGTTCGCCCTGATCCGTGATCTCAGCCATCGTAAGGTGAGTTGGTTCGAGAGGGCACGGGACGCGTGGGCGAATCCGAGGGGACAGCTTGGTCCACGACAGTTGGGTCGGAGGAAGTGGCAAGAAAGAGTAAACTCGGATCTTGATCAAGGGGCGGTGTGTCGCAGGAGCTCGGACGGGGTGGATCAGGGATACGTTGACACGTGGGCGGACTTCGAGTAAACTGAACAGAGTAGGTCCGCCAGTCAATCATTGGATTGTTTTCTTGGAGCCATGGTAGGCCCAGAATGAGGGCAGCATGTGGTGACGAAAAGACATTAAGACAGAGTGACTCCATGTGGTCATAGTCTGATAGCGTCGTCGGGGCCGTTTTGAGGCGGACAGGGGAAAGCGGTCGTCCGTCCACAACGTGTAGAGAGACCGGAGTGGATTTGGGGACGAGTGAGATGCCCATTGCCGTGGCGATATCGTGGTCGATGAAGTTGTGGCTAGCTCCACTGTCTACCAGTGCGGATAGGTGGATGGCGGAGCCTGTCGCCGGATGGATAAAAACTGGGAGGACGAAGAGGGGTGGGCGGTAGGTAGGGAATAGGCTA
This sequence comes from Plasmodiophora brassicae, assembly GCA_039704465.1. Lineage (NCBI taxonomy): Eukaryota > Endomyxa > Phytomyxea > Plasmodiophorida > Plasmodiophoridae > Plasmodiophora > Plasmodiophora brassicae. The sequence goes on from JASFAU010000015.1 coordinate 723,496, forward strand.
GCCGCGTACATGGAGGGGTCGGGGTTTTGCGATGTAGGTGATGTATTGTGGATGGCACAGGGACCGACTCATTCACCCGTGCCGTTCGGCGGAGCGGGCGCAGGTGGTGGGCGCGGTGGACGTGTCGGGCATTCCGCAATGGTGTGGCCGGCCTCCCGACAGTAGAGGCAGAGGCCAAGACTGTTGCAGCGTTCGCCCTCTTCGGGCGTGAGAGTGGTCCGTGACAGGATGTGCCGGGTGCGAGGACGTTGCTGGGACGAGTCGGCGTCGGGACGGTGGGTGGGGCGGCAGTGACTGCGGCACGGAACGACACGTGGGGGTCCATGTAAAGTACGCTTTGGATCGCAGCGTCGAGCGCCGACGGCTGGCATGGGCGTACAGCCATGCCAAGGGCGGGATGTAGAGACGAGACAAATTTGTCGGCTAGGAGTTTGCCGCCCAGAGTGAAGTCGCCGTTAGACGATGCGAGGGCTTGGCGGTATAGTGTTTGGAACTGGCGGACGTGGCTCTCCAGATCCGGCGTTTGTTGCCGACAGGAGTCAAAGGCCGCCTTCGCCCGAACAGTTGAAACGTCTGGAAATGAACGCAGTAGTGTGGTGAACAGGTCAGCAATCCACCCGGCGACCATGACGTCGACGGCGACGGTCAGCGCCGGGCCTTGAAGTGCCGAGGACAATGCGTCGAACGCGTAGTCCGGCAGCGGGGCCGTGGACAGTGGGTCAAGGCGAAGGCGGCGCATACACAACACGAACCACTGGCTAGCAGTTAGGCCATCGTGCGCCCTGTCCCCTGTGAAAGCGGGGAGTTTGCCAGCTTTGATCGGTGGAGTGGGAGTCGGCGACGAGTCCGGCAGACCGCTGCTCGTCGCGTCAGGGTGGGACGGGGCGTCGCCATGTTCCTCTCGATGGTCGTCCAGTAAGAATTTGTTTGTCAGAGCCGTGGCGCGTGATCGGCATAACGGTAGGATAGTGAGGCGAGGCAGCAGAAGGGGGCATTATGCAGGACGGCGCCTGCAACAGCAGCGGCGACGGCGGCAACAGCAACAGTAACAGCGGCGGTAACAGCAACAGGCGAGCGCTTTATGGGCCCACAACCAATCAAGGCAACCAATAACAGAGTGATATATTAGTCCGCAGAGGCAATGGACGTGTCTGACTGGTGAAGGAGGCAGTACACTACTTGAGGGTGTTGCCAGGTGGTAGTGCTTGAGGGTGCGTGTCTTGACTCACGTCAGACGAAGAATCCGAGGATGCTTCTGCCGACATTCAACGACCGGGACGGATTCTTCTACTGGCCGTCGCATGAAACAGCGGAAGAAGACGTCATGGGTTTAGCCGGCTAAGCCGATAGCTAGCCGGCTAAATGTCCCGCTAGCCGGGTAAGCCGATAGCTAGCCGGCTAAATGTCCCGCTAGCCGGCTACCAAAACGTTTTAGCCGGCTAGCCGTTAGCCGCGCCGTGAACATCCCTAGCTTCTGCGCCCTGCAGGAGTTTTGTGGTGGTGTGGCTACTGTCTCCGCAAACACCACCCGCGTTGAAGCTGACTTCTCGACAATGAATCGGGAGAATTGCAGTGGTGGCAAGCCATCGCTCTCCGACTTCTAGCTGCCAGGAATTATGCATCCAGGTCAAATTGACACACAGTACGCTTCACTGATCAGTGAGATCAGTCCTTTACCTCCCTTGTGACGACCGAACACGATGAGTCAACCACACGGATTGACCGACTGAGGTCGGTCCGCGCCGTGGACGTTTATTGTATTGGCGTCGTCAGCACCAAATGCAACAACGTCGCAGAAATCGCGACGCGCACAATTTGGACGCAGTCTTGCGCACAAATTGGGACCCAGCGGCTATCAGCCGTTTAGCGGCTGATGGGTGGCGGTCATTGGCGGTCCGCGTCGCAATTTCACGCACTCCGTGGTGGGGACGCAAAAATTTCATTTTGTCCCGAAAGCGCCAATAGCGCTACGAAGGAGCCCAATTTGGTGCCGGCTGAGTCGCCAACACGACTCAGTCGTGACATTCCTGACGGATCCTAACATTCTCAAGTCTGCAAAGGACAAAACGTGCCTATACATCTAACAACACGCCAAGACCACCAACACCACCCCGAACGAAGAACAAACCCGTGCTGATATGCGACCAACGAGATCTCGCGGTGCAGGTTACCTGCCCCGCCAAGGCCACAGGGCCTAAATGTTATGGGTGCCCGACAGCCCAGTAAGTGTCGTTTAGGAGTTTTCTTAGGGGATCACTTGAGCAGGTTGGAAGGCGAAGGAGCGCCTGTAAAACAGGTGACCACCTCCCTCGTGGGGGTGGATGTCGTCAGTAGTGTAGCCAGATCAACCACAGTGAGGAAGATCAAGGTCTACGAACCTGTGGGGTGCTCATTGAGCCCTCAGACTCGCCCCGGAGTCGCCAACCTGCGAGATCCCAGCACAAAGGTGACAGGCCGGCACTGCCAGGCCGGGAGAAGCTGCCGTTCTGGAAGCGATCCTACGGTCCTCGGACCCGAGACCGAGGCGCCTGCCTGAAAAGCGCGAAACACAACTAAACTAAACTAAACTAAACTAAACTTCCTGACGGATCCTATTCGTTCTACTAATACATTCCACCTTGTAACCCTGAATAACCTAAGTAAGGTTCAGCGACGAGCAGTAAACAAGCTGTAAATAGTGTCCGGACACTAAATAGAGAGGGGCTGCCAAATGGTCAAAAACGGCGTTCCATAAAAAAGCCATGTTTGGTGTCGATTACGCACCCTAACCTAAACTAAACTATGAGTTCCTCACGGAGAGCGCCTTCCCAAAAACACTATAGCGAATCAAACCAAACTATTTAAAGTACTTCCAAATGGATACTCAAGAAACACAACGTGCAAATCGGGTTGTTAATTGATCGTATTCATGGATGACTGAGGCCGGATACAAAATCTAACGCTGCAAATTAGTGAATTCCCTCGAATCGGATGCAAGCATTACCTGAATAACAGTAGTGTCCGTTGTCACTGAGTGTACTTGACTGATCATACAATTTCGTTTGGGACAGACGAGCGCCGGAAGCATTTGTAACGATGCCCAGCGACGTCTGCAGCGAGGCAATTTGTTCCTCGTCTGGACATTCTAGCCACGAGACCCCCAACACTATGTCGAGGACGGCATTGAACTGAGTCTCATCCAGCCCCACAGTGGCGGCATCGAGCGCAACCAGCTGACTGTAAAGTGACTCAGCCATAACACTTCGAATTCTGGGGAACCGATGGACAAGTAACTTCATGACACAGCGGAAGTTGCCGTCACGAACCGTTCGGTGTAGAGCATTGAATTGAAGTAAAGCGCATACGAGAGGAATAGATGCAATGCGGGAGGAAATCGTTCGCGACTCGCGAATGATTCGCTTTCGGATATCGTTGACAACCCGAAAATGAATGCGACAGTTGGGCCTGGTCAAGACGTACCCAAGAGTTTTGAAAAGAGGGACAGTGACTCGATTATCACCTTGGTGATCGTCAAACAATGCAATGCTGCGAATCGCCAGAGTCTCGCAGAGATTATCGGCATTGTCGAGAGCAGAATCAATCGCACGAAGAGCAGACTTCGACACAGACACGGTCTGCCCACCAGCACTAAGGATAAGCCCAGAAAACACATGCTTCCCATACACTGCATCTCCCAAGAGCGGGGCTAGCCTTAAATGAGAATGAACCCAGTCCTCAGGCTGCATAACAATGCTACACAATGTTTGGCATTTGCTAGACACTTGCATTAGTGTTCCCCACGCTGCCTCTCTGATCCGATCCAGCTTTTCGCAGGCCTGTTTGACAAGAGCTTGCATGGCAGTTTCGACCAAGGGAAGATGCTGTTCGCCTTGGATTCGCTCAATGGCTGCCGCAATATGTTCCATGGCCGCGAGGCGAACCCAGCTTCCAACGTCGCCTCGACTGTCGATGGCGTAGTCATCCAATGCCTTCACAAGAACTTGCAATAGCAAATTGGAAGGTTCTGTGTGTCCCGAGCCAAAAGAAGCAGGTGGGTCAATAGCGACAGCGCATTCTAGAGACAACAAAGAAGCGAGGGAATGTACACCTTGCACGCGAGTCTCCACGTCAAGCCGGTCGTCAGGCTGAACCGGTAGAGTGGCTTTGATGAGGGCGAGGACAGTTCTGGCAGTAGGGCGGTTGTAGACACCTAGAGCCATGCAATGGCCCCTAACCAGCGGTACGTTGAGAGATGTCTCCAAGATATGGACCGAATTATCCACCAAATCGTCAAGAGGCAACTGCCGTGAGTACTGGAGAACGACTGAACGTAGGGCACTGGTGGCCGAAAGCTGCACTGGCTGCAACGGTTGTTCCAGACATTCAATGACGATCGCATGCAACTTCTCGACAGTCCGACTGGCCAACGGCATTCCCGCTGCCGATATGGATTCGACGAGCGCACAAACAGCACTGCGCAGCATGTCAGAGCCACGCCCCTTGAACATGCCACCTGTCTCGACTCGAATCGGCAGGTTCCTCACTGGGCCTTGCAGCTCATCGGGAACTCGACCCAACCGACGGATGCAACAAGACAGAGCGTGGATAGCGCCATGCCTTTCGGAAATGTCGTCCGACAGACATCGGGGAATTACGTCTGCGCATGATGCAGGATCGATGAGGGAGAGTGCATCGCCGCTCAGCAGACGTATCCGCAAATCCCAGTGACCGACCTTGTACATGAGGAGGTGTCGGACCAAGCTATGACGATAGGCATCACTGATTGCTGCAACAGCAGGCGCTACTCTCTTGAAGGAATTCGACACGATCCCGACAGATGCGTAGTCTGCTGTCGTAGTCACACGGATGCCTTCTGGGAAAAGCCCATGCCGACCGGCGTTTTCCTGGAATGCGGCAGATGCAGCTCGACGGACGTTGACATCCCTATCGAAAACAGCGACAGGCACGAGAGCGCACGCAAGGGACAATGCATGTCCAGCTAGGTCGGTTGCCGTGTAGGCCCGTCCCAGCGACCAGGCAACAAAACAGGCCGAATCCCGAACGTGAACCCCAACAGCGTGCGATCCTCGACTGCGTTCGAAAACGAGGCCGTCGACAACTATTGGGATTACTTCATGAAGGCGCTCGGGCAGGATTAGGCCACGCCGGATGAGTTCAGCCAGGCAGAGGAGCCCGCCGTGCCACACATCGGCGTTATAAGGTTCCGAGCGCAAATTATCAAATACGGAAGAAACGATATCGTCGGCGAGCTGGCGGCCTAACCGCATCGTGCACCGACCAATGCCTTTAGCCGATGACCATCGAACAACGGTATTTGCATCAGAAAGGCCGGCCAACAGGCGGGCGATAATGGATTCGACCCGTACGAGGTCATAAATTTTGTCGAGCACGAGGCCATATGCCCCTGGAGTAACGTCCCCTTTGGGCGAGTTCGCACTGGATACTTCGTCGACAGGTTTGTAAGACGAGCCAGGCCAGGTTAGGGCATGCAGCAACGACCGACGACCACGATTGTACAGCCAGGAGGGTATGGAATTTGGCATCATCGAAAGACCTGCTCGCTGTAGGATCTTCATGGACAGCTTCCGCACGGTGACGCTAGACGAAAGAGTGTCACGCGCTAAGCACGCGTCGGCGATGGTTGGCGCATACTGCTGGACGCGATCCCGGGGCACGACCTTGAGGACCTGCACCAGAGCCGTCATTGCTCCAATGCACTCGTCATTGGCATCGTTTGCATCGGCGACTATAGGCAGGATGCGCTGAAGGAACTGCTGCATGCGGTCATTGGCCATCGGGTCAGATCGTGACAGAATGCGAGCAGTACAGGCGGCAGCGGCAGATGACAGAGGAACCGGCCTGCACAGGTACGTGATGGACAAGTCAAGCAGAGCCCGCGACGGATCCGCATAGGGAAGGATGGTTTCCAGCTGGAATGGAACCAGAACACAGACTGCCAGCCACTGCATCAGGGCGTACTGCGTCGTCCACGGCACAGGATCACGTTTGGCGCCGAGATAATCGGTTACAAATGTGAGGTCGGCTACGGTGTGCGGGAGCAACTGTCGAACGGTACTCGCACCGCGTACGTTGCACAACGTGTAGATCATCAGCGAGCAAGCGTCGACGATGGGCGGACACTGCTTATTGCCGGTCAACAGCGACGCAATACGTGACACCAGATCCGGCAGATATGCGTCAAGGAGCTCACCGTGCTCCTGGAACGCTGACAACAGCGCAGTCGCCCGTTCAGCGCCGGCGGCCGGATCGCCAGCGAACGCGTCATCGCGGAGCAGGTCGGTGACCTGTGTAGCGGCATGGCGCGCCGACTGATACGACACGGCGCAATCGGGCACGTCGTCGCACGCATCCTGGTCGGCACGGGCGCTATCGACCAGCATCGCCGGCGCGTCCATCGATACCCGTCGCCGCGCCGCCGCCGCCGCCCCAAAAAATGTTCCGCTACGTACGCTGTCGGACCGTCCGACCCTCCATGCAGCTCCTGCCGTACGTACGTACGCGCTGCAGCAGCACTCATGTCCCGGGCGGCAACTGCAGTCAACGCGCGTCGCCCTCGATATCCGCACATAACAGTACAGGTCATCGCACCGGCGCTGACCTAATGTATTTCGTATTCGTCAACGTCCCAGGTCGCAACGCGATCCTTCGGACCATACGGCGCCGTGCGGAATGCGCGAACCTCGCCAGCCGTCGCTGCCCACGGTCGTCGCCGCCTTGACGGATGGGCCCCGGACCTGACGCGTCCGCTGCGGACGATGACATTGACCAGGTCTGCGCCGAGTGTCGTACGTCGCGGGCGCTGGTCCCAGACATCCAGCTGCGCTATACGACCTGCTGTGGCGCCTGCGTGTACGTTCTCCCGATGGTCGATCGTGCAGCGCGACGTCGGTCACTGACCGATGCGTACCGCAGATGCGTCGAATGCATATCGGGGAAGTTCAGGCGTGGTCGTTCGGTGCCCTGCTGGGGGTGCCAACGCCCTGTCACCAAGACGTCGTTCGATGCGCGTACGTTCGCCCAACAAAAGTACGAGAACGAGGCCCGGTACCGCAAGCTCACTGATGATACGTACGTGTCATGTCGACGTCTGTACGCCGTCCGGCCTCGTCTGACACAGGCGCCGCGCGTCCTCACAGGTTCCATGCCCTGTCGCGCGACGACTTCCCGTCGGATGAGGCGTACAATGACCACCTGGAGATGGTCGAAGACATTCTGTTCGATCTGACATATGGCGATCCGGACCAGGTGGCACAAGCAGAACGGTATAGCGAGACCGTGCGGTGACACGCCCGCGTGCTGGTTCCGTCTGACCCCCAATGCCATGCGCGTAGACGTATAGCCCAGTTTAAAACGGACCATGCCGATCGGCTAACGGCTCGCATGACGGCGCGGATCGCCGAACAGAACCTGGCCGAAGACGCGGCGAATGCTGGCCCGGCACCTGATCATGCTCGTACGCCTGTCGAACCGGGCGTCGTCCATGGGCTGTCCAAGGCGGCCGTCTCCACGATTCCGCCACCGAAACTGCTGCTCGTGCAACCGAGCATCGCGCTGGACCAGGTGGACACGTCAAACATGACCAGTAGCCAGCTGCGGGCGCATAAGTACGTTCGCATGTCCCTGCAGCGTCGGCAGTGGCCGCTGACGTGTGTCGGGCAGGTACGCTCTGTGGCAACGAAAGATCGCAGCCGCCAGGGCCGCCGGCTTTCGCAAGGAGATCTGTGAGGCCAGGTATACCCAGGAAGCCTACAACGGCCTGTTCACGTTTCACTGATATCTGTAAACGATATGGCGGGCTGGTGCATGACGACGGAGCGAACGGGATGCAGCCGTTGCCATGTATTTCCATCTAGAACAGTAGTTGTGCCATACCGCCCGACTTGTCCTACAGAGTGTCGCCATACGCACGTGCAGCTAGGCGATCCACGTTCCGTAAAAGAGCAAGCGCACCTTGGGCGGGTGTGCTGCGATTTGGATCGATCAGCCCCCGGGAGCAGCGTACCAGCTGTACGATGCAGTTGGACGTACCTGATTACGTTTTTACACTGGCGTCGCCCTCCGGCGCGTCGTTTGAATTGGAAGGCGGCGATGGGGGTGGTGGCGCCTGCTGCTCGACCACGAACTGGAGCAGAGGTTCGACCAGCTCGGGTACCGAGGGCGTCGTGTCGACCTCCTGAGCCACCGTCCGGAACAGGGCGGCACAGGGTATCCGCGCCAGGTCCTCCGAGCGCCCTTGCAGTTGAACGAGCAGCGACTTGACGGGGATCACCGATCGGTGCACAGGCCGAGATATGGCCAGACCGCACTGCAGAATCAGCAGGCCCGCCACGATCATCTTCAGGTGGACGGACGACAACCGCTGGCGCATGATCGGATGCTCGAAGGCGAGGTCGAGCGCGAACCGGATCAGCTGGAGCTCGTCGTGCAACCCGCGGGAGATGAGCGCCTCGGCGCCGACGTTGGACGTCACCAGGGCGACGCACAGACAGAAGAGGCGACAGACGAAATCATCCGGATTCTCGTACCCGTGGCGAACCGCCAGGATCGTCTCGACCTCGGCAACGCAGATGTTCAGGCACCGTTCCAGCTGGACGTTCGACGGTTGCTCCGGCGGCACGACACGACGGTAGGCAGGCAGGACGCGCGCCAGATTCGCGTTCATGGCGTTCGGCTCGACGATGAAGTCGACCGCATACCTAGTGTAGTACTCGACCAGGTACGTCCAGGTGCCGTCGGCGAACAGTGTCGTCATGTCGGCGCCCGGTCGACTACGCCATGCGTTGGCAGCAATGAGAACCTCGGGACCCGACTGACGGCAGCAACGGCCTTACAATTCGGGCTGTACAGGGACAACGGCCTGCTCCAGCAGCGAATCGAGTTGGCGGAACCGCCTGGCGATCTCGCCGTGCACAACGACCTGCAGCGTGAAGGCAGTGAGACGAGCGCGTACAGCGGCGGTTGGCGAGTCGGTACCAGGTGCTGCCGCAGCCGACCCGACACGTGCGCCTGGACGGACGTCCAGACGACGAGGCCGACCCGGAAGAACTGTGGCGCCGCCCCCTCCATCGTCTTGAACTGCTGCAGGTGCGTGGCGTATCGTGTCAGCAGGCCGTGCAGGTGGGCGCAGGGCACGCCCGGCAGTTGCAGGCGGCTGAGCTCGACCTCGATGGGCGCCATCTCGTCCTCGAACGGCGACCTGGCGACCGACGGCAGGAACGGCATGGCCAGAGGCCCGCTGATCGTTGCACATCGCCTGCCGTAGGCTTGCACGTCCTCGGCGAGATCAATGGCGATCGGCGGGGCCCCGGGCGCCGGAGCCGCCACCGCTGTTGCCGTCGCCGCGGTCGCCCGGTCATCGTCCCGTCGAACACGATGCTTGTCGCGTGTGATACGATTGGAGAACCAGTTGTAGATGCGTTGGAACTCGATGCCGGTCTCGGCGGACAGCCTGTCAATGTCAGCACGCAACGGGCGACGACAACCATGGGCGCGGTACGCCGCCTCGAACGCCACCGAGTGCGCCTTGGACAGGATGTGGCGTCGCTGCGCAGCGTCGGCACTGGCATCCAGATGGCCCATGACCGGATCGACAGTGGCAGGCGACGTGGTCAGGCGCGTGGCATGCCGCGATGAAGCTGTCACCGTTGCGACACGATCGTCAATGTAACGGCGGGGCGATCGAGGCCTCTCACGGACCCCGTGGAAGCACCCACCAGAACCAACAGCCGCCGGGCACCCGCAGCCGCCGGGCACCCGCAGCCGCGTCGGCAACCCCCCACGGCCCCGTCCAAAGCAAGCGCCGGTACACGCCCGTCTCCGTAGCAGCCAGTGTGCCCGATGGGAACGCCTGCGCCAGATGATGGTGGCCTCGGTTCTCGTCCAGCGCACCGCCCTGAATCGGCAGGTGACCCCCCTCTCGCGCTGGAGGCGTGGCTGCTTCGACTGATAATCGTGGCAGGGCAGTGGCTGCCGCGTCGACTCGAACCGACGCACACGTTCATTGGGAGCACGCGCACATAGGAGACGGTCGCGCGTACTGCGTCGACCACGGTTGCCGCTGTTCACTGAATGAACCAGGAGAGGATGCCATCGATCCACCCGTCCGGCGCCTTGGCGTCCGCGTGGACCGCATCGGGGCGCACCGGCAGCGGCATCAGGTCGACAGCGGACGGGCGGCGTTCGGGCAGCAGCATACGCGGGCTGGTCACGGTCGACGACAACGACGACGACGGGGCGGCGCTGTCCGACAGGGTCGCATCGGAGACGCGGCGCTGGAGCTCGGCGCCCGTGTCGTAGTTGCTGCAGTTGCGCGCCCGCGACATCTGCAGGAACCGCATCAGCTGGACGGCGATGCGCATGGTCCTGGGCGTCAGCTCCGTGGACGTCAGCGCGTCCAGCAGGCGGACGGCGTTCTGATGGGCGATCAGGGACCCCTCGGTGCGCTGCAGGACCAGCAGGTAGTGCGACGCGGACGCCAGGTCGCCGCGCTGCAGGCACTCCTCGAACAGGGCCAGCGGGACGCCGGCCAGCGGGAACAGGCGGCCCCAGTGCGAGAAGTCCGTCTTGCGGGCGCAGCGCACGACGACCTGCAGGTACAGCGGGTACCGCCGCACGAACTTCAGGACGAGGTCGACCGCCGTGCTCCGCTTGCCGTCCTGCGTGTCCGCCTCCATCGACGCATGCAGGAGCATCTCCAGCGCATGCAGCAGGAACGGGCTGTCCTGGAACCGGTCGACCATGTCGCGCGCCAGCGCGTCCCGCCCGAGAACGATCTCGTGCAGCAGGACGACGTGCAGGTACGACTCCTGCTTGATCTGCAGCGAGGCACACCCGGTCGGCAGGCGCCCTTGCCTGACGGCCAGGATCATGCCGACGCGGGCGGCGACGCCGACCGGTTGCACATCGCGCGACACGCCAAACACGGACAACGGCGTCAGGCGGCCCGTCATGGGCAGGCCACGCGGCAGGGCACCCGACGACGGCAGCCAGATCTGCGCCCCCGCCCCGCTCGAGTACGTCCACAGCAGCCTGTTCTCGTGGTCGCCCTCGTGGATGGGCCCCACCCAGAACCGCTCGACGTTGTCGCACAGGAACACAACGTCGTCGGACGCATCGTCACCGTCCTGGTCGCTGGCCGGGAACGTCCGGATCAGCAGGCGGCGGTCGCGCGTCAGCTGGAGGATGCCGACGGCGAGACCGGACGGCAGGCGGTGCGCGGGTGCGCTCGGCACGGCCGACGCCCAGGGCCAGACCCAGCTCAGGCGTCGTCGACCGCGATCACCGGCCGCGCCCGCCCCATCAGCCGCATCGGCGGGCCCGGGCGCCTCTTCCATGTACTGCCAGGCGAGTTGCAGGTCGATGGACGGGGCGTGCGGCAGGCGCATCTGGCGCACCAGGTGGCATTGGATGCGCAGGCGCGCCAGGTCGGCGCCGGCAATGTGGCCACCGAGCGGCGGCGGGTAGACGCGGTCAGGGAAGCGGGCGCGCACAGCGTATAGCTGTTGCAGGCCGTCGCCGAGGGACACGAGCAGCAGGCCCGCGTACGGGTCCATGTCGATCGAGGCAACCGGGCCGGGCACCGGGAACGACACCAGCTGCCCCGTGTCCGACAGGTCCTGCCTCGGCATCATCAGGACGTGGTCGTCCGTGCCAGCCACGAGCACGTACTCGCCGAACCAGCGCAGCGCCCTGCACCGGTAGGCGCAGGTCGGCGCCGTCCACCGCCACCTGCATCACCGATCGTGGGCACGCGCGCCCGACACGACCGCGACAGGGCGACCTACATACCTTTGGAGCAGGTCGTTGAACACGGCGACACCACGAGGCCCAGCGACGGCCAGCTGCCTGCCGCTGTCCGATATTGTCGCCAGGCGAACGCCGTCGCGTCCCAGAGGGTACTCGGGCGGTACGACGCGCGCCAGGGTGCTTTCCCCCGACGACCACAGATGGATGCGATCGCGGCCGAACAGCACCAGGTGCCGATGACATCGTTCCTGCGCCCGAACGAGCGCCATCGTGTGCAGCCCGTGTCGGTCCGCGTACGACAGCGACCATTGGCGAATGTCGACGTGGGCGCACCCGTCGTGGGCAACGTCGACGGATGCGCGTGCGCTGTCATGGAGCGTCCAGGAGCAGTAGAGACGCGCCCAGGTTCCCGTGGACAGGACGGCGAGGCCGCAGCGCGCCCATCCGACCGCGAACGCCGACCCGCTGCCGTCGACGGCAATGCAGGACACAGGGCCCGACCCGGGATGACGCCAGTCGGACATGGCAATGGGTTCCATGTGCCCGGATCCCAGCGCCAGCGTCGACAGGCTGCCATCGGCATGCCCGACGATGACGGTGCGGTCGGACGCGTTCAGGGCGACGCACGACACGCCCAGCGGCGACTCGACGAGGCGACACGGGAACTGCTGGGCGGCGGGTCGCCCTTCGCCCTGGTCGACCCAGGAGCGAACCTGCTCCTGCGTAACGGGCGAGCAGACGACAATGTTGGCGGCATCGGTCGTCACGGCCACGATCGCCTGCAGCGTCGAATCGTATTCCACGCCCATCAGCGGGTGCGGGTGCGCCCAGGGCAGGGCGATTCGCCTGCCCTGTGGCAGATGGGATCGCAGATCGGGACGGACCCAGTCGAACACCCAGACCTGACCACCACGGATCAGTCCTGGCACGACAGGGGCAGCATGGCAGACCGGCATATACGTACCTGGGCGTCGGCAGTGAACACCAGCAGGCGGTCGTCGACGGTGACCTGCGTCGTGATGCGCACGGCCGATGCAGGTAACTGCATGCAGGATGATTCCTCGAACGGGGACGATAGGGAGGGCTGCTCGAAGAATGTGATGCCCAGGTCGGACCACAGGACAGCGACGCTGACGGACGACGACGAGCAGCGGATGGCCAGATCGATCGGCTTCCCCAGGCGGGAGCCCAGCTCGCTTCGCAGACGTGTACGCGTCACCTGCCGCCGACCGGCGTACAGGATTAGCGCGGGTTCGTTCGTCAGCATGACTGCCACGTCGTCATCGCTGGCCGCACACGACGACGCCGTCCGGCAGCGCAGGACGACCGCAGCGGGCCCGCACGAGTGCCGCCATCCGCTGACAAACATGTTCCCAGGTCGGTAGTCAATGGGCGCGGCCGTCCACGTCACGTCTCACCATTCAGCGCAAGACGCCCGTCGCACCTGGCGAATCGGTCAGTGGCTGTGAGGTCAGCCACGGCGCCTGCCTGCCTGGCCCCCTGCGCCTCCAACCGCCAAAAAAATACGACGCCCACGGTGACAGTCGACGTGGGCCACCGCGATCCTCCTGGCCTGTTTTGCCGGACCACTTACGGGAGGAGCGCGCGAAACCCCGCCGCGTGAACTGCACCGCGCGCCGTTTCGCCAGTGAACCAGCTCATGTACGTGTTACAATTATTTAGGTTTATCCAGAGGCGCGGGGTCGCCGAGGCGGGCACCTGCGTCGGTGGCGTTGGTCGGTGTGGCGGCGCCGGGCGTCGTCCCGGCGGACCGGCGCCTGGTCATCAGCTCGGCCATCTTGGCGATCAGCTGGTTGCGGGAGAACGGCTTGGGCAGGACGTCGTCGACGTAGATGAGGCGCGGGTCCGCCTGGCTGTTGGAGATGGCGGCCGCCGTGATCAGGATAATAACCAGGTGGGACGACGGCGGTGCCACAGCGCCGGCAATGGCGGCCCGCTCGTCATCGCGAACCGCCTTGGCGAAATCCAGGCCGTCCACGACGGGCATCTATGTGACATGCGACGGTCGCGTCAGGACGGCGGCGTTCGACGCGGCGGGTCGTCCGGTACCCGACCGACTACGTACCATGAGGTCGGTGAGGACGGCGTCGAACGGTCGCAGGCGGGTCGGCGGGTTGTCAACGAACATGCGTGCCCTGACCAGGTCGATCGCTTCACGCCCGTTGGTACACGTCTCGTACGTATAGCCGGCCGTCTCTATGATGCGGCCGATGACCTTGAGGTTGATGGCGTTATCTGTCGCAGGCGATCAGACGGCAATAGTGACGGCGCCCAATCCTAGTATACCGTCGACGAGGAGCAGGTGCAGGGATTGTGCTGCGAACAGCCGCGGCGATTGCTTGAACGATATCGAGGGCGTCCTGGCCACCGATTTCCTTCGCGTCATCTCGAGGACCGCCTTCGACACGCAGGTCGTCACGACCGGTTTGTGCAGGACGTACAGCCGGTTCGGGTCGGTGCTCGCGTCGTGGGGCGTGCCCAGGGCGAACAACCCGACAACGGGCACGGTCGGCCAAGCCTCCATGACGCCAGGCAGGTGATGGGTGCGGTCGTGGTCGTCGACGACGTCGAGGACGGCGACACCGACACGATCGGCGTGCTGCGACATGAACTGGCGCAGGTCGGAGAAATCGCTGAACGGCACCGGGCGGAACCCGAGCTCGCTGACGACGCAGGACAGCTTCGTCAGCGCTATCGGCACGTTGTCGTAGACGACGGCAAACGGCGCCAGCGGCCCCGTCAGCGTAATGTCTGTGTCGGCCGGCGGCATGTGGCTCGGGTCGTACCGAAACGGGATCGACATGTGGAACGTCGTGCCCAGGTTCCGCCCCGGCGACGTCGCATAGATCCGCCCGCCCATCAACCGCACCAACGACTGGCATATCTGACGCGCGTGCAAGTCAGTATGCTGGGCGCAGCCGGTGCCGCAGACGACCAATGATCGTACCGACAGGCCCAGGCCCGTCCCGCCGTACATCCGGGTCGTTTCGGGCGATGCCTGCCAGAACGGTTTGAACAGGCCGTCGATGGCCGTCTCCGTCAGGCCGATGCCCTTGTCGGCGACCGTGATCAGCAGCGACAGCCAGCCATCGTCGTCGCGCGCGCTCTCCGTGTCGACGTCGATCGTGACGACGATCTCGTTCCTCGTGTTGTCGATCGTGAACTGCGTAGCGAAACAGGGGAAGGTCAGGGAGCGCCCCGGCGTGCACAGCGCGCGCTCCAGCGCCCTCACCGACCTTGACGGCGTTGCCGATCACATTCTGCAGGATCTGCCGCAGGCGCATCTGCAGGAATCGGTTTCACAATCCAATGCCCGTTGGCCGACGCTGGCGACTACTGTACCGGGTCGCCAATGATAATCTCGGGCACCCTCGACGTGATGTCCCCAACGATCTCGATCGGCGACGATCCTGGGGCGTTGCCGCGAACCAACTAGGTCAGGTGGGCGGATGCGCACGGTTAGCTAGGGCCCCTCGGAGCCTGGAGTGGGGGAAGCCGGCAAGACCAACCTTCAGTATACTGCGGACCATGGTCACGATGTTGAAGGGAATGGCCTCCAGCGCGCACTTCCCTGACGTTATCTTCTGGTAGTCAAGGACATCGTTCACTGTGCAGCCAGCCGCATGAGTCGACGGAGAACGGTAGCGCGACAGACGACGGACCGAGTGCGAGTAACGTTTCCGCCGACGCGTGCATGGTCTCCACCAGGTCGCGCTGGTTCTCGTCAAGGTCGGTCTCCGCACACAATTGCACTGGGACGGCAGACACTGCGATTAGCACGGCGGCGCGGGTTCGGTGGGCACCCGCTCAGCATACCTAGCCCGATGATCTGCGTTAACGGCGTACGTAGTTCGTGGGTGGCATTCGCGATGAACGCCTTGGATGTATCGAGTGCGTTCTGCACGTCGTCGTACTTCTTGTCGTCGAACAGCCGCTTGCTCTGGATGATCTTGTTCACCTTGTAGGAGACGATGCAGACGATGATGTAGACGACGTTGCTGACGGCCAGGCGCCATGCCAGGTCCGGCGTCGTCGAGCACCTCGCGTTGAAGTCGTTGGACGCCAGCGTGCTGGCCGGCAGGAAGTTCAGGTCCAGCCAGCCGGCCGCCGTCCAGAACACGGCCGCCCGTCTCGACCCGGTCAACAGGCTAGCCAGCAACGGGTACAAGGCGTTGACCGGCGTGCTGATGCCGTCCCCGTTCGTGGCAATCTCATGGGCGAGGTCGACAATAAAGATGGACCCGATGACCATGTTTCCAATCAGGTAGATATGGTCGGTTAGACGTGCGAGCGCCTCGGACGAGATGTCCTTGGCGGAGCTGATTTGGAAGATGCGCGTGCTGACGATGAACCCGAGGACGCCGGTGATGGCCAGCGTGAGCGCCAGCGCCATCACGGCATCAGACAACTGGCCGTGGGCGAAGCAGACGACGGCGACGACGACAGAGAAGATGTGCATGACAAGCAGCATCCATATGATCAGCCGCGTGACCAGGAACAGGTCGTAGCGCACCCCGCTGAGGCGCCGGTTCACAAAGTAGCTCATGAGGGCGGGCCCGCCGCCCGTCTCAACCTCGGTGACATCGTCGTGCGCCGACGGCTGATTCACGACGATCCGCGACGCCGGCCTGTCCACCATGTCGCGGCGGCCAACTGCGACTATGACTAGGTGTCCGCGGTGTCGCGTCGGGGTTGCCTTCTGCGACTACGCGGACAAAACTGCCGGGTCGGATGTTGCACGGCGTGCCGCGTGTGCGCATCATCAGTGGGACGGCGCGCAGCACCCCACTTGCGGGCAGCGCTACGGCCTTTTTCGTGCCGTTCCGGCACTGCAGGTCGTCCCGGTCTCCGAGCAGGCGCACTCCGACGCGGATCCGCTGCACTGGGGGGTGCCGCGGGGCAGCCCGGCGCCGGAACCGGGCACTCCGGGGACGCCGTAGGCCTCCGTACGCCAGTCAGTCGACCCCGTGCGCCCAGGAGTTCGTGGGGGCCACAACGCCCGCTCCGCAACAGCAAAGGACGCGGCCGGTTCCGATCCAGGCATCATCGGCCGACGAACTGGACATGATGAAGACCAAGAGCAGGGCGGTGGCCGGTGTCGACGACGACGACGACGACCGCGAGCGCACCGTTGGCGAGAAGCCCGCGATGGATATCGACGACGGCGACGGCGACGACGATGACGACGACACGGACGACGAAGATACGCGCTCGGTTGAGGACAGCGAGGAGCGCGTGTCGGCCTACGATGAAGCGTTGCTGGCGCGCAGCGTCGGTCAGGCGGCGCTGGACATGCTGGGCGACGTCAGCATGCGGGCGGCCACATCGCCGACGCCGACGTCGTCCAGCGAGCACCAGCTCGTGGAGCTCCAGCAGCGCCTGCAACGGGACCAGGCGCAGCGATCCATGCGCGCCTCGTCACGGGCCATGCTCGCCAAGGTCACCCTGTCCGAGAACGTGAAACTGCTCGAGCGCATCGGCATCGTCGACGAGGCCGGCGCCGCTACCCTCCACCAGACCAGACTCCAGCTCGATCGCGCGCAACGCATCGAGCAAGGTGGCGAATCCTGGGCGTAGGTCAAACAGCGCGCGCTGGCCCGTCTCCGATCGTACTGACTTGCACACTGGGGCTGATGCAGGGCCATGTCGCTGGACGAGGTGACGTCGATCTGCGACCGTCTGGCGGACGAATCCGTTGCCCAGTTCCTGAACCTGCTCGACCATCAGCAGCGTTTGCAGGCGCGCGACAACGACCGCAAGCTGACGATCCTGCTGCGGACGCTGCGCCTGGCGTGCGCCCTGGTCGCCCACGTCAAGCACCTCGTCGCGCAGCGACGCGAGGCGGCGCACGGCCTGGTACAGGACGCCCTCGGCACGGTGGGCGCCCCGCTGCCCGACGACATCGTCGACATGGTCCAGCGGGAACGCGCGCTGTGCCTGAACGACCAGATCGTGGCACAGGTCGACGAGTGGATCGACAAGGAGGTCCACGGAGTCATGCAGCTGGACGTGCCGTCGAGCGTCGCCGAAGCGACCCTGTCGTCACTCGTCAGCAAGCTGCACAGCCTGGCAGATCGCGAGAAGCAGCGCATCGTCGAGCAGCGCGACCTGGCGCCCAGGTACGCCAGCGCGTTACGGTCCCTGTTGGTCATGTCGCCCGCCGAACGCCAACCGATCGTCGCCAATCCCGTTTTCGAGCCTGGCATCTGCGAAGGTGGCGTGCCGCCGGCGTTCGTCGCGCGCACGCCCCGCCTGGTGCCGGCGACGGTCGATGTGCGCCAACCGATGACGATGCGACCGACGACGCCGATCCCGTCGGCCAAGTTCCCCAAGGTGTCCGGCGCCCTGCGTCACCACGCGTCCGAGTCGGCGTTCCGCCCGAAACCCGCGTCGTCATCGAGGACGGCGCCGGTGGAGACGGCGCGCACCGGTGGCGTGCCCGTGCCGGCGCCGGTCATGACGCCGCTGGCGATCGTGTCGGCGGCGGCGCACCAGGCGTCGACGGCGTCGGCGTCGGCGGCCCCGGTGGCGCCCGGCGAGGGCCGGCCCATGCCCAAGGATTTCACGTCGGTGCGGTGCGCGTCGTCCACCGACCAAGTCACGCGCTACGTCTGCCGCTGCACGTTCGACAATGACGAGCCCTTCGAATGGTACAATGGCACGGCGGTGCGCGCTGTGCAGCCAACACTGACCGGGGCGCATGTCCGCGCAAATAGGTACTACATGGTGTACGCCGCCAAGAACCAGCGCGAGCTGGAGTTCCCGTACAGCCCGACGCAGCAGCTGTCCGTCGTCCTGCCGCAGGGCCTGTTCGTCGTCGACTCGATCTGCGAGTGCATCTCGACGGAGGCGGACACGGTCGTGTCGCTGAAGAGCAAGAAGAAGAGCTTCTTCCGGGCGCTGACCAACCTAGGCTACGCCTTCAAGATGCAGGCGAAGCGGATGAAGAAGTTCCAGAAGCAGGCGTGGTGCGCGACCAAGTCGGGCACCATCCAGTGGATACGCCGCGTGCGGACGTTCTCCACGAACACGCTGCAGATCACGGACGCCCAGCTGGAGAACCTGATCGCGTTCATCGAGAACAGGGTCGTCCCCATCGTGGAGCAGTGGGGTCAGATCGAGCGAGCCGTGTTCGACCCCGCCGTTGGTCGCGTCGTGCAATAGCGACGCCGCACCAAGCAGGATGTCGAAGTCGGCTCGGTAGGGCGCGATATAGCGATAAACCCTAGAGACCTTACATATACAGACTGGCATGCACACACACGCACATACACACACACACGCACACATAAATGGGTAAATAACTTATGCGAATACTATATGGTTCCATCAGGGGTCGTTGCTCGACGATTGTCGGCCGCGCTGCTTGCGTTTCTTGGCGGTCTGGCGGATTGCGCGCTGGATGTCGTCCGTCGACGCCAGCGACGACTGGAACTCGGAATACGACTTGCGCCGTTTCTCCGTTGCCTTGCCTCGGCAATCATCATCATCGTCATCGTCGTCGTCGTCGTCGTCGATAGTTCTTTTGCGAAGGTCGACGACGTCATCCGCACGCCTTGCAATGGCTTTCGTGATCTTGCGGATGACTGGTGTCGACGTCAGGGTCGACTGCTGGTGTGACGGTTTCGCACCCAGACCGCACCGCCGTGCAGGTGCCGCCGCGCAGGTTTCTGGTTCCACGACTGATTCTGCATCGACCGTATCACAGCCCGACGTTGCCGCCAGCCACGACCGGGCCAGACGTTCCGATTCGCTGCGATCCAGCTCGAAGGTGACGAGGCGCGCCCGTCCCGCCATGGCCCGGCTGTGCCACGGAGTCCGCCGCGGACCCCGTCGCCGGCAGTGCTCGCCAGTCGACTGACCGGCCAACGGCAACTGATATAGAGAGAACGTTGCGCAAAGTGTTTATCCAGAACCGTCACACCAGGCAGACTCAAACGATGGTAACAGGATCAGGCATTGCAAGAGGTCTTGTTGGAAAGCGCCGTGATGAAGCTTACGGTGTTGCTGTTGTACTCTGGTTGCTGTTTCAGGACCTGTTCGTTGGCGTATGCGGTCAGGAAACGGGACCCGAGCTGCCCGAGGACCACGTTCAGGAACGCGGTGTTGGGCGTCTCGCAGACGAGCGATACGATTGGCGGTTGCGAACGAATCTCGGCGGTCGTCAGGTTCGTCCTCGCTCGCTGCTTGACGATCAGCTCGGGTGGCGCCTGGCAGAACGGCATCCCGCTCACGTTGAGGCACTTCGGGAACGTGTCGTGGTCGGTGATGACGCTGACGTTGCACTGCTGCACGGGGCTGGCGTCTTTCACCCACGTCTTGTTCGAGGCACTCCAGTGGTAGGTCGACGTGGCGTTGTTGATATGCGTCAACACGATGCCACCGGCGAACGGGTTCGACGCCGAGAACGCCTCCGTCTGGTTGTTCGGGTCGTCGACCACGTAGATCAGCGTGCTGTTGTCGCAGGAGAACTCAGCGGACAGGGCGCCCGAAACCAGGGCCAGCGCTACGACGCCGCAGACCAGCTTCATCCTGGAACGGAACTGCTTTGCCGGGGCGGCCGACATCCGGCCGAACGGCCGACCGTCCGCCAGCACGCGGCCGAACCTGCGCCCTTCATCGCCCCAAACCGTGATGTCGCCCTCCTTCGAGTGCCTACCCGAATTCGACCAGCGCCATAACGCTATCGTCGTTCGAGTCGTCTCTGCCGTGGCAGGCCCCGCAGACCAGCGGCGATATGCCGCGCAATGGTCGTCGCTGTGTGACTGTGGCGCGCGCAGACCGGGCCAGTAGCCAGCAGCAGCAGGTCGACCAACAAACCGAAAAAAACGCTCGCAACTCGCTGGCACCCGGTGTGTGTTTTTTTGCGCGCGCCTCTGGGGACGCCGCGCCGGGCGCCAACTTCGGATCTCTTCGGGCTGCCGCGTCTGTCTGTCGACCCCCCGGGGCCAGGGGCAGCCCGCGTCGTCCGGCGTCGATCCGCGCCGACAGTATCATTGGCGCGCACACGCCATGCTGCCCCCTTTGCCGGATCCGAAGCGCAGCGACAGCACGGCGACGCTGGGGGCGGCGCCGGGCGCCCTGTTGGTCAGCCGCCACTCCAGCGTCGCGTCGGAATCGCACCACGACAGGGCGCGGTCCACCGGCGGCGGCGGCGTCCTGGGCGTCGCGTTCGCCGTCGACCCCGACTGCACCGTTGTGTCCTCTCGCCTGTCGTCGATCAGGCGCGCCCTGTCCGGCCAGGGCGCCCGCCTCGTCCCGATCCTGTCGCCGGGCGTCCAGTACCTCGTGTCGAACCGCAAGCGGCCGCTGTCGCAGCACAACGCGGTCGAACCGATCGCCAGGACGATCGCGTCGGCGAGGAAACGCTCGGCGCAGCTGGCGCTGAAGGCGTCGACCGGCGGCGGCGCCCATGTCGACCCCGTGCAGCGCATCGACCACATCGAACGCGCCCGGCACCTCGGCGTCGCCGTCATCACCGTCGACGCCCTGCTCAGGCGCGTCAAGTCGCGCCAGCCGACCACCACGTCGCTGGAGAAGCCCAGGTCTGCGTCCGCCGTCCCGATGAGGAATGGGGTCCTCGTCGAAACGCTGACCGGCGGGTTGTCGCTGTGTCTCAGGCGGGCGAGCACGCGCGAGCTGCCCTCGTACACGAGGAACAAGGTCGGGTTGCAGGACCTGCAGGAGGAGCACCTGCCCATCGTAAGCGGGACGGCGCGATCGCGCGGCAGGTCGCACTCGCATCTGACCCGGGTTCGTCGTCGCAGTGGAAGGAGCTCGTCGACGGCCCGCCCCGCCTGCACTCCGATTCGTTCCCGCCGGATTGCCCGTTCGTCTCCCGGCGGTGCAGGAGCCTAGCGTCGGCGCTGGAATTGGATCGCCCGAGGAAGAAGGCGAAGAAGACGACGACGACGACGACGCGGGCCGGGTACTGCGAGTCCTGCAAAGTGATGGTCGCCGATGTCGACCTGCACTGCGCGTCGGACGCGCACCGGGCCGCCGTCTGCGACGACGCGTCCCGCTGGGCGCAGCTGGACAAGCTCATCGAGCAGCTGGGCGCGGTACCCGTCCTGGAACGCCTACGAGACCTGGACCGGGCCGTCGTACCCTCCGTGCTCGAGGACCGCCAAATATCGTAAACGTATATGCTGTCCAACGAACGTTCATGCGGAGCGCCAGTGGTGGCCCCGTCCACCCTCCTGCGTGCCTGAATGGATGGCAGCGGATGTCGCCCGTGTATTCGTGTAGATGGACACGCAGGGAGTGGACGACGACGTCCAGCAGTGTGTAGGCGCGCTAGATGGGTATCCGGGCCATGAGATCCTTGATCTGCGCGTCCGACTCGCTCTGCTGCTCCAGGAGCTCCTTGATGGACGGCATCGGGTCACCTTCGCTGGCGCCCTGTCCGACGTCACTGCCCTGTCAGTGCATCGCGCGCCCGGAGCGCGCCCGCGGTACACGCCGCACCTGTTTCACAGCAGCCAGCTCGCGTATCACATCCGCCAGGCGCTCCCGCAGCTCTTTCGTCGTCTGTTTCTGCTTCAGGCGGTCCTGTGGGGGCGTTCCACCGTTCAGATCGTCGGTACAACCGGGTCGGGGAGGGCCAGCCCGTCCGTACCTTCTTCAGGCTGCGGATCGTCGCCTCCAGCGCCGCCTGCGACTGCGCCGCCTCCGCCTCGAGGTCCTTCACCTTCAGGGCCGCCTGTCGGTACCGCTGGTCCAGGTCCTGCACCTGGCCGACCAGCAGCGTGCGCTCGGCGCTCCACTCGGCCGACTCCCTGGCGCCGTCCACCTCCAGCGACGTCGCCTGCCGCCCAGGCACTCATCATCAGCGCGCACCGCCGTCCCCTCGCCGCTCACCTTCTGCTGCCATCGCGCGACGGCTTCGTTGGCGGCCTTCAGGTCGCCCTCGGTCTGCCGGCAGGCGGCCTGTGCCGCTTTCACGGCGACGTTGCGCTCGTCGACCTGGGCCTGCAGCACCCGCTGCGCGTTCGTCGCCGCGTCGCATTCGGCACGAACACGCGCCAGGCTGGCCTCCAGCCGGGACACCTCGCCTCGGCTCGTCTCCAGCGCCGCCCGCGCGTCCTGCTCCTGTTGCGCTGCCCGGCCGACCTAGGCGCGCGTCAGCCCGCCACGCAGCGCCAGCCCTCATCGAGTGGGTACCTCGGCCTGCAATCGCTCGTCGCTCAGCGCCGCCTGGTCCTGTGCCTTGGCCAGGGCGGCTTCCAGGTCGCGGACGCGGCCCTGCAGGGCCTGCAGGGCCGTCTGGGCGGCGTCGACCTCGTCCTTGCAGGAGGCCTCCAGGGTCCGGGTGCGTTCCTCGTGCTGGGCGACGGCGTCCTGCGCGCTGCGCTCCAGCTGGGCGATCCGCGCCAGGTGGTTCTCGACCTGGCGCTCCAGGTGCGCCCGCCCGCCTTCCAGCTGCACGCGGTCCTGGTCGTATCGCGCCTTGGCCTCGACGCGCTCGCGGTCGTGCGCCGTCCGCTCCTCTGCCAGGCACCGCTCCTGCTCCAGCACTACACAGCCAGCCACGTTCGGTCGGTCGGTCGGTGTCTTCGCGTCGCGCCCGGCTTACCCTGCAGGCGTAGGCGTCTGCAATCGAGTTCGACGTCGCGCAGCTGGGCCAGCGCCTGGTCGCGGGCGTCGTTCGCGGCGGACGTCCTCGCGGCCGCCATGTCGAGCTGGGCAGACAGGATGCCGATCTGCGACTGCAGCTGCTTGACGTCCTGGATGTGCTGCAGCTCCAGGGCGGCCCTCGACGCGGTCACCTTGTCGTTGTCGGCGCGCACGTCGTCGAGCTCGGCGCGCAACTGCCCGTTCGTCAGGCGCTGCTCGGACAGCTTCCTGTCCAGGTCCCGGATCTGGTCCGTCAGGTCGCTCCGGATCGCGTCGGCCCGCGACGCCTCGTCCAGGCGCGCCTTCCGCAACCTGCGCGCGCAGCGACGTCAGAAATAGCGCGCAACAGGACGGGGAGGGCGCGCGCACTCGTGGATCTGCGCCGTCTGGCCGTCGCGCATCCTGACGCAGGTGTCGCGTTCGGCGACGGCGTCGTCGAGCTGCGCCCGGGCGCTCTGGCACTCCCTCCTGGACTGGTGCAGGGCGTCGCGGGCCGCGTCGACCCTCGCCTGCAGGTCGGCGACCTCGGCGCTGTGCGCCTGGCGCAGGTCGTCGGCGGCGGCGAGCCTGGCGAGCTGCACCTGGTGCAGCGGGACCATCTGCGCCTCGACGGCCTTGAACTCCAGGGCCTGCGCGTTCAGCTGCGCGCCCCAGTCGGCGTACAGCGCGCGGCACTCGCCGAGCGTGCGCTCGCGCGCCGCCTCGGCCTCCTGGGCGCGCGCCTCGGCCGCCGCCAGCTTCTCCGCCTGCCTCGCATGCGCCTTCTTCAGCAGCTCGTGCGCGTCGCGCAGCGCCTCCAGCGACTCGTTCGTCGACTGCAACACGCCGCGCAGCTCGCCCTCCATATCGTTGATCAGTCGGGGCCGTTGCGGGCGCAACCCTAAAGCTTAGCCCTAGCCCACTGCTGGGCCTTCACGAACGTCATGCACCACACACACACAGACGTAGGAATGGCCACCATTTTAGACGGTGATCTTCTTCGACGACGACTTCTTGTTGTGCTCCTCAAAGTCCATGGCGTTCGCGTACTTGATGGCGTCCTTCAGGGCCTTGCCGACCGTAACGACGGCCGCTTCGTCGGCGGCGTCCTTCATCCAGACGCTGATGCGGAGGACGTTCTTGCGCGGGCTGGCAATCACGCCGCACACGTGGTCGCTGCAGTCGAACGCCTCGCCGACGATGGCGGCCGTGATTAATCGCCAGAGCGAGTCGAACTCCTGCGGGTTCTTCAGCTCAATCTTCCATCGCCCGCCGTTGGCGTTCATCGGGTCCTCCCAGGCGGGCTGGACCCCGTGCCTGAACAGGTGGTAGTTCGCGTTCGTGGCAATGGCCGACGGCGGTTTGATGTTGTTGAAGAGGCGCCAGAAGTCCTCGACCGATTCGAACGACAGGACCTCCTTCATCTTGGCGCCCCAGTCGACGTTCGTGTACGACTGGCGACCGCCCTGCGGCGAGTCGAACCAGAGCGTCCATTTCGACAGCAGCAGATGTACCGGGGCCGGGTCGACCGCGGACGACGACCCAGGCGCAGCAGCGTCCGATGCTGGCGGCGTCACGTCGGCAGATGCCATCTCGCAACTTCTGCGGGGGCCACGAAGTCCGCGGCGGACTCCGTGGCGCGGGGGCAGTCGCTACTTATTACTGGCTGGCACGGGCGTATCTATACTATCTTGGCTTATGTGGCGCGGACGGGAGTAGCGGCACGGGCGGCAAGCACCACTGCTACAAGCAGCATGTCAGGTTGCAGTATGCCAAACAAATGGGAGGCGTACTGCTCGCTCTTCAGCCGACGCCAGCTATTGTAGCAGGCGGGAACCTGCAGACCCGCGACATTGCTCGTTTCTAGTGGAAAACAATATTCCTGACCCAGCGACCGATTGCCCGTCCGGCGATCTTCTATACGACCGCTAGAGCGTGCGCTTGGCGCTGCGCAAGCCCGCAGACGACCAGGCACGCGTGGACGTTGAGGGCGATCCGCCTGATCTTGAGGTTCGCCGGTGCAGGCCCGATGTGTTGGCAACGTCTGTACCAGGGCGCCGGCGAAGACCCCTTGGCATTACGGTCTATGAGGCACGGGAGACGTCCACCGACACCGGCAACGGGGACGACATAACGGCAGCGGTCGACGTTGCCTGCAACTCGGCGTGGCGTCGTCCGGCAGCGATCGTGGTAACCTGTCCGACTGGGTTCAACGTCCGGCCCACAGCCAGCATGTACCCGGCCCACAGCCAGCATGTACCCGTTGCTGCGATAGGTAGCCGTGCACGACCCCCGACAGGCCCGGCGCAGGCGCCATAATCTACAAACGTAGACGACAGCACCCTAGAGAGCGGACACGGAACCGACACATGGAATACACTGGCGAAGCGTTTACACATCCGGGCAGGGGCGCTTGCCGGACGACGACGATGCGGGTTCGCCCAGGGCACGCTTCGTGCTTGGACGCTCCTACACCGATACGCGCAGGCACAACAGTCAGGACAGCGCTACGTCAGACGGACGGAACGATCACATGACGAACCGAAGGGGCGCCCTCCCGGCTGTCGTCATCGGACGAATCGTCGTCCGTACCGTCACGCGACGACGACGACGGCTTCGTCTCCTGCTTCGGCACGTCGCCGTCCATCGCATACCGCCTGGTCCACTCCCTGGCCGTCGCATCGTACCCGGCGCGATCCCGCTGGCAGTGCTCGGCGATCTCGGCGACCAGACCATCTGTGGTGTCGCCCGTCAGCTACGCAGACACGTCGGGGCAGGGTCGCGAGCGACCACACCGTCCGGGTTCGGATGGCCCATCAGCAGGGCGATCGAGGACAGGACCGTCGAGATGTTCAGCGACGGCGTCCAGGCGCCACTCGGCGGCATCTTCAACGTGTCCAGGCAGATGCGACCGGCCGCGTCGATGTTCGCATGGTAGATCGGCGTCAGGAACTTCACCTGGCGATCGAACACCGCTGTAGACGGGCGACAATCCAACGAGAGCGCCCGACGACGCCCGTTTTTACCTTGGGCGGCTCGAACGGGTACCGGTCCGGGACGCCGACCTCGAGGCGGAAGCTGCCGCCTTCGTAGGGCGACCCGGGCGGGCCGGCGATGCGCGCGTCCAGCAGCGTCATGCACGACTCGTCCCTGGGCCAGGCGGCGATCCCCGGCGCCGGCGACTCGCTCAGCAGGCGCAGCTCGCGCGGCATCCGCGACGACAGCATCGCGCACAGCGCGAATCAGCCGCAGCAACGCCGCCGGAGCCTCTCTCTGTCTGGCGACTGCGGGCGGCGTTTTGATCCCGTCGGCAGCTAACAGACGGCGACCCCAGTCGCACCAGGCTGCACAGGTGGTATGCAGCGAAGGTGTTACGTCGTAGGTAGTCGGACGGCAGTGCAGTGCAGTGAACTGCGCCTGATGTGTAGCGCACCACTGCCCCGGTCCTGAAAATAGGACTCGGGTGCGATCCGTGTTTTGCTGTGGTGGTGGTGGTGGTGGTGGTCGAGGGTCCGTGCCAAGTGCCGACCGACGTCACGTCACGCCGGCACGCCCCGCCGCCGCCAGTCGTCGGGGAGGGGCGCGCGGCCGTTTCCAATTTGGCGGGATCGCCCAGGGGCGGCGGGCGGGTCGCGCGCCCGGCATGGCCGACGACGACGATAACGTCGTGGAGGCGGACAGCGCGCGCGTCACCCGCCACGGGTCGCTGTGGCGGTCGCGACCGCAGGCCAAAAAGAAGAAGCTGTTCTACGTCCTGACCGACGCCGTCCTGTTCGCGTTCAAATCGGAGCGCGCCTACCGATCGCAGGCGGCGCCCGCCGAGATCCTGCCGCTGTACGACGTCGCCGCCGTCCCGCGCCTGGAGCACGCGCCCGTCCCGCACAAGTCGCCGAAGCACTTCCACCTGCTGACGTCGTTCGGCGTCCTGCGCCTCAAGTCGTCGAGCATCAACGCGGCCGCCGCCTGGGTCCACGCCATCAACGCGGCCGCCGCCGCCGACGCCGTCGCCGAGCGCCGCCGGCGCTGGCAGCGCCAGACCGGCCAGTGGGTCCTGCACGTTCGCGTCCTCGAGGTCCGCAACCTGGACTGGCAGAAGGCGAACGCCGGCGGGTCGTTCCACTGCCACGCCGAGGTGACGCACGTCCGGCAGGACCCGGCGCCGGCCCGGGCCCTGCCCGCCCCCTGGCACTGCCAGCGCACGTCGGCGTCGGATGCGATCCCGCCGACCTGGAACGAGATCCTGTCGTTCGGCGCCGTCACGCCCGACGACGTCCTGCACGTCGCCGTCTACTGCACGGCGAGCAAGACGATGTCGTTCTTCGACGACACGTCGCTGCAGGGCGCCTTCAACCTGGACGTGTCGCGCCTGGACCTCGATCGCGACCTGTTCGGGCAGGGCCGCGCCTGCGGCCTGCACCGATGGCTGTCGCTGGCCGACCGGTACGGGCGCGAGTCCGGATCCCAGCTCCACCTGCAGGTGTACGCCGTCCCGGCCGACACGGTCGCCGACGCCACGATGCAGACGCCGGCGTTCCTGCGCGATCGCCTCGACCTGGTGGCGGCGCAGCGCCCCCTGGACGACGACGCCATCTTCACGCAGGGCATCAGCGTGTTCACGGGCACGTGGAACGTCGGCGAGGCGGCGCCGCCCGACGACGTTCGCCGGTGGCTGCATCGGGCCAGCCTGTGCGACCTGGTGGCGATCGCCTCGCAGGAGTGCGTCTACGACCCGCGGCCGCCGTTCACGACCTGCGTCGACGACTGGGTCGGCAGCCTGCACCAGGCGCTGGGCGGCCCCGACGACTACGTCCTCGTCAAGCACGAGGGCCTGTGGGGCATCCGGATCGTCGTGTTCGCCAGCAGCCGGATCGCGTCGCTGATCACGACGCCGAAGCGGCGGACGGTGGCGACCGGCGTCGGCCACGTGCTCGGCAACAAGGGCGGCGCCTGCGTCGCCCTGCAACTGCGCCACTCGTCGTTCTGCTTCGTGTCGATGCACCTGGCCGCGCATCAGGTCGCCCCCCATACTGTCGCTGGCGCCGTTGGGCCGCGCTCTGACCGATCGCTCCCCCCGTGTCTGTGCAGCACCGATCGGCGAGGCGCAACGCCGACCTGAGCGACATCCTGCGCGGCATCCAGTTCGCGTCGACGATGACGGACGCGGTGCACCAGTTCGACCACCTGGTCCTGATGGGCGACCTGAACTACCGGGTGGACTTCGGCAGCCAGGGGTCGGCGAAGACGCCCAGCCCGGAGCAGTTCAACCTGATGATCGAGCTGATCCGGCACCGGCAGTGGCCGCGCCTGTTCGCCAAGGACCAGCTGCGCCACGAGATGCAGGCGAACGGCGTCCTGTGCGAGTTCGTCGAGGGCGCCTACGACTTTGAGCCGTCGTTCAAGGTCCTGCCCGGGTGCGTCCTCGACTACAACCCGGTGCGGTCGCCGGCCTGGTGCGACCGCATCCTGTGGAAGTCGAGGGTGCCGTCGCGCCAGCTCGAGTTCAGCATCTGCAAGGACGTCTGCACGAGCGACCACAAGCCGATCTACTCGGTGTTCGAGATGGACACCTTCTACTACCAGCCGTGCTGCGACCCGCGGTACGCCCGCCTGGACCTGTCGTTCGCCGTCGTCCTCGTGACGGACGCGCTGGACAACCCGGTGCCGGCGCCGACCGTCAAGCTGCGGTCGCCGGTTCTGCCGCACGGCAAGGCGACGCTGGACCCGCAGCGACCGCGCGACCTGTTCCCCATACGGTACACGAACCTGGCCCGCCTGGTCCAGATGCCGTTCCACGTCGAGGTCGCCGGGGCCGACGGCGCCGACCGACCCGGCCCGATCGGGTTCGGCGTCGCCGACTTTCGACAGGTCGCGCCCGTCCTGGCCCAGCACGGCGGCGACGACCCCGGCCTGCCCACGCCGACCCATTCGCTGACGTCGCCCCTGTCGCTCGGCGGCGTGTACGCGGGCCGCATCTCGTACGACGTCACCCTGGTGTGGTGCACGGCGGCGGCAGACCCGTAGCATGCGCCCCGGGTACTGCTGCAGCGATCGTTGCCGTCGTCGACCTACCAGGCAGGGGTCGTCGTCACTGCGTGAGCGAGTGCGCGCTGCACGCACGGTGCGTCCGTTGCGGAACTGCGGCACACACACCAGCGCTGGTGTGTGTGCCCACCACGGAATGTATAAATTATAGAATAGGGGACGACGTGTACTGTGTCACGTAGAACTGGGATGCTGCTGTTGCACTTGTCTACATGGCGGGCTGCCTAGGCGGTGCAGGCCCGGGGCGGGACGAGCGGGACGCGGACGGCGACGTCGTCGATGGAGTAGTGGAAGCGGATTCGGGGCGGGGAATTGCGCACGCGGGACAGGTGCCCGATCTGCAGCGAGCAGCCGAGCGCGACGACGAACACGGCGACGAGGATGCCGACGGCGATCGCGCCGTGCTTCCCGCACTTGTCCTTCTGGTCGTCGTTCCAGGCGTCGGCGGCCGGCAGCAGCGTGTAGCGGACCGGGACGGCGCGATCCGACTGCCGGACGTGGTGGGCGGCGAGCCCCGACGCAATGATGGAGCCGAGGGCGGCCCCGACCACCGGCGTGTACCGGCTCTGCAGCACATCGACGATCTGCTGCGACGCGGTCGGCCTCGCAGGCGCCGGCCTCGGCGACAGGACCGCCTTAGCCAGCGCCGTCACGCCCGCGACGCCGCCGAGCGCCACCGTGTACCTGTTCAGCCACGTCCACGACGGCGCCGCAGCCGGTGTCGTCCGGTCCGGTGCGGGATCGGCCGGGGCCGGGGCCGGTGTCGTCGTCGCCGGCGCCGGCGACGACGACACGTCCGCGGAGTCGTCGGGCAGCGATCGAGGCGAACCCAGATCGCGGGTGCCCCGGTGCGGACCTCGACAATGGTCATCCGCCAGCGGCGTCAGCGGTCCCACGAACTGCGGCGGGAACGACGACGTGGACCCGCCGGTCGGGCCGGCGCTGCCGGGCAGCACCTGCGGGATCGCCGACACGTCCGGCGTCACGCCGGCGACGACGTCCTGCACGACGCCCGCGATGGGCGGCATGCTGCCGGACGACGGCGACCCGCGTTTCGCGTTCGGCTCGTCGTGATCGCCGCCGCCGCCCCCCTCCGTCAGGAACGACAGGTCGTTCGGCGGGCGGCTCCGGCCCGTGAACAGCCCGATCGTTGGCCCGATCGGTTCCGTGACGTAGCGCCGGCGCGCCGACGTCGGCATGGCGGCGCCGGCCCCCACGGCCAGGGTCAGGCCGACGACGGCAACGACGACGACGACGACGGGCAATGCCCTCGCGGACGACGACGACGACGACAACAACGTCATTATCGAAATGTGGCAGCAACCGTCCAGTGGACGCGGGCCGTGCGGGCTTCGGGCGGAACGGCAACCCGCAGTCGCGCACTGTTGTTGTGCGCCAAGTGGGACGCGGGCGGGCCACGGGCCACCCCTATATTTAGCGACCCCGGGTGGGTGCAGGCGCTGGTCCGAGAGATGCGCATGCCGCATGCGGCAATGGCATGGGGCCCCCGCAGCCGGCTCGGCCGCACACGTCACACGTGCCAAAACGAACGAGTATTACATTACACGATGCGGCCGCACGTGCCGCCCTTCGTCGCTGCCTGCTCGGAGGTCGGCACGCTCCCCACCAACGATCACGTCCGTACGTGTACGGCTGTGGACGCACACGACACACACCCGGGTGCGTCCAGTTCTCGTACAGGGGCAGCGCGCGCGCGCCCGAAACGCTGTGCACCCGCTGGCAAAGCGGCTGTGACGGGGACCCGCAGGGCGGCGGCAGCGACAGCAGCAGCAGGCACGCACAGCACAGGAAACGGCAACGTCCGGCGGCGATGGCGGCGGCCGTCAGCATGGCGCCGACGCCGCACATGATCGTGGCGCATATCGTGGAGGCGCGCGGTCTGCCCGGCCTGTACGTCGCCAGCGCGTGTCTGCGCGTCCACGACGACGACCGGTGTGACACGCGCGGGATGCCGCCCCACGTTGCAGGAGCGCGCAGGGCACGTCCGACGCGCTGTGCACCGTCGAGATCGGGCCGACGAGCCGGCGCCGGCAGACGACCTGCCACCAGCCGGACACGAACAACGCCCTGTGGGAGAAGACGTTCATCTTTGACGACGTCTGGCTGACCGACCGGGAGTTCGCCGCCGAGAAGGTCGCCGTCAAGGTCTACGACCGGAACACGATCCGGCGCGACGAACTCATCGGTGGGCGCCGGCGCGCCCGTCGCGCGCCATCTACTCGCCCCTGACCGGACGCGACCGCAGGCACCGTCGAGATCTCGCTCAGCTTCATCTACAGGAAGAAGGGCAGGGCGCTGTGCCGGCAGTGGATGCCGCTGCACGTGCCGGCCGAGCCGCACCGCGAACGCGGCCAGGTCCTGCTCAGCGTGGCCGTCCTGCGCCCCGGCGACCCGCCCCCGACGATCCCGTCGTCGTCGTCCGCCGCCGTCGGCGACGCGGGCGGCGCCGTGCTCCGGATCCCGCCCGCCCGGCACCGCCCGTTCCACCTGAACGTGCTCGTGTACCGCGGCGAGGGCCTGCACCTGGGCCAGCGCCCGTTCGTGTCCGTCCGCTTCAACGGCAACACGGTGCGGACGGCGACGCGGGCGCACCAGGCCAACCCGATCTTCAACCGGCGCTTCGAGATGCCCTTCTACCTGCCGGTCGCCAGCGACGCCATCGAGGTCATGCTCTGGGACGAGGGGCGCCGCGGCCGACCCGACCGCCTGGTCGCCGCCGCCGCCTTCTCCCAGAACGACCTGACCTACAAGCCCTGGGGACCGCGCTGGATCTGCTTCTACGCCGACGCACCGGTACACACGCGCGCGCACCCGGGAGGGGCGCGGCACCGTGCACGTCGCTGACGCCCCCCGTTTCGTTCAGGATCCGGCGCCGGGCGGCGTCCTGGGCCCGATCCTGGGCGCGTTCCGGCGCGGCGGCGACCCGGCGGCGACCGCGTACGCCGGCCGCCTGCTCGTGCGCCTGTCGGTGACGCCCGTGCGCCGCACGCGCCTGCTGTCCCTGCCGCTGGACGCCATGTCGGACGAGCCCGGCACGGTCCCGTACGTGCTCAAGTTCCAGTTGTACGCCGCTGCCGGCCTCGCGGGCACCGGTCAGGTCGCCGTCGACGTCGACTTTGGCGGCGCGCGCCTGTCGTCGCCGAGCGTCGTCGCCGGCGCCGACGCCGTCACGTTCGACTGCGACTTCCGCCCGCTGACGAGCGTCCAGCCGCGGGACCCGGCGCAGGCGCCCGACGTGATCGTGCGGGCGACGCGGACGGTCGGCCTGGTGCGCGCCCAGGTCGCCCACCTGCGCCTGCGCCTCGTCGACCTGCTGCCGCCGGGCGCCGACTGGGCCGTCAACGCCGACGCTGCTGACGGCGGCGGCGACGACGACGCCTGCTGGGCGCCCCGGTGGCGCACGCTGACGCCGGCCGGCGCCCTGCTGTTCACGGTCGGGGTCGGGCCCGCCGGGCACGCGCCCTACGAGCGCGCCTGCCTGCGCCGGGGGCTGGTGCGCGCGCGCCCCCGCCCCTACGTCCTGCGCGCCCGCATCGCCTCGGCCGCCGACCTGCCCGCCGCCACCGACGCGTCCCTGTCCAACGCGTTCGTCGTCGTGCGCCTGGCGGGCGCGTCGGCGACAACCACGACGCGCTACGAGACGCTCTACCCGGTACGTGCGTGTGTGCGTACGCCCGCGCCCGCGCCCCTGACGCGCGCCCGCGCCCGCCCAGGTCTGGAACGAGGACCTGACGATGGACGTGTCGATCGATGCGGACCTGGCGGCGCCCCGGGTCGTCGTGGCCGTCTACCACGACGGCGGCCTGGCCGGGGCGCGCGTCTACCTCGCCGGCGCCGACCTGGCCGTCGCCACGTCGTCGTCGTCGGAAGGCGCCACGACGTCGTGGGCGCCGACGCGGTACCCGCTGCGGTCGCCGGGCGGCACGGCCGCGTTCCTGCTGGCAACGTTCGACCTGGTGCCGCGGGGGCAGGCGTCGACGTTGGCCGCGGTCGGCACACACACACGGTCGGCACCGGCGAGTTGCTGACACCGAATGGAACAGGCGCCGGCGCTGGAGCCGCACACGGTCGCGTTGCAGGTGCTCGGGGCGCGTGCCGTCTTCCTGCCCGGCGCCGGCCCGTCGCCGCTGTCGAACCCGGTGCTGGAGGTCGCCCTGCCCGACCTGACGCCCGGGGCGGCACCCGGCGCCCAGCACGTGCGCACCCGTAAGCGCGCGCGCGCCCGCCCCGTCCCGCCGCGTGTCGTGACACGCACACACAGTCGGGCCGGTGCCGATGACGGCCGCGTCGGACGGGTCGGTCGACTACCGCGCCCTGGTCCGCTTCGACGGCGTGCTCGCGCCGCCCGCCGACCTGGACGCGTTCGCCGTCCAGATCCGCCTCTACGACCAGCGCGTTACGGGGCGCACCCCCATCGCCTATCGGTACGACGGCTGCTGCTGCTCCCGCTCCCGCTGAACGTGCACCTGCTGCTGACCGCAGGTACGTGCCGCTGGCCGACGTGCACTGCACGCGTTCGCCCAAGGGCGACCTGCAGTACGCCGAGCGGCCCGAACGCGACCCGGCCAGATGGTACGCGCCGACGACGCCGCCGCCAACGGTATCGCCCGCGCGCGCCCGCTGCTGCTCCTGCGTTCCTTAGGGTTTGTATTCAGCGTCGTCAGGCGGCGCCAGGCGACGCCGCTGCCGGGCGCCGGGGCGCGCCGTGCCTGGCGCTGGACGTCGACAGCGTCAACGTGCACGTGTCCAAGGTGCAGTCGATCGACAGGGAGGGCGTCGACGTGCGCGCGTTCAACGAGGGCGACAGCAGCAACAACAAGGACGACGAGGTGGGCGCCCTGTTGCTGTCGGCGGGCGGCGCCGCCAGCGAATGCGCCCTGGACGACGTGCTGGATGCGCAGTGGCCCCGGCCGGATCGCCTGCGCCCATGGGCCCTGTTCCGGGGCCGGGACGCCGCCCTGGACGGTCTGCTGGGCGCCCGCCTGGCGCGCGTCCCCGTCGGCCACCTGAAGGTCGGTCCGCGTCGTCCTCGCCGCTGACCGCCGAACATTGCTGATGGGGCGCAGGCCACGATCGTGTCCGGGTCGCCCGGCGACCTGGACGCGTTCGCCGGCGACGCCGACCTGTTCGACCGGCTGGCCGCCCCGTACGTCGTCCGCGTGTACGTCTACGCCGGCCTGAGCCTGCGGCCGCGCTCCGCCTGGATCGGCCCGGCCGACCGCCTCCTGCCCTACTGCGTCGTTCGCAACGGCAGCGACCGGGACCACGTCGTCAACGACCGCGCGTCCGCCGAGGTCGCCGGCGCCGGCGACGACGACGACCTGAACCCGTCCGTCTGCCGCGTGTTCCAGTTCGACAGCCGGTTCCCCGAGAACGCGCGCCTGCAGGTCGCCCTGTGGCACCGGGACGCGCTCGGCGCCGACAGCCTGATCGGGGCGACCGTCGTCGACGTCGAGCAGCGCCTGGCGAACCCGGCCTGGCGGGGCCTGAAGGCGGCCCAGCGCCGCGAGCGCCGCCTGCTGGCGGGCGTCGGCGCCAGCGACCTGCCGCAGGGCAAGGTCGACATGCGCGTCGACGTGCTCGACTGGCAGGAGGCGCAGGACGCGCCCGCCGAGGTGCTGACGCGCCCCGAACCCGAACCGTACGAGCTGCGCCTGGTCGTCTGGGCGACGCGCGACGTTCGCCGCCCCACCGGCGACGACGACGCCGGGCGCCTGGACGAGATCGACCAGTACGTGACGGCGACGGCGAACTTTGGCGGCGTCGGCGACGTCGTGAAGTCGACCGACACGGCCTGGGGGGCGGGCGCCAGCGCCGACTTCAACTACCGGCTCGTCTACCGGCTGGCGCTGCCCTGCAAGGTGCCCCGGGTGAAGCTGACCGTCTGGGACGCCGACCTGTTCGGGCGCAGCGCCATCGGCGACGTGCTCGTCAACCTCGGGCCGTCGTTCGGCGAGGCGCTGCGCGACCAGCGCCGCCAGGTGCACGTCGGCGCGCAGTGGTTGCCGATCGAGCACCCGGACGCGCCCGGCAAGGCGCTCGGCGAGGTCAACGTCGAGCTGTGGGCGCTGGCCCGCGAGCAGGCCGACGCCGCCCCGGTCGGCGAGGCGCAGAACGCGCCGAACCGCGACCCGTACCTGGCGCCGCCGGCCCGCAAGCCCCCGCCCTGGGCGGTCGGGTCCCGCCTGCTGAACGGCCTCGACCTGTTCGCCAAGCGCAAGGCCCTGCTGATGACCGTCTGCTTCCTCGTCGTCGTCCTGCCGCTGCTGGTCCCCATGGTCCTCGGCAGGATCGCCTGACACGACGTACAACAGTAAATGGCATGGTGTGGGGGCGGGTGATTCGCGAACGTGTCTCTCCAGCGCAGTGTCGACGCGCGATGCTGCCAGTCACTGGCAAGCGTCGTGTACGCGCCCATCGTCCCCCCACCCATACCTGTACGGCGCGAGAGGCGTCGACCGGGGCGGGCGTGTGGTGCCTGGCCGTCGACCACCGATGACGGTCGCCGACAGCCACCTGACCGCGCTGGGCACCGACGTCATCGTTGCCGTCACCATGTTCCTGCCCGACCCTGTACGTTATACGATCGTGGCGGTGCGGGGCGCGCCCTCTGCCTAACCCATGTGCGTTGTCTCTTTCGCGCGCGCGTAGGACCTTGCCAGTCTGTTCGGCGTGTGTCGCGCGTTCGATGCCGTCGGCCGGGGTACGACCCTGTGGAAGGTGGCTGTCGGTTGTCCGAGTCGACCGGGCGTCCCTCTGCTGATCGCGGCGACGCAGGTGCGATCGACGTCAATGTACCCGGCGCTGCAGAGCCCGTCGCTCGTCAGCGTCTTTCGCCGCGACATGGACCTGGACGGGCTGGACAGCAACCGGGACGCGTCGTGGGCAACGCGGTACCAGCGGGCCAGGCGCCTGCAGGCGACCGGCCTGCAGGTCTCGTCGTCGCTCCTGCAATGGTTCACGGTGCCGAACGAGAAGGACGCGCCCGTGCCGCCGCCGCCGTCGTCGTCGCCGCCGGGCAGCCCGAAACCGACGACGAGCAACGTCCTGCAGCGCATCGTCGCGTCGATCCTGGAACGGTCGAACCTGGAGGGCACCAACGTGGCCGGCCCGCTCGTCACCGTCGTCGACGTCGTCGAGCCGCGGTCCCGGCCCGACTTCCTCGTCGCCCACCCCGTCGTCGTCACCAGCCTGATACCGTCGTCGCGGCGCGCCCGGCAATGGTCCCGGGCGCACAGCCAGAACCCGGTCCACAAGCTGTCCCGGTATCATCGCTACGGCATGTTCTGGTACGTCGTACGTCCCGCCGCGTCGACTGGCCCATGCATGCGCAGTTTGTTCTTGTGCGCGCGCCGTGCCTCGGACTCGGCCTGCAGCTTCGGCGTTTATGCTGACGGTGGGGACGCCGCGCAGGTTGCAGATGGAGCACGACGACATCTCGTTCCGGGCGGACCGGCCGTTCCTGCGCCCGCGGCCCCGCCTCGACGAGCACGGGCCCGGACGTCGTCGCCGGCCGGCGCTGTCGTACTTTGAGTGCACCGTCGTGCGCCAGCCGCACGCGGTCGGCGTCGGCATCAGCGACGACGACTTCCGGGCGGGCCTGCCCGGCGTCTTTGTCGGGTGGCCCTCGGGCGGCGCCAGCTTCGGGTACCACGGCGACGACGGGTTCAAGTTCCACAACGACGGCAGCGGAGCGGTAGCTGAGTCGACGTCGCCGTCGTGTAATGAAGGTCGTGCCTGACCCGCCTGCGTTGCAGGCGTTCGCGTGTCGGTTCGGCCCGGGCGACACGGTCGGGTGCGGCGTCGACTGGGACCGGGACGCCGTCTTCTTCACGAAGAACGGCGACCTGGTCGGGACGGCCTTCCCGAACGCGTCGCTGGCGTCGTCGGCCCGGTGGTACCCGACCGTCAGCCTCAAGCATATCCTGTCGCGGCACGCCGGCCTCGACCCGGAACCCGGCGCCGCTGATGACGACGACGACGACGACGACGAATGGACGGACGCGGTGACGGTCAACTGCGGCGCCGGCGCGCAGCGCTTCGTCTACGACCTGGACTCGTACGACCCGCTCTAGACGGCACTGGCCCGGTCGACCCCATACAGCAACGCGCGCGTGTTTAATTTACCAGACGACGGTTTCGGTGCGCGTCGGCCCACCATGCGCGGGCGTCGTCGCCGCCGACGGCTGCTTCATGGCGGTCGCCGCCAGCAGCGACAGCAGGTCGGCGGCGACGGGCACGCATCGGGCCGCCTGGCGGACCAGGTCGTGGAGGTCGTTCAGGGCGGGGCGGTACCGCGCGTCCTGGATGAAGCGGGGCGCCTGCGCGTCCAGCAGGTCGGCGACCCACTGCAGGTGCAGGCCGAGGTCCGCGGCGCCCGCCGGCCCGTGTAGCAGTCGACGCAGGGCGCCGGTCAGGTGCGCGCACAGGGCGACGGACGACGCGGGCGACATGCGGGCCAGCGACGGGACCAGGAACGACGACGTCGTCGGCAGGGCGAGCGCCCGCGACAGGATGCGCGCGGCGACGGGCGACGCCAGCGGGGCGACGCGGTCGACGATGCCCACCAGGTCGTGTTCGTCGACGTCGACGCTGCCGAGGAACGCCAGGACGTCGTCGTGCCTGCCGGCGTCGAGCAGGGCGGCCCAGAATCCGTCGGGGACGTCGTGCGCGTACCGTTGCACGATGGCGCGCAACGCGTCCCAGTCGGCGCGGGCGATGCAATCGCGCACGACCCGATGGTGCTCCTGGGCGCTCGCCGGGCCGCGTTCGCCGAGACGGCCCAGGTACGCGGACAGGTCGGCGACGCGCTCCTGTTCGCCGATGCTCTCGCGCCGCCGCCGCATACAGGACGCCAGCGTTGCAGATGGCATGGCGTGACGCGCAACGGCACCGGACGCATGCAGGGCAACGTAATGGGTCGCGTTGTGGACAGCGGCGACCGCCACAGCATCGTCAGGTACGTCCGGGAGCGGCACGCCGAACGCGCCCGACCAGGCGCACGTGCCGACAAAGAACACGGACCCGCCGCCTGCTTGGACGACGACGACATCAGACGCGATCTCGTCCTGCGACAGTTGCTGGCCGCGGGTGACATCGATGAAGCGCAGTGAGGAGTCGTCGGCGGTGACGACAGCGGCCTGCATGGTGACGAGGTCGATCGCGCCAGACCGGACCGGACGTGCAAGGCCGAGGTCGAACGCGCGGGTCTGGACGGTGCTCGTGTCAATGACGACCAGCCGGTTATCGTCGCCGCATTGGACGGCGACGTGAACTGGGTCGGTCGTGTGCAGGACGGCGGCGACCGGCGTCGGGACCTTGGTCAGCGTCACGTGATCGGACAGGCGGACAACGGCGCCGTCCTCGCAGACGGCGCAGCACGGCGACAGGGAAACGACCGGCGACGCCGTCGTTCTCG
The DNA here is from genome assembly GCA_039704465.1 of Plasmodiophora brassicae. Lineage (NCBI taxonomy): Eukaryota > Endomyxa > Phytomyxea > Plasmodiophorida > Plasmodiophoridae > Plasmodiophora > Plasmodiophora brassicae. Next base: position 762,359 of record JASFAU010000015.1, read on the forward strand.
ACGAATAGCTGGACAGGTCGTCCGTCAAGGTCACGATCTGCCGGGCGTCGACGACGGCGTGAACGGCGTGCCCGGAAACAACCGCGGGAGCGGTCAGACGCTCCCCGACCGATGCCGGCAGCGTCCACTGCCTGACAGCACACCCATCGGCATCGTAGTACAGCGCGATCGAATCCGGCTTGGTGACGGCTACGACGTTCGACGCCGCGGTGATCCCCATAGCCATGGCGCTGGTCTGCACAGGCCCAGCGGCGGACTCCGTAGCGGACTCCGCGTGCGCTCCACTTTGGAGCCACTTCGCAAACATATACGTAGATGTACTCGGAACGAACCGCGCTGTACAAGCGCACAGGGCGTCGTCGTCGTCTTCCAAGTGGCGCATCTGCTGACACGGCGCCATTCGACCGCACATGGCGGCGGTACTGTTGGCACGGCATGGCGATGATGGTGGCGGGCCAACTGTATAGGTAGATAAACGGGAGCTGCAGCAGTGGCTACGGAGTCCGTGGGTCGCCGTCGTTGACAATCGAAACGAGCGGCGGCGGCGTGTGCGTGCGTGTCGATACGTGCCCACCCGGCCAGCAGCCATGTCGGGTCGAGGTCGCCCACCGCAGCGAGCCCAGAAGGTCATGGTACAACCCATCGTACGTAGTCGTGTTCGGTCTCGCGGTGTCTCGTGCTGACTGAACGGACCCGACGTTGTCGCAGACGCTGATCTTCAGGTTCCTGCAGAGCGTATGATGACCGATTCTCGCGACGCAAACCGTGTTCCCTAACGCTCGATGTCGTATAGAAATCGCGGGTTCAGCTGATGCTGTATGAGAACACAGACATGCGCCTGGAAGGACAGATCATTGTACGTCGCAGGATCGCGTCTGGCGTACCACCGGACGCTGAGGATCGTTGTCGTGTGCAGGGGTTCGACGAGTACATGAACGTTGTCCTGGACGACGCCATCGAGATATCGCAGAAGACCAAGGTCCGGAAGGCGCTCGGGCGCATCCTGCTGAAAGGGGATAACATCACGCTGATCATGAGCTCATAACCGTGCTGCCATGCCGCACACGGATAACCACTAAACTGCACAATCACCCGTTGTTATAGTACCTGGATCCGGCGGCCGCTGCCGACAATCCACTTGCATGCACCGTGTTGATGACGGCTACAAACCAAAGCAGCTGTCGCCTGTGGATGCCGGTCAAATGGGATACCGACTGCGTTCTGTGCAGCGCGCACCTCATGGCTCAGTACGGCTCATTCTATGAGATTGACATTACTATTGTCGTTGAAAACTTCAGTTAGACGTTGTAGTTCGTATTGTATCGCAGCGCGTGCATGAGTGCCACAAACAGCGGACCATCAATTCATCTCCGTCCCCCCCTCGCCTTCGAGCAGGAAGCATGACAGCGCCAGGCACGCGATGCAAGACGAACCGTATCGGGTCGACGACTAGAGCATAAGAGAACCACTGCGCCCACGGTCCTCACGTACGTGCTGCCAGCCGGCATATCGTACATGCAAGCTGGCATTCCGACGCCAGGTACCGATGAATCTGCAGTAGCTCGGTGTCTACCTGTCGGGGGGTCGCCAGTCTTAGGGCGGCGTCATATAGGTCTGGGCGTGGTCCGTCACGGAGTCCGTGGCGTCAGGGACAGTTACGAAGCGATGGTGAAGGCGGGCGCCGAGCGCAAGACGACGCGCGCTAGCGAAATCGTGACTCGTGAGTACACGATCAACCTGCACAAACGCCTGTATGGCGTGTCGTTTAAGAAGCGGGCGCCGCGCGCGGTCGATGAGATCCGCAAGTTCGCCAAGCAGATGATGAAGACGGATGACGTGCGCATCGACGCCGACCTCAACAAGCACGTCTGGTCCAAGGGCATCCGCAACGTGCACTACCGTGTCCGCGTTCGCCTGCACCGCAAACGCAACGAGGACGAGGATGCCAAACAGAAGCTGTACACGCTCGTCACGTACGTCAAGTGCGACGACTTCAAAAAGATGCAGACGGTCAACGTCGAAGACGAAGAGTAGATAACGCACGACAATTACAACACCACAGTACAGACACATCCCTGCCGCCATTGTGTGTAATATCTCAAGCTTCAAATTGGCGGCGGAGGCTCTCAACGGCAGCCGCCACTTGTTCGTATATCGGTTTTACTCATCGTTAGGGCTGCAGGGAACCGGTGCCTCTCCCATCAATTGCGCCCTGCTCTGCCGTCGCCGACGGTGGCGCGCAGCTCTCCGAGAACCCTCAGGATCGCCTGACACCAAGCGGCGCGCTCCTTGTCGCTGGGCGCCACCATCAGGTACTGTCGATCCCTGGTCATGATCGCGAACGCGTGCGGCCTGTCTGCCGCTACCGTTTCCAGCAGGTACGCGCCCACCAGCGGAATCGCTCCCCGGCGCTTCCCGGTTGCGGTGCGCTTCGAGGGCTCTTTCTTGAAGTACGACAAGTTGTCACTGAGGAGGACGCCGTACCGTTTGTGCCAGGTCTGATGGTTGCCGCCCGTTTTCATCAGAGCGCCTCGATGCCGGCAGCGTTCCACATCGGCGGCTAGTGAGCTTGTCGGGTGAGGCGGCGGCGGCTGGTCTGCTGGGAGCGCCCGGCCGGCGTATGCTGCGATCCCTGACGATATCACCGTCGTCCACCGCTGCGTATCGCCGGCATCGTTCCCCACCAGATGGTACGCCTTGCCGTTGTGGACGACGACGACGAACTCGAACGGGCGCAGGCGGGTGGACTCGTCGGGCACATGGGCCGTTGCCTGCGACAGGTCGATGCAACCCGCCGGGATCGAATCCGTCGCCTCCTTGAAGTACGACAGGTACCGGCCATGGGCGATGAAGAACCGGCGCTGGAATCTCGTCCCCTTCGTGCCGCTCCGTTTCAGCAGGAACCCTCTGTGAGCCAAGCCGAGCGCATGACGTGTCTGCTTCTTAACATCACGGGGAACGTTCGGCAATGAGCACTCGCCGAAAGGTTCCATCCGAATCTGTACCGGCAGGTTAGGGACCGGGACGGGTAGATCCAGGTCGACGATGATGGCGACGTCGGGAATATCGGGGGTGCTGACAGGCGGTGCGTCAGACTCGTCGTCGGCGGCGGCGACGCCCTTGGCAGGATGTCCCAGTACGATGGCGGCAGCGACAGGGGCACCCATGGGTTTAAACGTTTCGTGGCCGTTCTGATGCGCCCGACGCTCGGTGTGTTCGTGCCAGGCGTATCCGAGCAGCGCACATGACGCCAGAGTGGTGGCAACGCCGATGAAGACGGCGCCGAACAGGGCAATGGACACAACGGAGGACACGAGGAGCGCGGATCCCAGCGCCGCGTAGGCGGCCGGTCGCACCCAGGCCGCACCATATCCGGCAGGACTCCCGCCTCGTGGGGACAGCATGGCCAGAACGCCGACGGCCGTGCCACAACGGGCAACTATCGGGCGTGCAATCGCCTGCCGCGGGTGCGATATGTTCAATGCCCTGCGGACGGACGTCACTGACGAGACCCCCCTGGCTCGTATACGGCCAGCGAAACCGCGCCCGCCAGTAATCTCTGGAACGTTCCAGAATCGTAGAAATGGTTCTGGAGTGTGTATCGGGCCTGGTTCGGCGCGAAACCCCTGTCTAGGGCATGATGTGCGGCCTGAAGATCGGGTCTGACCTGCTACACAGGTAGTGCTCTCCTCCTTCGGGTGCCTGTGGCCAGGACTACAAACGATGACATTCTCCCAACGACTGTATGGATGGCAACCTCCTCAATGAGTGCTGGTGTTAAATAGGTGCACGAGGGCGCGCTCAACGTCGTCGACGACAACGTCGCGTCTGGGCTCGCCCCGATACCGCTGGACGATGGCGCTGACGCGGAACAGGGTCATCTCCAGCTCGTCGACTGATTGCCCATCCGTGACCTCGACCAGACGGTCGATCAGGGCCTGGACTCGAACGTGGTCGACGACCCATTCCCGCTCGGCACGGGCCCGCGCTGCCGTCGCAGCGTCAACCTCCATGATGCCCTGCTCGTCCTCGTTCACGGCATCGACCAGGGCTTCAGGTTCATCAACCGCCACCGCATCGGGACGGGCGTCCGGTTCCTGATCGCCATAAACAGCATCCTCGTCGACGCTGGCGTGGTCCTCATCGTCGCGAACCCGTTCCGGTACTGCCTCCCGTTCCGGGCTGATGTGGTCGTCGTTGTCGTCGCCCAGGCGTCGTTCCGTGGAGCGCGCCCGGCGTTGGGCTTGACGAGCGGCGTCCTGAGCGCGCCGCCTTTCCATAGCGATGGATCGGCACTTCGCAGCCGTCTCAGGGTTGAAACTGGCAACGCGGGCCAGGGCGTAATCCTGAAGTTGGCACGCCTTGTTCACCAGGCTGTGCGCCTCCGGCGGACGGATGCCGCCATCAGGCTGCGATTGGAACGCGCGGACGGCGACGACCAGGCGGTCCACCTCGGCGAGGTATTCGTCAATGGACAGAACGTCGCCGTCGTTGATCGCCATCCGGATACCATCCAGGCTCCTGGACTGGACCCCATGCAGAACACTGCTCTCGCTAAAGAACGCAAACACCTGTCACCACCAGTGGGGCACGCGTTAGACAGGAACGGGCCACACATGTCCGCCAGCGCTCGTACCCGGAATTCGGACATTAACCTCGTTGTAAGCGCCCTCAGGAACAGGCGCAGCGACCGCAGGCATTTCTCCTGCTCGCTATCAGTCGGAGTCGACGGCTCGTCGCCCGGACTCGACTTGGCAGGTTCCACGACCGGTAGTGGCTCTAACCGCTCCAGCGGCGGCTGGTCGGGCTCCGGAGAGCGGATGCAAATCTTGTCGCCAAGCACGGAGAAGTACTCCCGACGTTGTGGACCGGTCGGCAAGGACAAGTCGATGGACGTCGCGAGAGCCCTGTTGAAGATCCCCTGGACCTGATCGGGAAGGTCGGGCCAAGGCGCGTCGGCCGTAGCGAGAACCAGGACGGGACACGATGACGGGATGTCGTCCAGAAGCATCAGGAGCGTTGTCTGCAGCGAGGAGGACCCCGTTTCCCACCATGTATCAGCACGCGGCCAGTAGAGTATCGATGGCGCGCAACGCCTCGCCTCCGTGACCGCATGGACGCAACTCTCCTGCAACGACGACTCTGTCAATCTTGATCGATCCATGTGCGAAACAACGACAGACCTCAGGGGTCTGCGTTTGGGGATCGGCGACGAGCGCCGGCAGGCCCAGCGAGTACACGGGGAACTCCTCCAGCGCATGAAGAACAGCAGCGGCGAGATGCGATTGTCCATAACCAGGGGGCGCATGCAGGAGAATTCGAGGGCGCAGCGGGATCAAACCGTCCGTCCTAGGCAGGCCGCGTTTCTGGGCACGCATGCTGTTCGTGATCGCCGATAAGGGGAAAATGCATCGTTGCCGCGTCAGGATCGAATCCAGCTGGGGTTGCAGCAATGGGATGACCTCAGCGGGAAGGGGTCGCGCATTCGACGCGACAGTTCGGTGACTGGCAGGGGTCATGCCCATCAAGGCAGCGCTGAAATCTTGGTCGTCCACGACAATGGACGATGCATCGACAGCGAGCTTTGCAGTGGAGGCATAAATCTGCGGGTAACGCCGACGAATGGCCACGAGGCAGGCCTCCGTACACAGGGCCTTCAGGTCGGCTCCACAGAATCCTGCAGTACGCGACGCAATACGGTCGACAAAGGCGGCGTCGAGAGGGGGATCCCTGCGCGGTTGCAAACCCGTTTAACGCAGCGTTCCGAGCAGGGGGTGGAACTACCGTACCATTGGCGGGTATGGATTTCCAGGATCTTCCTGCGGGCGTCATGCGATGGCAATGAAAAGTTCAGTTCGCGGTCGAAACGGCCCGGCCTCCTGAGCGCAGGATCAATCGCATCTGGACAGGGGCAGTGTCAGCAACGACGTGCGATATAATCAGTGCAGGGACCAGGGTACCGATTCTGTTCGTCGCGCCAATCACGATGACCTGGCCCCGATCATCAAGGCCATCCATCAGCGCGAGCAGCGTCGAGACGATGGACGAATGGATCTGATCCTGGCGCGATGACCGAACCGGAGCAAGGCCGTCGATCTCGTCAAAGAAGATAATTGACGGACGCTTATCGTACGCCTCCTTGAACAGAAGCCGTAGTTGCCTTTCGGCCTCGCCAACCCATTTGGATAGGCAGTCGGCACCCTTACGCATGAAGAACGTGACCTTCTGCCCGTTCGCTGTGCACGCATTCGCCAATGCCCTGGCGGTCAACGTCTTGCCGGTGCCGGGAGGCCCGAAGAACAATACGCCTACACACCGCATCAGAATGGACGACAACCAGGCGAGGAACGTACGATGACCCCTAGGCGGTTGCACTTTGAATCGCTTGAAGAGGTCGGGGTACAGCAGCGGGAGAACGACCATTTCCTTCAGCGAGTCGATATGGACGTCGAGGCCGCCGATCGATTCAAAGTTGACGCCCGAGTCGACCTGCATCGGGTCGACGTCCGCCAGGAACGTCGACGACGCCTTGCGTTTGTCCTCGATGTCAAACATGGCCGTAGGGTGGATCCCAGTCGTCATGGACTCGCCAAAGTCGGAGTCGTCGAACTCATTGTCGTCGCCGTCCTGACCGTAGGCGGCGGCCCTCGGTACGGTCCGCGCCCGACCCGGCCGCCGATCGGACGCCGGGCCGGCGTCGTAGTACCTGCGCGAACGGACCACTTCGTGCGCGTACAGCGCCCGCGACGACCGAGTGCGAACCGTCGGACGCGAATGTTCGTTATGCAGGCTGGACGCCTGCTGCGCTGGATGGAACCTCTGGACCTTCTGCCGATTGCGACTGCTGCGGCGAAGTATCAGGCCGTTCTCCTCGTCCTCCTCCTCATCGTCGTCGTCGCTCTTGTCCTCGTCGTTCTCCCCGCTGAGCAGCGCGCTACGACGGCGGGCGCGTTCCGACCGCGCCGCTGCCATCGCTGCCCGCTTCGAGCCATTCGATTCGCCATACCCGTCGAACACCTGCAACGGCATGAGTAACGCGATGCTGACAGCGTGTGAGGAAGAGACGCGTGGCGTCACCTGCGAGTCCTGCTGGCGACGAGCGGACAATCGGAGCGACCTCAGGGAGGAGATGGGCGTCCCGTTTTCGAATCGGTCAACAGAGAATCGTCGGCGAGTGGATCGGCGGACGGGCACATCGTCGCTGTCGTCCGCGTCGTTGCCTTCGGCCTGGCGTTCGTCCGCGGACGATTGCTCCTGGCGGACGTCGCCGTCGTCCCCCATATGTCGACGTCGGAACGGGTACCTCGACTGGCGCTCCTCGTCGTCATCGTCATCCCGATGGCGACGATTCGCGACGATCTTCACGGAGCGCCGATTGCCGTTCACGAACCCGTCCACCTTGTACCGACTCATGCGCGTCCTGACAATCGAATTCTCCTTGTTGTCCGACTTGGACGACGACGACGCGACACGCCTGCGCTTCGGCTCGGGCGTTGTCTGCCCGTCATCGTCGCCCGACGACCATTCGTCGGGCGGCTCCTCGTACGACACGCGCGGCTTCCCACCGGACGAGTACCGCGTCGACCGCTGCAGCGACCGGCGTGTCACCCTGCCGCTGCCGCCGTCGCCGCCATCGCCGCCGCCGCCGCTGTCCGCCGGGAACGACAACGGCATCGACGGGAGGCGCAAGTCGACCCAACAACGCCAAAATCGTGATGACTCCGCCGCCCGCCGCCAACGGCGTCAGTCAGCCCCCCGGCCCCGGGGCGCATCCGGCTTGGGCAGGCACTGACTGGCGCACACATTTTTGCGCGACCGGGGCTGCCCGTGGGAGCTGCACCCGCTGCGCATGGCTGACGCGGGCGACACGGTTTTTGATGATCTGTCGCGGTCGCCGGGCCCATCTTTCAGTCGGCAATGGGGTCGACGGGCCTGGGCTCTGCGCGCGGCTGTGACGAGGTGCGTATAGTATTGATATTCGAGAGCGCCCGAGCGAGCGGCGGTCCGCTGATGAGCAGCGAGCCGCGCGACGACGAGGTCCTGCTGACGCTTCCGGACGAGCTGGAGGGCGGCGGCGGCGGCGCTGGGAAGGACGACGGGTCTGCCGTCGGGGCGTCGTCGGATCTGGTCGTGTTCGACGACGGCGATCTGTTCTTCGGCGAGGTGGACAACGGCGAGCCGGTCCACGGCTGCTTCGCACGTGGCGGGGATAGCATTGAGACGTACGTTGGCGATTTCGACGGCGAGAAGCGCCATGGGTTCGGGTGCCACACGTACCCGAACGGCGACCGCTATTTCGGGTACGCACGCGTACTAACTCGCCGTTTGGCGTTCGCCGGCCTAACCTATCCGCCGTGATCGCCGACAGGGAATGGGAGCATGGTAGACGGAACGGGAACGGGACGTACCTGTTCGCGGACGGCCTGCGCTCGTACACGGGCCAGTGGGTCGATAATTCCATGTCCGGCCATGGCACGTTAGTCAGCGGGACCCGAGTCGCTCCTCCCGGCGGGCACCCGCGTGACCGATGCCGCACAGGTTCACGTTTGCCGACGGCAGGAAGTACTGCGGCGGGTGGCTGAACAACCGGAAGCACGGCAATGGCCTGATCATGAAGGGCGGCGTCGCGTACCAGGTCGTGTACAAGGACGGGAACCTGGCGTCGCGCCCGGCCCCGTGCCGGAAGGTGTCGAAGGCCGCCAAGCCCGGCAAAGGCGCGGGCGTTCGGCGACAACGACGCGTGCAGGCCCGGCCAGCGACGCCGTCGGTGATCAACAGCGTGATCCGCTCGCTGTCGTCCCTATTCGGCCGGAGACGAAGAGTTGCCTGATTCAGTACACCGCGCGGTGAATTATCGAAGGTCCAGTAGGTGATCGGGGTCGAGGTGTACCCTTCCCCTCCCCTGTAGCAAACCATGGTGGCGTAAGCAGTGAGAACCGGCGACGATGTCTACAACAGTGCTGCTGGCGCTGGTCGTTCTCGCTGCCTGCTCGAGCGCGCAGGTCGTGCTGGAGCTGGCGACCGGGTCGGCCCTGTCGCTGCCATGCACGGCGCTGGCGCACGGGAACACGACGTTTACGGTGAGCGTCCCGGGACGGACCGTCTCAGCGAGCGTGTGGGACGACGTCGACGCTCCCAGCAGCAGCAGCCTGCTGTTCGTCGATTTCGCGGCGACGTACAACGCGCAGGCGTGGACGGGCGTCTGCGCCGGCCGCCCCGAATGCCAGGCCGTCGTCGTGCTCAACTGCGACGCGCCGTCCAACGCGTACTTCTCCTGGCTCGCCTACGTCGACGCCCGTCGCGTACCCGTCGTCGTCCTGACGACAGCGTCGTCCGCGTTGCTGCGCTCGAACGTCGCCAATGCGGAACGCGTCACGATATCGACGGCCGAGAGCGAGGTCGCCACTGACGTGATCGCGTCGAGCGCGTCGCGCGCCCTGTGGTGCATCCCATTGCTCGGCGAGGTCGCCCTGTTCACGGTCAGCTTCTCCCGTCTGCTGCACATCGTCTCGACCAGGGAGGCGCCGGCGAAAGTCATGGCCATCATGGCGACGCAGGCGGCGGCGTCGCTCCTGCAAACGTCCTGGATGGCGCCGATCGTCGTCTGCTCGTTCCGATGCATCTCGTACGGCGCGTACCTGATCGTGTCCAGCACCGTCGTGCCGTTGTCGATCGCGGCCACGACCCTGCTGGGGCTGACCCTGCGCGATTGTTCGTCCTGGGGCCAGCAGCGATCCCTGCTCTGGGACCGCGCCCTGCCAGCGACGCTGACAGTGTTCCTGGTCGCCTACCAGGTGTTCCTGTTCCTGCAGTACGCCGAGCAGGCGCTGCTGCTGGCCGCCAGCGTGTTCGGCAACGCCAGCGCTGTGCTGCTCGCCGTCGCGTCCGGGTTCTTCATCCGGTACGGGCGTCGTACGGTCGGCATCTTGATGGAGTCGGGCGCGGCGAACGCGTCCGCCATGGGGTTCGCCAGGCGCGTCGTATGTTGCGGGTGCTTTGGCGTCCTGCTGATCGCGTCCGACCTGGCCCTGGCCGCCTGCATCGACGTGTCCGCCAGGTTCGTCGCGTGCTGGTTCGCGTACCTGGCTACGGTCACGTGTTCGGTCGCCATGCGGTTCGCGGAGGTCGCCGCGTTTCGCGTCCAGGATCCCGTGACGAACGTCGTCGAACGGGTCGTCAGCAAGGCCTACCGCATCGGGATCCTGCCCCATAATACGTAAACGCAGGGACACAGGGGGCAACAGTTCATTCGCGTCTCCTCTTCTTCGATGTCGTCTTGCTGGACGAACCCTGCTGCTGTTGCTGTTGCCGCTTGCGCTTGAACTTGCCGCCCACGTGCGCCTTCTGCTTCGGCTCGGTCTGCTTCCCCCGCTTCGGTTCGGTCTGCTTCCTCATCTTCGGTTCCGTTCGGTGCCGCTTGGCGACCGTCGCCCGATCGCTGTACCGCCGGTCCTCCTGCTTGACGGAGCGAATGTCGTAGCCGAGCAGGTCGCTACGGTGGATGCTCTGGGTGACGTCCGGACGACGGCACGACTGTGTCGCATGGTCGGTGCTGGCACAGTTCGAGCACGAGGGCCGGCGTTGGACGGCGACGGCGGTCTTGCCACAGTTCATGTGGCCATGCGCGCCACAGACGTAGCAATGCAGGCGGGATTGGTTCGCGTCAACGGAGTCGGCCCGCGAGCACCTGAAGTACGGATGCTTGGCCTGGCCGCAGATCCAGCAGGTCGTGAACATGGCGACCGCCTTGTCGGATGTCGTCGGGCAGCGGTTCGCCTTGTGTGTCGTCAGCCCGCACAGGAAGCAGGGCAGAGTCGGGCGCCCGGCGGTGCACTGCGCGCGCATGTGCCCGACCTCGTTGCAATTGTGACACTTGACCGTGATGTCGATCGGGCAGAAATAACGACCCGCAGAACCTATGTAGGGAGGCGGCGGTTCAGACGGCCGGTTGCAGGAGCGGCTGGAGCTTCGGGTACCTCTGCTCAGACGATTGCCGAGTCGTCCAGGAGTGACCGACGGTGTCGACTCTGCTGCGACGACACGGGGCGACCGCGAATCGTCCTCAACGACAGGCGAATCTATGCAGAGCATGTACGTATAAACGTCCTGTCTGGGGAAGCAGCACCGACAAACGAAAGGCACCTGGGCTGGGAAGCGTGGATGATTCCGGGGTGGCCGTCGTCGCCGGCGACTCTGCCCCGCTGCCAACAGGTGCAGTTGCTGCCCGGATCAGGCCGACAGGTGTAGGCAAGGCATCAGCACCGCCAGCATCGCAAGAGCCGACGCTGCTGTCGTCAACGTCGTCCCCGTCATCGCTAAGACAGTGCAGGTCGTAGACGGCGGCCGCGTTCATCGCCATGGCGCTGGCGGCAGGAAGCACGCAACGCTGGATGGCGCTGTGTGCCCCGTGGCGTGTTGGCCGCCTGCGCACCCCGCCACGGACTTTCTCGCGACTGGCCGCCCTTGCGCCTGGTACCGGAGTACGTTGGACCGGATCGGGGCACGCTTCGGCAGCGGCTTGCACCTACGACCGAACATGCTGGAATACGTTGTCGTACTCATCGAGCGATAACATGTCGCAATTACAGGCGATCGCGTGTTGTGGGGAGGGCGCAATCGCCGGCGCCGCACTACCATTATTGGGGTGGGTCTGGGCCCCCCCGGCGGACTATTATTGCCAGACGCTGCAGACCGACCGCAACGGGGCTCGCCGAGTGCGCCGATTCGTGGCCATGTCGGGATCGCGCCTGGGCCGCCTGGAGACGAAGATCGAATCGTACATGGCCGACGGGAAGTACTACGAGGCCGAGCAGTTGTGCGGTATCGCGTGCGCCCCCGGCCCACGTGCCGCGCGTCTGACGCGTCGTCCCCCACCGCTGCAGATACGCGACCGTCTGTTCGCGGCATGCGACCGCCGCCAGGTTTGCGGATGCGATCCAGGTCGCCGCCGACGGCTCCAGACGCCTCCTGCAGTTGAACCAGGGCCAGGCCGGCGTCAAACTGGCCGCCCAGGTCGTCCGGCTGTTGGACCAGGGCAAACTCGCCCTGGACGACCACTACAAACGTATGTCCCATGGTCAACACACACACCAGGCGCGCCGTGCTCCTGTCTGATTCAACGGCGTACCTCTCAGAACTCATCATCGACACGTTCCGTGCTCACTCGGACCCGCAGGCCAAGGTTTCCTTCATGAAGTCTGCCATCAAGTACGACGATCGGCGGTTCCTTCCCCATTTGCTGAATCGTCTCCCCTTCGCCAGGTGGTCCATTGGGCACGGGTCGAAGTCGTCGCTCGGCGAACCGTCGTTCCATCTGGCGCTGGCCGAGCACTACGCGGACGCAGGGCAATATGGCGACGCCAGCAAGCATCATGTGAAATCGGGGGACTACGACGGGCACTGTGCCGTCCTGGCGCGATGGGCCGAGAAGGTGTTCCCCAGCGAGGTGGACCTCCTGGTCGCCAGGGCTGTCCTGCAGTATCTGTGCCTGGAGAACTTCGAGGGCGCGCGCCACATCCTCGACAAACTCGTCAACGATGACCGGTGGGCGTCCCGTCTCGACACGCCGCTCATTCGCTTCTGCCAATTCCGTACTATTCGCGTCCGCATCCCCACGAGGAACGCCGCAGCGACTGACGTGCACGACAGTGCTGGAAACCCTGCGACGTGACGCGTCCCCACTGTTCCAGATGCTCAGGTCAAAGTACGCCGCGTCCGTCGACAGAGACGCATCGTTCAAGAACGTACGTGTGCGCACGCGTCGTCGTCCCCTGCGCCTTCCCTCACTGCCGTCCTTGTAGTACCTCGACCACATCGGCGCCACGTATTTCAACCTGCAGGTGGCCGGCAATGGCCCGGGCGGAATGATCTCCGACCTCATGTCGTCCCTGTTCGAGGCGCCGTCTGCATGATGCGCATGCCCACCCGCCCCTGTCGTCACGATTCCACTACAGACCCATTTCCGACAGCGACGACAGTTACTGGTGCAGGCCAACAGGTAGAGCGTGTAATGGACATAGGGCCATGGTCACCTGGGGTCCTGCCCTGAGCAGGTGTAGCATGACAAGCGCTGGACGGTCATGAGCCACGCCGAATCGCAGGACGCCGAACGGGGTCGTCTGTGTGCAGGCGCGATGTCATCGTGCTGCTGCTGCTGCCCGATAATGGCCAGCGCCCGCATGCGGTCCAGATCCAGGTCGTCGCTGTCGACGCCCATGAACCGGTACGGTTTCATTGCCGGGCACGATCGATGCTCGACGCCCCGCTCGTCCATCAGCGACGTCATCTCCCGGGCGGACTCCATCGCGTCAAAGATCCTAACCACTAAGATCATCTGTCACACGCGCAGGCGTGTCCGTCCCCGAGCGTCGCGATCCCAACCCGCAAGGCCCTGCTGGTAGTCGGTCTCGTTGACGCCCAGCTTCCGCAGGCCTCGACTCCTGGCGATCTCGGCCCGGTTCTGTGCGCCCAGCAACTTCATGGCCTTGATCGTCGACTGCTCTCCTGCACGAGGTATGTCAGCCCGCTGCGCTGCGGTCGACGTGACGTCTGACTTGGTTGTGCAGGCTGAGACCCGGACGGGTCGCTGTACACCCGCTGGTGCGGGGCGTTGTCGTGCGGCATCGTTTCCAGTCGTTCACTGATTCAGCGCAGCTGGCACCACGATACGATCACGTTGCAGGGAGCGGCGGAATCTGCCCAGGTGGACGCGTGACCATCTGGCGCCCGTGATCGACCCATGGCGAATATCCGGAGGCGGGGGTGTGGAAGGTCCCGCCGACCCCCCCTCAGTTGTGACGCCAAGCGCGACGGGCGACCAGGTCGACGAGGGCATTGCCCGACATGAATCCATGGACACCGTGCTGAGGTTCGCCAAAGCCGACCTGACCGGGAAGTACGCGAGACGTCGACCGTTTGGAGGGGAACGGACCCACTGACGGAGCCTGCTTAGGGTTGTGGTCGCGTGCCTGGGCGTCCAGTGGCTGTACGCCAGCGTGGCCAGCACCAGGCAGGTGTGCGACGCCGTCAGCACGCTGTTCGCCGACCAGGTCGCGTTGCTCCTCGTCGACGAAGACGACGACGTAACCGGATTCGCTCCGCGCCGCTCGTGTCTCGTCGTTTCTGAACCGCTGTGCACAGAGGACGTTCTGCCACTCGAAGGATATCGTCGGTAGGGGGCGCTGGGAACCGGTACACGCGTCGTCTAACCCGCGATCCAGTGGGGTCGCCATCGGTTCTCGTGTGGTACGCTGGAAGCGAGGTTCGGTTCCGTCGCCCGGATTGGCCGGTCTCGCCAGTTGTACGTCGCCCGGCATTGCAACCGGGTGTGGCCGTCTCAGTCGCGTGTGTGTTCGAACAGGTCGTCGGGCCGTTCTCGTTCACCAACGTCGAGAATGTCCTCCGCGCCGTCCTGCAGCAGAAGTCGGCGCTGAAGAGCGACCCGGGCACGGTCGTCGATCTGCCATTCTAGGTGAACCGAGATGGAGCCCCTATAGTAAACGGCATGATGGCTTTCCACGACCGCCAGCGCTGCCTGGTGCGACCTTTGAGCGACTCTGTGCGTAACCCGCCTCTGGGATGGTTGATTCTGTGACTGCCGTTGTTTATTGCCAGTGTCGTATTCCGACGACCTGATGGCCGACGTAGTGCACCATGATCACGTCGCCGTCGAGGTGGGCGCCGCCCCTGCCCAGCGAGACGGGAAGGGCCCTGCAGGGCCCGTCCCGGTCAGCTACAAGGTACGGCCGACACGTCTACCGCATCGTCCTTGCCACAGCTAACGGGGGAGGTGTATCCGGCGCCTACTCAGCAACTGTTCCGGTACAGCACGACGTTCGACCGGCTGTTGCTGGCGTTCGGCGTCACGAACGCTTGCGTTGCCGGGGCGGCGTACCCGTACATGACGGTCGTGTTCGGCGACATCCTCAACACGCTGGCCGTGTGGCAGGCGACCGAAGGGCGCCATACTGTCGCCCAGGCCGACAACCTCGCCCAGGAGACGGCGGACAAGACCCTGTACTTCCTCTACCTAGGAGGTATACGTCGGGGGCCGCCCTCCGATTCCACATTGCCGGTTGCTGATCGTCGGCCGCGTACAGCGCTGACGTTCGTCTGCACGTACTTCTACATGGCGCCGTTCGTCTACGCCAGCGAACGGCAGGCGCACGAGGCGCGTCAGCGGTACCTGAAGGGCATCCTCCGCCAGGACATTGCCTGGTTCGACAAGGTCGGCGCCGGCGAGGTCGCCACCCGCATCACGACGGACACGCTGCTGATCCAGGACGCCATCGGCGACAAGGTCCCGCTCTGCGTCTCGCAGGTCGCCACGTTCGTGTCCGGGTTCGGTAAGGGAACCCCCCACACACACACACGTTGGCGTTGACGCGCTGAACCGTGTGCCGCTGTTAGTCATCGCGTTCGTCAAATCGTGGAAGCTGACGCTCATCCTGATGACGGTACGTGCTGTGTGCCAACGCACCGCCGGGCGCCTGATCGTTTGGTGGTGCGAACAGGTCATCCCGTTCGTCGTTGTCAGCGCCGGCGTCATGAACGTGTTGGCCGGGCGCCTGCAGGTGCGCATCCTGGCGCTGTACTCGTCGGCCGGGTCGACCGCCGAGGAGACGATCGCCGCCGTGCGAACCGTCGCCGCGTTCGGCGCCCAGGCGCGCATGTCGACCCGGTACGGATCGCTGATCCAGGCGGCGCGCGCCCAGGGCATCAGGAAGGCGACGGCCATCGGCGTCGGCCTCGGCGTCATGTACTTCCTCGTGTACTGCTGCTACTCGCTGGCGTTCTACTACGGGTACATCCTGCTGGACAACCACGAGACCGATGCCGGTGCGGTGCGGGGGTGCTCCAGCGCTGTGCTGTCAGCTGACCCAGCGACGTACATAGGCAAAGTCGTCAACGTGTTCTTCTCCGTCATCATCGGGGCGTTCGCGCTCGGGCACATCGCCCCCGACCTGCAGGCGTTCGCCCTGGGCAGGAGCGCCGGCGCCAAGCTGTTCGAGACGATCGACCGCGTCCCGCCGATCGACTCGTGCGGCCGGGCCGCCCGCCCGATCGGCACGAGCGGGTTCCTCGGGCGTATCGCCCTGCGCGACGTCACGTTCCGGTACCCGGCGCGCCCCGACGTCCCCGTCCTGAACGGCGTGTCGCTGACGATTGAACCGGGGACGACGGTCGCCCTGGTCGGCCCGTCCGGATCGGGTCCGCTCTGTCCCCCTGGGCCAAGGACGATGATCTGACGCACGCACGCCCCCACAGGCAAGTCGACCATCGTGCAACTCGTCGAGCGGTTCTACGACCCGGTCGAGGGCAGCGTCGAGGTCGATGGCATCCCGATGACCGAGCTGGACCTGGCGTCGCTGCGCCGGCACGTCGGGCTCGTCGCCCAGGAACCCGTCCTGTTCGGTGGGGAGAGAGCGCGCGCGCGCCTGTGTGCACCGGTGTGTGCCCGCGCCTGACGTGACCCGCGCAGAGGGGACCGTCTCGCAGAACGTGGCCATGGGCCTGCTCGGCACCGAGCTGGAGGGCGCCGCCGGCGACCACCTCCAGGGGCTGATCGTCGACGCGTGCCAGCAGGCGAACGCGCACGACTTCATCACGAGGCTGCCGGACGGGTACGCGACGAGCGTCGGCGAGCGAGGCGCGCTGCTGTCCGGCGGGCAGAAGCAGCGGATCGCGATCGCCAGGGCCATCATCAAGAACCCGCAGGTCCTGCTGCTGGACGAGGCGACGTCGGCGCTGGACAGCGCGTCCGAGAGCGTCGTCCAGGACGCGCTGGACCGCGTGTCCCGGTCGCGCACGACGATCACGATCGCGCACCGCCTCGCCACGATCCGCAACGCCGACAGCATCGTCGTCCTGGACCGGGGCCGCATCGTCGAGCAGGGGCGGCACGCCGACCTGATCGCGCGCGGCGGCCCCTACTTCCACCTCGTCGAGGCGCAGCGCCTGCGGAACGCCCAGGACGATCATCAGGTGCCACCGCCACGACCGGCGGCGCCTGGGTCGCCGTCTGGCAACGACGACGAGGAATCGACGCATCCGGCGTCGGCGTCGTCGTCGCCGTCCAGCATCGTGCAGCAGGCCGATGGCGACGGCAAACGGGCGCCGCTGTCGTCCTGGGCCGTCTTCAAGTACATCATGCGGCTTAACGCCCCCGAGCGGCGGTACATGATCGTCGGCACGCTCGCCGCCGTCGCGTCTGGCATGGTGCACCCGGTGTTCGCCATCATGTACGTCCGCCGGCGGTCGATTGGGCGAAGCCCTGATCGCGCGCGCGCCTCGTCAGATTCAGCAGCGTGATCGAGACGTTCGCCGAGGTGGGCCCGGCGCTGGCCCGCGACTCCAAGCTGTGGTCCCTCTGCTTCCTGCTGCTGGCCGCCGGCGTGTTCCTGGCCTGCGTCGTCCAGAACGCCATGTTCGGGTACGCGAGCGAGAACCTGACCGAGCGCATCCGGCGGCGCGTGTTCGCCGCCGTCCTGCGCCAGGACATGGCGTTCTTCGACCGGGCGGCGAACACGACCGGGGCGCTGACCGCCAACCTGTCCAGCGACGCGCAGCGTGTGCAGGGCGCGTCCGGGTCGACGATGGCGACGCTGCTGCGGGTGTCGACGACGCTGGTCGGCGGCATCGTCGTCTCGCTGGTCTACGGGTGGAAGCTGGCGCTCGTCGCCACCGCCTGCCTGCCGCTCCTGCTGCTGGCCAACTACTTCCGCCACCGGATCATCACGTACTTCGCCGACCGGACCAGGGCGACCTACGAGCGCTCGTCGCAGGTCGCCTGCGAGGCCGTCGCCGGCATCCGCACGGTCCAGTCGCTCTGCGCCGAGGCGCACGTCCACCGGCAGTACGAGGCGGTGCTGCGGCCCGCCCTGCGCGACGGCTACCGGAACGCCCGGCTCAACACGCTCCTGTACGCGTTCACGCAGTCGGTCAGCTTCGTCATCATCGCCCTGATCTTCTGGTGGGTGCGCCGCTCCGCCGCCTGGCCCCCGCGCCCAAAAACCCGCCGCCGGGCCGTGATGCAGTCGCGCGGTTTTTCTGGCGCGGCCGGCGCTGAGGGGCCGGGCCGGGCCAGCTCATGGACAGCTGCTGCTGACGCGTGCGCGTCGCCGCCTGCAGGTACGGCGGCCGCCTGATCGCCTACGAGGGCTACAGCATCAAGCAGCTGTACACCGTCTTCGTCGTAGGGACATGCACCCGTCGACGACGTGTCGCTGATATCGTTGTGTGTGTGTGCGTGCGTGCGCGCCGCAGGCGATCGTGTTCGGCGCGATGAGCGTCGGGCGCATCTTCTCCAGCACGCCGGACCTGGCGAAGGCGAAGGACGCGGGCGCGTCGATCATCCGGCTGCTGGAGGCGGCGCCGGCGATCGAGGGCGCCGGCGGGGAGCGCCTCGACGGGCAGCGCGTGGCCGGCGACGTTGAGTTCCGCGACGCACGCTTCCATTACCCGACGCGCCCGGGCGTCCCGGTCCTGCGCGGCGTCAGCATCCGGGCGGCGCCCGGGCAGTTCGTCGCCCTCGTCGGGCCGAGTCTCTGCCGTCGAGACAGCGCGCGCTCGCCGTCATCGCTGACGTCCGGTTCGCCGCAGGTGGATGCGGGAAGAGCACGATGATCGGGCTGCTGGAGCGCTTCTACGCGCTGACGGGCGGCGCGATCCTGCTCGACGGGCGCCCGATCGACGCGGTCGACGTCGGGTCGTACCGCGACGTGATCGGGGTCGTGTCGCAGGAGCCGAACCTGTTCGGCATGACGATCCAAGACAACATCGCCCTGGGCTGCGCCGGCCCCGTCACCGACGAACAGGTCGAGGGCGCCGCCACGCAGGCCAACGCCCACGACTTCATCATGTCGCTGCCGGACGGGTACCAGACAGCGGTCGGGACGAAGGGCGCCCAGCTGTCCGGCGGGCAGAAACAGGTCCGCCCATCATCGATCTGCTGCGGCGGGCGCCACCTGACGGGCGCCCCCGTAGAGGATCGCCATTGCCCGCGCCCTGATCCGCCAGCCCAAACTCCTGCTGCTGGATGAGGCGACGTACGGCAGGGGGGCTATCGCGCCGATGTTGTCGTTCGCGCGCGGGGGGTATTCAATGCATGTGACACAGGTCGGCGCTGGACGCCACGTCCGAGCGGGTCGTGCAGGACGCCCTGGACCGGGCGGCGAAAGGGCGCACCACGATCGCCGTGGCGCACCGCCTGAGCACGATCCAGAACGCCGACGTGATCTACGTGCTCAAGGACGGCGCCGTCCACGAACAGGGCACGCACAAGCAGCTGCTCGACAAGGGCGGCCTGTACCGCGAACTCGTCGCCCAGCAGGACCTGCACGCGCCCCGCTGACAGACCGGTAGACGTCTTCTGTTATTGATATATACCGCCCCCCGCCCCGTCTGCCGAAACGCGCCTGCGCATGTGACGAGGATCGCCGCGCGGTTGACATCCGCAAAACAGTACAAACACGTCGGAGACCGCCGCAAGGTCGGCTCCTGTCGGACGGGTGCCAAATATAGGCACGCACGTGGGCAGTCACGGGCACTTTCGGGACCCGCCGCCCAGACAACAACAACAGCAACAGGGCCCTCATGACGTCGGTGGAGATCGGCGTCGACGGCGTTGTGGCCGGATTGCTGAGCGCGTCGGCGCGCGCGATGCGCGTGCTGCTGGGCGGCGGTGGTGGCGATGCCGGTCGTCCGGGACCGGGCGCCGGCGACCGTCGTCGGCCAGGGCAGCACGTGATCGTGCTGATCCATGGCCTGCACGGCGCCGCCGGCGACCTGGCGTACATGGCCGGCGTCCTGCGTCAGCGTTGCGTCGACGACGACGACGGCGTGCGCGTCCTGCTGCCGACCTGCAACGAGGGGCGCACGCACGACGGCATCGAGGCGGGCGCCGCCCGGCTCCTCCAGTGGCTGCTGCCCGAGCTGGCGTCCGCCAGGTACCTGTCGGTCATCGGGCACAGCCTGGGCGGCCTGTACGCGCGCTGCCTGATCGGCATGCTGGCCGACCGGCACGTCATCCCAGACCGGGTCACGCCCGTCGCCTACGTGACGTTCGCGACGCCGCACCTGGGCTCCAGGCAGCACCGGCACCTGCTGGGCACCTGGGCGCCCTCGTGGGCGTCCGCGTCGCTGTTCGGCACGACCGGCCGCCAGCTGATGCTGGACGACGACGACGCCGGGCCGCCGCTGCTGGTCCGCCTGGCCAGGCCCCCGTTCATCACGGGCCTGGCCCTGTTCCAGAAGCGGGTCGCGTACGGCAACGTGCACGGCGACGGCATCGTGCACTACGCGACGTCGACGGTGCGCAGGTACAACCCGTTCGACGGAGCGGCGCCGGCGGCCCCGTGGGTCGTCGTCGAGGACAAGCACGACAACGGGGACCGGCGCCCGAGGAACGCCCACGTCAACGAGATGGTCGGCAACCTGGAGCGACTCGACTGGCAGCGCCTGGCCGTACGCCCCGGGCGCAGCCTGTTCGCCCACGTCGACATCGTCGTCGTGCTGGAGGCGTTCTCCGCCCCGTACGGCCGCCCCATTGTCGGCGACGTCGCCGAGCGCGTCATTGGCGCCCTGCACGACCAGCTGCTGCTGCACCCGGCGCCGTCGTCGTCGCTGCTCGTCCGCATGGTCGACGACGTGCTGTTCGGGTCGGACGATGCGGACCGCCCTGCACGCTGAATGTTCGTCGGGACCTCCACGCCGCGCCTGCCTGCTCCGGCTCTGCCCCGTTGTGTGTTCGTGCGCGCCAGACATGTCACCGTCTGGCCGGGCAGCGAACTCTGCCTTGCGTCTAACCAATAAAAGGAGGTGGGCGCCCCCCCGGTCGACTGCTACAGGCGCAGGCCCATTGAACACCCGGACGACGATGTCGTGTATGTTATGCTGAGGGCGATCGCCAGGCAGAGGTGTTGCCGCTGCCTAGAACCCGTGGGCGCCGTACCCGCCGCCGCCGAGCTGGTGGTGGCCGGCGTAGCCCAGGGGCGGCGCCGGCCCGCTGTTCATCATGGGGGGCGGGCCGGCCCCCGGGTACATCATCGGGTTGGCCATGCCGGGCATGGGCGGCGGCATGATGGCCAGCGGCGCCTGGATCGACGGGCCCAGGTTCGGGATGCCGACGAACTGCGCCGCTTTGGCGCTGTCCGCCTCCTGCTTCTTCTTCTCCTCGGTCTCGGCCTCCTTGGCCGCCTGCGTCTGCGCCTCGAACTTGCCCAGAATCGACTGGAGCGTGTCGTCGTACTCGCGGAACGTCTGGATCATGAACGGCATGACGTTGTCGATGATGTTGTTCCGCCAGGCCAGTTCGAGGACGACGTCGGCGCGAATCTCCGCGTAACAGGCGTACAGCATCGCCTAGGGCCGCCGCGTGGTGTCAGGCCGGTATGCACAAACGCGGCATCGTCAATGGTTACCGTGAAACAGGCCATCTCCTTCTCCTCGACGAAGAACCGGATGAGCTCCTCGGCGATGGCGGTGTCCTTCGACACCGACGCCGTCGAGATGACGTCCTCGTACAGGACGTCCTTCTTCGAGATGTCAATGGCGACCTTGTACCGCTTGTTGATCTTGTACAGGTAGGCGGATATCCGTCGCATCTCGAGCAGGTCGTGATGCTCGAGACGCTGCGCCAGGGCGATCTGGTCGAACTGGTCGTAGCTGTCAATGGACTCCCGGAGCGCTTTGTAGTCCTCCGCCTCGACGAACAGGCCGTTGACGGCCTCGTTGACAGCGACAATGTTGTCGCGTTGGACGTGTAGCAGGTATTTCAGGACCAGTGGCAACGCCTTCTCGGAGCGGATCAGGTGGACGGCGCGGCTGTGGTCGATCTTTGGGCTGATCTCGATCAGCAGGTCGTTCAGCAGCAGCGGGTGCTCGCGCAGATAGAACCCAATCGACCGGTAAAACACTGCGTTACGCGGCAGCGTCAGACAACAGCTACCCAGTATTCGCATGCTGGTTGAGCACCCGACCTTCCGTGTTGGCACATTGGATGATGGTGGCCTTGAACAAATCGTGCTGGAAGCACGCGCCGGAATTGTCGATCAGCAGGTCCACGGCATTCTCGTACTGGTCGTAGTGGCTGTACAGGAAGACGGCTTCCGTGAAGTGCAAGTTGGTCAAGCACGCGCCAAGCAGTGTCGGGATGTTGAGACGGGACCAGAACAGTTTGATGTGCTCCATGAGCTTCTCGCCCTTGTACTTGGCGTACAGCACACCCAGAGTGGTGAAGATACCCTGGTGTGCACGATCAAGGTTGATGCCTGCGCCGCGCGTCAGCCGAAACGAAAGCATGTAAATGGTGCAACGCGAGAACCTTGCTCCAGAAGGGCGATAATGTGCTCGAAGTGGCAACCGAGTTCGTAGTGCTGAACGAGATCGCTGAGGTGGTCCATGAAGACAATGATGTGAACACCGCAGGCCTGGGCGAGCCTGAACTCGTGCGCGTCAACGCAGGCATAGCAGACTGCTTTCCAGGTCGGTATAGAGTTCGCCTTGCGAGCGGCGTCAACCGCTTGCTGGAACTCGTGCAAATGCACGTAGCATAGCGCCAGCTTGGCATAGTTGTTCAAGTGCGCGTACAGAATACGCGCCGGTTCGTAAAGGCCTGGTCACACAAATGACTCTATGGACCCGGCAGAAGCAATGACGGATGCACCTTCGCTAAACAGTCGGTCGCCAATCAGCTCGACCTTGGCAATGTTGGGGGTGGCCAGGAAGTCCTCCAGGTCGGACAGGTCGCCAACGTGGGCGATAGCATACAGCAGTTCATTGTCGAGCGTGGCCTCACCTGCCGATTCGAAAACGTTAGAATGCATCCGGAGGTAGAGGATTGTCATAACTTACGCAGCTTGGTTCGCGCCATCTTGAGGAACGTGATCAGCTCAGCCCACAGACCGTCCTTGGCCGCGGCGGTGATGACGTCTTCATAGGCAGTGGGGTCGGACGCCTTGAGGAACGCGGCGATGGCTTCCTTGGTACGATTGTGCTCAAGCAGCGACCGCCCCAGGATCGACCAGACAGGTGGCTTGTCCCAGTACGCAGCAAACTCAACGGCACGCTCGACCGATACAATGTTGTCGAGCAGGACGCGGATGGCCTCCTCGCCGAGGTTGAACTTCTTGTAGATGAAAAACGCTTCCTCGTACATCTTGTACTGATCGGAGATCGCGATCCGGGCAATGTCAGGCCCATCGTAGTTGTCCATGCGATTAAGGTAATCCGAAACGCGTGCCGGATCCGCTTTGATCGCCGTCAGAATGAGCAGATTCTGCAG
Organism: Plasmodiophora brassicae; assembly: GCA_039704465.1. Classification (NCBI taxonomy): domain Eukaryota; phylum Endomyxa; class Phytomyxea; order Plasmodiophorida; family Plasmodiophoridae; genus Plasmodiophora; species Plasmodiophora brassicae. The sequence continues at coordinate 785,640 of JASFAU010000015.1, forward strand.
GTTGCGGTTCGTGTGAAATTCGCTGTCTGCAGGGCCGTGCAAAACGATTCGCTCGAGCAGCTCAATCAGTTCCTTTGGCAGGTCGGCCGCCATGAACGCCTTGACGGTAGCAGATACTTCTTCCGGAATACGAGATTCAGGAAGAGCAGTCGCGACAACCTGGTCGATCAGCGCCCGCCGATGCTCATTGGAAGGTGCCAGGGCCATCTCCCACAGAGCTGCGTCCTGGCGCTCAACGAGGTACCGAGACAGGTCCTTGTAGAACCCGTGCTTGTTCGAGACGGCAAGCAGTTCCGCATCGCACGGGCCACGAGCCCGGCTGTACGCCAGAAACGACAGGTGCGGATCCCGGCTCTCGCAGAACTGACCAAGAACCTGGAACAGCACACAAATCAGATATTGTTGTCACGTTCAGAACGAGCGGGAGCAGACAGACCTTGCTGTCGTAGTACTCGTTGTTCAGAAGGAAATGCTTGGGGTTGTTGTTGGTTTCGACGTAGATCTTCCCGAGCGCGTTGTGAAGTGCAACATCGGTGGATCCTTCTTGACGACGGGCTTCCAACCATGGCAAAAGCAGGCGCAGGCGGTTCCGCTTGCCAACTTCCTCGCACAGGGCATCAATGGGACAAGCGGGCGGGCGCACACCGTTAACCAAGTCTCGGATTCGGTTGTCTTCACACGACAGATCGAGTAGTGCCCCGATCACCTTCGGGGTCGACGCGCTGTTCATCTTGGTGCAATAGGCTTCCAGGAACGGGAACATGTTCTTGGCGAACAAATAACGCGTCAGTTCGTCGACGAAGTCGTGACGATCGCAGACGTGGATGAGCGGTCGCGGATCTTGTAGCTCTTGCGATATCAGGTAGTCCTTGACCTGGTTTGGATCATAGAAACCGTGATCGCGGCAGATTCGCTCGACTTCTTTGATCTGGTTCAACTTCACGGCAGACTCGATGTACTTGAAGACAACACTCGGGTCCTCGGAGTAGTTAACGAACGAGCCCAGGTAGTAGAACAGGCCCTGGTAGGAGTCAAAGTCCTCGAACATCTTGACGAGGGCATCGGGGGACAACTCCTTCGAATAGGTTTTGGCGACTTCGACGACAAGACGAATGTGCTGGTTCACGTTGAACTTGAGCAGCTCGCGCAGGATGTCGACACAGTCCTCAGGGGTGTGCCGCCCAAAGTACGCAATGACAGCGTCCGCAGGAATAAGGTTGGAGTTCAATCCCATCAGCATGACGCGCTTGATATCGCTCATGTCGGTGTAGAAGTTCAGGGCGCGCGTGTACAGCTGCGCCCGTTCGCACAGTTGCGCTATCCGAGGTTGGTCAAAGTGCGTCAGCTTGAACTGAGTCGACTCCATGATGGCGACGGCAACTTGAGGGTTGTACATCAGGTTGATTTCAAGCAACTTTGTCTGGAGTTCGGCGTCCTCCGGACGATCGCCTCGCGCTTGCAGCACATCCAGAAGGAAACCAGTGGTCGACTTAGCATCTTGAGAGGCCATGAAAATGTCCACAATTTCATCGACGGAGAGAAGCGGACCGGTATCGTTGGAAAACAGTTTCTGGGCGAAAGCCAGCGCCTGTTCGCGGTTGATTCGATGGATCTGCTGCAGAAGAAGCTGATAGTTCGGCGTGTAGTTGACGCTCTTCGCGTACGCGACGATCTTGTCGAATTCGCCCAACTGCAGGAAACACAAGATGGCCTTCTCTGGACAGTTTGCGCGAAGATACACTGAGCACGCAAGTTTGATGTCGGCCTGACGAAGAAGGTCTCCAAGTTCCTCGCTGAACTCGAGCTTTCCGTCCGTAATCCACCCACGCAGGTGCTCTTTGCCTGCTGGCGCTCCCGATGCCAGAACTGGTCGTGCAAGTTCAATGGATTCGACGGCATTCAGTTTCCCTATACGGGTGTTAGAGCAAGCCTACGTTAAAGGTTGACTATAAACTGACCTTTTTGTAACAGCAGCGAGAAATACTGAAGGATAGGCGCTGGCTGACCCTGAACTGGAGGAATACGCTTGAACGCAGCAATCGTTTCATTCGTGCGGAGAATGTTCTGCGGAGCTTCGACGGCAATGCGGGCAGCAGCTGCAACTTGGCCAGCAGCCATCAGCTTCTCGAACTGCGCCTTGAAAATGTTGTCGGCTCCTGGCAGATCATACCTCGCTGCCATACGAACGCCAAGTTCCATGTCCTGACGACGAACAAATGAGCAAAGCGAGAACGCGTCACGTGCATGCCTGCTGTACCTTCAGGACGCCTGTGACATAGGGAACAATCTTGCTTTCATCTAGGGCGAATAGGACGAGCCGGCCAGTTTGATCGAGGGCAACGATTCCACCCGTCTCCGCATGTTGTACCTAACGTTCGCCCTCGTAAGCAACGCGCGTCCATAACGATGGACTGGCGGTTGTTACCGAAGCGAACATCGTGGCCTGGGATATTCTCTTGGCGAACAGGCACTTGCCAGACTGAATCTCGAACAGGTAGAGGTACCCTGCTTTCGTCAGCATGAACAGCGTCCCGTGCTTCTCATCGCAAATCATTGACACGGCAAAGTCCTGCGGCAATGTCGATTGAGACGCGATTCTAGGCATCACGTTTGCGAGGCGAAATCGAACCTGCTCAGACTGGAAACGAACATCCGCCATGATCTTGAAAACGTTGTCCTTGGGACCACCGACCTCAATGACTGACAGCTTGGGGCCTTGCGGCGAGTTCGTCACGAAGCAGAACAGCGTGGACGGGGCATCGCGCCCGTCGAGCTTAACGTTGGCGAACGTGCCGGCGTGTGCATCCAACGTGGGCTGCGACACCTTGCGCTCGACGGAGTACAGCTGGAGGACACCAGCGACGCCTGGTACGTAGCGCGCGTCAAGTTCCCAGACAGAAACGCGACATCAACCGGTGTACCTCCAGTCGGGCGCGCGGCAAGGCCACCAAGAATGAGCCATTTGCCATCCGAAGACGACTTGTAGTTCAAGATCTGAACGGCGCCGTCGTAGGGGGCACGGTCGAAAATTTTATCAGGAGCAGCGTCCCCGCTCATCGACCAGTGGTACACCGATCTCTCGGTCACGATCCCAATGGTCCTCTGGTCCACCCTGCAGAACGGTCAGTACCACGCGGACGGACGGCGAGCGCCCCGAACACACCATTTCCAGAACACGACATTCTCTGTCATAGTAGCAACCTTCATTCTCGTCTGCATTTCGAGGTTGTAGATTTGCAGGTTGTTGGCGGCTAAAAAACGACCGCGTGTTAGGGCAACAAATGTGCAGGACCGCGAGAGAGGGCGCGCCACGAACCTCTGAATCCGACCACCATCGAGACCGGGTTCATGATCGCCGAGTCGACCTTGGCCGGCAGTTTCGTCACCTTCTTGGTGACCGTATCTACAATGGCAACCGACGCGAGCCCTTCCTCCAGGATCGAGACGAACTTGTCCGACTCCATCGCGACATTTTTGAACTTGATGTGCTCCGGGTTGATCCCCAGCTGCGTCACCTGTCGCCGCGCGTCAGGCACTGCGCTGCACGCTCCGTCGCCCCGGCACCTACATTGAGCACCTCGGCGAGACGGATCGGGACGACCTCCGCCATCGTCGACCCACGACGCCAACCGACCCGCTACCAAATTGACGTCCGTCCACACACAACTCAATCGTTACAGTCGAGCCGAGGGCTACGCACCGACTGGCGCCTGGCCATGTCCTCGATTTTTTTTGCGCTCACCACAAATGTTTTTGGGGGGCACTGTGTGCCGCGTATGACCCAGCGGCGGGTCTGCCGTGGCCGCACTGCGGCACTGAGCACCAACCGGGCCACGTCACGGCACCTCAACGCCTGCTACGTACATAGCAAGTGACGTACTGCAGTGCATGGAACGGGGGACACAGACGCGGGCAGCGAGAAGAATATATCGACGATGAATGTAGAGTGAGGGGCGGCGGGCACCCAGCGATATACAAATATTATTCGGCGAACGGCGGCGGCAGGGTCTGCCTGGCGCCGTTGCAGTCGAGGGGGATGGGGCCGGCGGCCTGGTAGGCCATGCGCGGCTCGCCGGACGTGGCGAGCTCGTTTTCCCGGTCCGCCGCCGTCTGCGGGACGATGTCGACCAGGAAATCGAACAGGCTGCAACTCGCTACGGCAGCAGCAATGTCGCTCCTGTGGTTCAACCTGAGATCAACGGGTGATAGCGTAGGCGAGGCACACACGCCAGCGCTGACTTGTTCAATGTTCGGCGTTTACATCGGCGCGTGTGCTCATACGCCTTTCTGGTGACGTCCTGGATGAAGAGTTCGCAAGCCTTGGAAAACAGGATGGGCACTTCACCACTGATCATCTGCGAACGCCCGATCAGACTTTGGCGGACGTCGGCCATGGCGAAAACGGTGGGCGCGTACCGCGACATCCTCGTCGGACTTCATGATCTTCTTGATCCTGGATACCGGGAACTGCAGGTTCCTGATGGACATAAAGTCGCGGTCGGTCGGGGCCGCCGACGGCGCCGTCGGCGACGCCGACCGGTCGCCATCGGATTCGCCGTCATCCGATGTCATCGCGTCCAAAAGAGACGGACTGCTGCACTCCTCGGCGGCGGCGGCGGCCTTTTTCCCCGCGCCGCCCCACTACGGTCGAATCAAACAGGAGCCCAGGACGCACAGGGCGCAAACAACCCTACCAGCGCTGCATGGAGACGCCTTGCTGGCGAATCCGGTTACGTACAGGTACCCCGATTCGATCCGGCCGGCCGCGGCGATGGCGCCGCCCACGAACAGGCGCGAGCGCCGGGACCTGATCCGGCAGTGGCCCAAAGGGCCCTCGCCGCTGGGGACGCTCCGGGCGGCCGCTATCGAGGTCGGCATCGCCCGCGGCACTGCCTGCACTTGCGTCCAGCGCTGACGAGGTGTTCTGGGGCTGCAGATCCAGCGGGTGTACCGCGGGTTCCTGGCACGGAGGCGGCTTCGCGACCCGGGCCCGAGGCGGAAACCGGCCCCGCCGCGACCCAAGACGCCCGTGCCCATCAACTTGGTCGCCAAGTACCTCCTCGAGAAGAACGACGAGGACAGTCGGACGATATCGCCCAACAAAGGCACCGACTACTTCTCCTGGGTCGCCATCAAGCTCCAGCGATGGTGGCGACGAATCCTGGCCAGACGCGAGTACCAGAGACGCGTACGATCCCTGCGTCTCAGGTGGCAACGGCCTCGACTAAATTCTGCCGTTCAAAGATATCGGTCGTGTTCCGGACAGCGGCTCGCGTCCTGCAGAGACGTTGGAGGGAACGTCGTGCGATCCGGCGGGCCCAGCTGCTAGTCCAGCTGGAATCGGAAGCCGCCCCCGGTATCGCCAATGCCTACTCCCGCGCCGCCTACACCATGCAGTTCAAATCGGCTGCCCGCATCCAGCGCGTGTTCCGGGCGTACATGCAGAGGAAAGTGTACGCGTTCTACAGGTACCGCCACCAGCCGCCCGTCGCGCGCTGTCGATGACTGACGCGGAACCGTCCAGGGATCTAATCAAGTCGAAGGAAGCGGATGACGCACGCGTGATTCTTCGAGCGGTGAACCCGGGGGAGGCCGGGCTGCTGGATGCGGCGGCCGGCCTGCACGTTCGGCTACGCCTCGGTGGGAGCACGTTCCCGCCCACGATTTTCTATAAGGTGTGCGCCGGTGCGGGTGCGAACGTTCGCTGCGCAGCGCCTGTAACGCGTTGGGGGCCGCAGATCTTCACGCACATAAACGTGTCGGATATCGGGGCGTTCGCGCCGCGCCCGTACGACCTGGAGGCGGCGGCACGCACGAGGCGGCGCCGGTTATGGGTGGTCGCCGCGCCGGATGACGACCCCTCCCCCAAGGACAAGTGGTACGAGCGCATCGAGAATAACGGGTGGAGGCCGGTCCAGCACAGCGTCCTCAGCAGGGTGACGGCACCGCTTGACGTCGCACGCCGTGGCTGGGATTGAGGGGTCGACAGGAATGGGTCCCCGGGGAGGGCGATCAGTCGGCCACCGCGTTCCATTTCAGTAAGGTCCGAAGGAGGGCGGACGTGCAGCGGCGTAAGAAGATGAAGAAGCTGGCCTGGCTGAGGAAGATGTACGGAATCGCGAAGTCGACGGATACAACCTGTATGCTGCATCATGCAGGACGGATGACGCGGTCCTGATTCCTGTCCGCTGCACGTTCAGTCAATGAGGATCGCGGCCCCGAGGCGTATGAGGTCGACTACTTGATGTCCAGGATCGATGCCGTCCATCGCGCTCCGTAACAGTACTGAGCGTCGATGTCTGAACACTGGTCCGATCATATCGGCAGGGAGCAAGTGCCGGTCAAGGTCCTGGTGGAGCTGGAAGATGAGGCAGCTGAGCTGTTGGCTTGGAGCGACAACCTCGACTACGACGCGTACGTGAGCACGTGGACGTCGCTGGCAACTGTCGGCATCAACGTCGCCGAAACGGTCGACCGTACTCACGGCGAGGCAGCGCAGCACCTATATCTGATTCGCTCGTTGTACTCAGGACAACCTCCGACGTCTGAGGACAACCCCTAACGACTTCCACTTTTAATATACACCGTGTCGGAGACAGAACGGGTGGGGAGCCCTGGCATCGCGGAATCCTGCACGGCATCCGAGCCCTGTACGCACTCTTCAGATGCAAGCCACGCGGACTTCCTGCGGATGGGGATTTGCCGTGCGCAGATCTGCTAATTCTGGTGCGCGCGCGCGGGTGCGTCCAGCGTCCTGGAGCAACTGCGGCAGACGGCCGCGCCCGCCGCAAGGTCATTTGGATTGCAGGCTGAGTGTCGTCGGAATGCACCTTCACATGATTTGGACGTTCGGGTTGCTGGCAATGGCTGTCGCGTACGGCGGCGAATTGCCTTCTGCCGTGATGGAGGACGTGAACGACATCTTTGCACGATTTCCTTTTCGAGACGTCGATATGGCTGTCCGACGCGGTTTGCGCCGGAATGTCGTCCGATGCATTGAGACCGAGATCAAGGGTGCCACGGCGAATTGGAAAGATGTCGTTGTGTCGTGTTTCACGAAGTCATTCGCTGCCGCAGGGATCGACCTCTTGAGCGGTGGGCTGCTCACCGTGCTCCTGAAAGGAACCTGGCATTGCGATTCCGTAACGGTATCTGAGGCGTCGATGACCAGCACACGGCCCTCGCGCAGGCGCAGTTCAGGCCACCGTGCTGGTCGGCCAGACCCATCTGGATCCAATGCGGACACCTTCGAGGAAGAGCTGGAACCAGCTGCCTCGAAGGCACATGACCAAGCAAGTCCTAGCGCTGGCATCGAGGGTACTGCAGCACTGGTGCACAAGAGGCTGCACCTGGAGGAGGAAAAGGACGCACACGCGCCTTCGGGAACGGCACAACCACAGTCGGGAACGGCAGCAACACGAGAACCCGTTCACACGTCATCAAACGCCCGTGGCCGTGCTACGAACGACGAATTGCTGGCTCAAATGCTGCAGCAGATGTACATGGTGGAGGATGGACGGTCACCGCAGTCGACGTCGACGTCGCAATCCGGTTGGCCAGCAGCGACGATGCAGAACGTTATGGATGACGAAGAGATTGCGTTTCAACTATATATGGAGGCATTCCAAGACCAACAGGAAGCCCACCGCATCGCAACGGCAAACGATCTGGATATGGCGCGACAAATGCAGGCGGGTGACCAGGACGCGGCAATGGCGAGTGACGAAGTCCTCGCTCTCCACTTACAACAGGAGGAATGGGACGCCCAGCGTTCTGCTTTCCTGTAGCAGGGATGGTGTCCAGGTCCGTCAATACAGCAGTGCCATCAGCAGTGATATGTCAGTCGATGGGAATATGGGGAAAGAAGAGAACAAACAGCTCAGCACCAGACAGAACGTGCTACTGGCCTAGTCAAAGCGGGGGGCTGCGTACGGGCCGAAGCGTCCCTCGTCGGACGTCAAGTACTGTCGGCGCAACAGTACTGGCTATTCTGCTTCCCAACCCCAAGGACCATGCAAACTTGCCATTGTCTTCTGTAGGCACAGGATCGGAATAACTCATCGATTGTTTGCCAAACGCTTCTTCGATATTCGCGGCCACGTCATCAATTGATTTGGCCGGCGTCCGAAGCTGGCACGCCTGAATAACCGCAAGCAACCGAAGATCAGGAATGTTCAGGTCGGGGAATTGGGGGATTGAGGGGATATCGATATGTTGCAGCCGTCCGACGTTGCCGCGCTGACAATCGCTTTTCCCGATCGACACGTGAATACGGAGGAGCCATGTTGAACTCGGATGGGCATGGATTTCGAACTCTGAGGGCCATTTCAGCTTGACCCTCCGTGACAGGTCCGTGCGATGGTGGGGTCGGCGACGGTCGCGATACAATACGTCGTCGAGAGGAGTCGCCAGTGCGCACATGTGCGCTCTGTCTTGCAGGACGGAGCTATGCTTGTGAGGCGAGAGCCACTCCCTTATCACCTGCAAGAACGTGAAGAGATGATCTTTGCCGTCTGAGCCGGCCGGCAAAGATCATCTCTTCACGTTCTTGCAGGTGATAAGGGAGTGGCTCTCGCCTCACAAGCATAGCTCGTCCTGCAGGACAAGGCGCTGGCGGACACGCTGTGTTCGAGCGTCTTCCGTCGTCAAACACCCAGGGAGACTACATCACCTGCGCCGACGTTCGACGTGTAAGTGCTGTTCACAGCTGGAATTCTCTGCAACGTGCTTATACATAGGTGGTGGAGGACCAAACACGTTGCAGCACTGTCGATGCCTCCAGAACGTGCTCAGCTTTGGTTCAACGGCGCGTCGTGCTCTGTGACGACTGGCTGTCAGTATGCATTCAATTCTGGAGCCAAGCGGCCGTCAACTGGATGTCCTGGACCAAGATGCCGTCAATTTCCGACAGCCGCTTGATGACCCCATGTTGGCTCGAGATTGGCACTGAAACGGGTGAGCAAGCACCTTGCGCAGCGCAAATTGGAACCCGGACTGAATACCTGTAGAGGTAGATATGGTAAGCACGACCTTTATGGATGCTGTGGAACGGGCTGCCAGCGAGCCTAGAAATGTCAGCTGGCGTACCCCTCCGACGAAACAGGTTGGGCTAGGTGGGTGGCCTGCTATACAAACGGCCACAATGATGGATATAGATGAAGCGACTTGGATTGGCCGCAGGGTGCCCGTTAGAAGGATTGTTCACCTGTCTCGCATGTGGTTCGGTGCTTATTAGTGAGTATGGCCAGTGGGTAATCACTGTGATGCATTGTCCTAACGTCCAATTTGATATGGCGAGTCCCACACTATCTTGCAATCGTCCAAACTGTCGCGTGCCAGGTCCAAAGGGTGTGAACGAATGCTCAGATTTGCGGAACTCACGTGCGTACTGCGGCACTCCAACGGTTCCCGGTACCGTGACGGGACGCCCAGCTATCTGAAAAGGATTCAACCCAATAAATTCCATTCCATTCCGGAGCTAAGCAGCATTCTCCTGCGAATCTGCCGCAGATGATAGGACTTCGGTCGCAACAGCCAGCGTCACTAGTTGGAATGCATGCCTCCACTGCAGCAAGCAGAGCAGGACGAGCCGTCCACAGATAGGCAGCAGATATACTAATGCACCTATGCTTCTGAAGGCATCGTGGCCGAATCAACCTGATGACTTCAGAAGCATTCGGTTCGTTAATAACTATATCATCAGGCGCCGACTCTTGCATCGGGCCGCGCGGTATACGGTTCAGACCTCATTACTTGTTGAAATCGGCGACCACTTGCTCGCGATGTGGATCGCGCTACTTAGCCGTTCCCGTGGCCTATTGACCGGTTACCTGCCGGATTACATGCCAGGTCGGTAAGCCATCAGGTGTCGACCATTGTCGCTGAGACGTGGGGTAGTGGTAGTAGTGTTAGCTCGCGCCAGCACCAGCCACTGGGTTTTGCCGCCGCCAGTATATATGGCGGGGCGCCCTAATCACGGAGGACGGGTTGCTGCCGGCCACGGAGTCCGCGACGGCAATCGCGGCCATTTCGTTGGCGTTGGAGCCCGGTGTGATCAGCGATGGTGGTGAGTGGCCTGGCGTCTTCGTGATTGATGTACAGGGCCTTGCATTGACGGGCGCTTGTTCCTCTATCGCAGCTCGCTCAGGACCTGTTGTTCCCATCGGCCGAGTCGGAGGCCCGCAAACACAAACTTAAGCGCCTCGTCCAGAGCCCGGACTCGTTCTTCATGGACGTCAAATGCCCTGGATGCTTCAACATGTATGCGCTTCCCGTATTTACCTACGTTGGTGTCAACCATGCTGAACTGCTGTCGTGCTGCTTTCTAGAACAACTGTGTTCTCGCACGCGTCCACGGTGGTGTTCTGCACGGCCTGCTCGACGATCCTCTGCCAGCCCACTGGTGGCAAGGCCCGACTGACAGAAGGATGCTCTTTCCGGAAGAAGATCGACTAATTCATACGAAAACATTGCACCCGATATGACAGTCCACTAAATCAGACAGCATTGTCGTACCTCGTCAGTGTCTCGTGAGATTGATGGCGGAACGTGTTTATTATCTGTAGAGGAAAGAAGGCTCTTGATGAATACGGAACGCGCTTGTCGTCCGTCCATGTCAGGAGGACCTGCTCCTGAACAAGGCGCTTTCACCGGATTCTTCGAACTGCGCTCTCGAGATCCACATACGTTCGAACGTCGCGAGGCTGGAGAAGATCGAGCCGCCGATCCAGCATGAGTACCTGCAGAGACAACGGACGTTGAACTGTACGTTACGCTAGTAATTGCAACGAGCACCGACATCCGATCTGCCGGTGCGTATATTCGAACCCGGACGTTCCGCGGGGCTCGACGCTGTACCTGCAGCAGAACATGTGCACAGTCAGAGATCAAATTGCTGCCACTGAGAGACACCCTTCCGCAGTACCTCGTCGAGAAGTCGCTGAGGGAACCCTCGCAACAGGGTCGTGCCGCCCGCGAGCACAATGTTTTCGTACAGGCCGATCCGCAGGTCCATGTCGGATTTCTCGATCGCGTCGGTGAGGCTTTGTGGCACGCCGGGGCACTCATACCCGTACTGCTCCGGCTGGAACAGCAATTCCGGGACCCTGAACGCGGCCGTACCCACATCGACCACGTTGCCATCGGGCAACGTGTACCAATCCGTATGCTCCCGGTCAACCTCGTCCGGACGGCGTGCCACGAAACATGTCGCCTCCTTGATGGCGCGGACGATCGCCATCTCGGCCGACGTTGTCAGGCGACACCCGGCCTTGCGAAGCTCGACCTGCAGGTGCTCGGTGAGGTCCTGCCCGGCCAGGTCCATCCTCGTGATCGCATGCGGAACAGAGAACCCTGAACGGGACGGTCGGCAACAGACATTCCGCACGAGGCACATCGCCACACCTTCGAACACGGGAACGGCGTGCGTTACGCCATCGCCGGAATCGAGCACGACGCCAGTGGTCCGCCCAGAAGCGTACAGGCTCAGTATAGCCTGCGACCCGATATACAGGGCAGGGGCGCGGAACTGCTCGAAGAACACCTGCCGCGACGCGTCAGGCGACCACCGACAGACAGACAGCGGGCATCGACGTGCTCAGACACCTGCATGGACCTGGCGCGATTCGATACCGGGTTCAACGGCGCCTCGGTCAGCAGCACAGGGTGTTCGTCTGGGACGGCCTTACCAGAGCAGCGCAACGTCAATGGACGGTGTGGTGGCAGGCAGGACGCGCGATGGACCCGACCTGTAAGGCGTGGTACATGTGCGCCCAGACAGTGCACATGTCGTCCCAATCGTGAACGACGCCATGGCGCATCGGCGGCCGCAGGCGCAGCACACCGCGCAGGCGCCGGCAGTCGTCGCCGACAAAGACGGAGGCGTCGGCGGCGGCGCCCCCCGCCATGACCTTGGCGTGCTTCGGCCGCCCGACCACGTTGTCCAGCACCAGCCTGGGGCGGTCGGCGCCGGCGAACCCCGCCTTGACCACGCCGGTGCCATTGTCGACGACGAGCGGCTGGCAACCCTCGAACGCCATCCCGAGAGAGCCGCCGTCCCCCAAAATGACGGCCCCTGGTCGTCGGGTCGACGTCGTCGGCACGACGGACAACAAACCCCGGGACTGCACGGCGCGGAACGATCGCAGTACATACACGAAGGTAACGTACGTACGTAGGCAGCAGGCAATAGATAGGTTTATGGGAGCTCGCTGGCAAACAGCCGGGACAGGTTCTCGAGCAGCCTGGGGGAGGCAGCGTTGGGTCAGGCGCGGCAGGTCGATCGGTCAAAACGCGCGCCACCGTACCTGGCTGGGTTCTCGCCTCGCGTCTGGCAGCAGGCCGTGTCGAGGTTCCGGTTGCGCAGGATCTGCACGGGCGGGTGAGCGAGCGCACGGGTGACGGTCTCGGTGGCGGCGGCGTACCTGATCGACGACCCGGTTCAGGAGGATGACGCCGCATTCGAATTTCGCGCGCTCGACGCCTTTCATGTACAAGGGGTACTCGTTGTGGCCCGGGATCGGCGACACCTCGTCGGTCACGAACGATCTCGAGCAGCGGTAGTGGATTTTGTACCGCAGAGGGATCTGCAGGCCGGTCTTCGTTAACCGCCTGGCGCCGCAAACGTTCGCACACGACGACGGGCTTACGTCCATGAACTTGGATATCATGAGGACCACGTGACACACGTAGCCCAGCGCGGCCGACATGGTGTCGTCGTCCAGCAGCGCGATCGAATCGACGACGGGCACCTGGACCCCGCGGATGACGTAACAACGCGACTGCAGCGGGACGTTCGCGCTCGGCATCTCAATCGGGTACAGAGTCTGAAGCTGAAGCAGCAATTTGGCACGGCGCGTCTCCAACCGCAACGTGATATCACTGATCCGCTCCCTTGCAACGCAACGGTCACGGTGCCGGCCCGGTGGCTTCCGCCATGAACCGAGCATACCTCTGGGCGTCGGCGTCCAGCGCAGACGCGGTGCGGGGGTCCTCGGAGGCGCACGCCAGCATGGCCTGGGTGGCGTCCAGCAGGCGATCCAGACGGGCGACCATGTGGTCTCGTCGTTGTGCGACGGCGTTCCGTATGGCATCCGAATGCCAGGACTGTTCCTACCGGGGGAAGGGACCCGTCAGGTGACCAAGGGTAGAGACAACGGCGCGATCCATACCGAAAGCCGTCTCACCAACGACGTCGTCGTGTGCGACAGGTGCTGTGTCTTCCGTTCCACGACCGACATCTCGGCCAGCCTGACGACGACCTCGTCCAGCTGCGCATAGACCGCATCACACTGCTGCTCGAGCCGCCGGATGACGACCTGATTCGCCAGCAACCTGTGTACCGGGGGCGTCTTCATTGGGCGAACGGCAGCACAGAAACGGTGGTGCGTGTGCACCTTCTGAGACCCGTGGCGTACTCGTGCAGCGTTACTGGGCGGTGCTGCGCCTGCGACCGGTCGGCGGACCCTGTGCCACACCGGCGCGTTCAGCATCGGACAGGGCGGCCCGCAGTTCGGCACGCGCGCTGTGCAGCTCACTGGCGGATCGCGACTTGTGGCGCGCCGGCGACTGCAGTCCGACGGTGGCACCCGCCGCGTCCATCCGCTCACCCGTCCGCCGCCTCCTGCGCCGCGTCGCCGTGGCCCAATTTTGCCCAGACGCGGATCGCGCCCGGCACCTGACCATGACCGCCCACGGCTTCCAGGTGCGTCCCGCCGCGTTCATCGTTCGGCACGATGCGCTGGCTGAACCAGCGTCGCAGAGCGTCGATGAGGCCCTGCGGTCGCTGCAGTCGAAGCACGTGGAGCGCGCCGTCCGACATGTGGAGCGGCGCACCGCCGTCGCGGAAATGGAATCGTACCTGGGTCGCGCCGGCATCAACGTGAGTCGTGCGCGATGACCTGGACCTCTACAAACACCCGTGATATCGTTGCGTTCCAGATTCGAGCGCTGAAAGTCGTCCACGTCGCAGGAACGAAGGGCAAAGGGTCGGTCTGCGCGTTGACCGACTCCATTCTGCGCCACTATCGACTCGACCGTGACGTAGGCGAACCTATCCGCGTTCGCGTGCGCCACTCGGCCTCACCGTTGTCTGGGTCCGGCAGGGCCGTCCCGTCAGCACCGGCCTGTTCACGTCGCCGCACCTTCGGAACGTCAGGGAGCGGATCCGTGTCGACGGCGCCGCCCTGTCCAGCGAGGAATTCGACGGGTTCTTCTGGTCCCTCTTCGATCGCCTATACGACACCCAGGTATGTTCGTTGCGCGTTCCCGCTGCCGTTTCAATTCGGTGATGCCGGCGCCTACCTATGCAGGATCGGTGCGGACCGAACCCGCCCATGCCTGCCTATTTCCGGTTCATGACACTGCTGGCGTTCAAAGTGTTTCTCGCCAAACGCGTTGATGTTGCCGTCGTCGAGGTCGGTCCATGGCCGCCGGTCATATGGTGTACCCCGCTCGATGATGAACGCATGTTCAAGGTTGGCATTGGCGGGCTGTGTGACCCGACGAACTGTGTGCCGAGGCCTGTCGTCTGCGGGATCACGTCGATCGGGTACGACCACTGCGAGATCCTGGGCAACACACTGGAGAGCATCGCGGCCCAGAAGGCCGGTATCATCAAACAGGGCGTCCCGGTCTGCACGATTATGCACGAGGACGCTGGCGTCCTCAACGTCATCCGAAACGAAGCCGCCCGCTGTGAGTCTCGGTTGACCGTCGTCGGACCTCTTCCAGACACTGTCCTGATCGGTATGGGAGTTGCCTGTTGAATTCGTTCGGGCTTGCTCATTCCTTTCCCAGGCTTGGAGGGTCAGCATCAGCGGCAGAATGCGTCCTTGGCGCTATCGCTGGCTGCTGCGGCGCTGGACGATATCGAGCCTGGTGTTGACCACGCCGGTTGCCTGGCGCTTCCCAGCGTGCAGATGGCACTTCGAGACTGCCGATGGCCTGGACGGTGCCAGCGAATCGCGCTAGATGAAAACCTGACTCTGTTTGTCGATGGGGCACACACGGTCGACAGCATGTCGTCCTGCGCGCGATGGTTTGCTTCACAGCGGCCCGCGTCACCACATTGTCCTATCGTTGTCTTCAATTGCAGTACGACCAGAGACCCTGTGAAATTGCTGACGGCCCTCAGTGACGTCGTCCAGGTTACGGACCCTGTGCCCAGCAACGGATGACGACCGGCACCTGACTTATCGTTGCTGTTAGGATTTCTCCGCATTCATCAGCTGCCCGTTCAAGGAAGAACAGTTATGGCGGAAAGGGTGGTTCCCGAAGGCGTCTGGCGTGCTCGGGGACGCTGGCGTGGATGACGACGGCGCTACCTGGCAGGACGTCCTCGTCCAGGTGTGGAAATCTGTCGCCAGGGCAGGTGCGTGTTCCGCGGCTGTGCTACCGGACATGGTCGCCGTCGTGGGCGACCTTCGCCGGCTGGCATCCAAGTCAGCCGGTGTCCACTATTGTGTCCTGATGACGGGTGGGTCGGCATTAATCACGTCACGTCCGATGCTGTGGTTGACCTCCTGGCAGGGTCGCTGTACCTGGCGGGAGACGCCCTCGATGCCATTGATTACCCAGTTGTGTGATACACCAGTGTCGCCGATGACATCGGTGTTTGCTCATTGGTACGACCTGATATACGGGGCGATCAACACGGGTTCCCTGTCCGGTGCGACAATGGAGACGTTGCATATGGCTTGTCACCACCGATGACCTGTGTTGGAACGTTCGGCTGTTCATCCAGAGTACCAGTACTCAGATGATGCTGCTCAGATGCTGCTGCCACCCGGTCACATGATCATGACCGTACTCGACCCCGCAGCGGCCCTTGCTGTGACGATCCTGTCCAAATACATCAGTTCGTTATATCACCAGGCGCCGACTCTTGCGACCGACCGCCCCCGTAGTGGGCAGCGGCGGCGTTAGCACAGAAGCTTCTTGCGCAAAGAGCCCCAAGCAAACGAACTCACTTAATGGCAGGAGGTGGCCGCAGAGCGCCCGTTCGTCTACAGATGGAGGACGACGCCAGGACCAACTCCGACGCCGAGGCCAAGGAGCATGAATCGTCGACAGATGACGAAATCGATCGAGGGCTTCAGTCAACAAACCTGCACGGTAAGAGCCCGATCTTTATGCCTTTGAAACCGCCCATCCTACGTACCCTGAGCCTTACGGCCAAGGACGGAATTAACGATTTCCTCAAGAAATATAGGAAACACGTCGAGATCGTTAACGAGCGCCGACTGATCTACAAGGAGGATATTCATCCGCCAACGGTGAAGTCATGCATTACCGAGGACGTCCTCAGAGGGATGTCGAAATATCGCCTACGTCAACCCGCCAGCGATCACGGATGGCGACATCATGAGCTACTTGAGGTCAGTCCAACGCAGGGAGGCTGATGTCGAGAGTTCGACAGACATCAAGGCGCTTCTCACGAAGACAGTGGTCATGAACCTGTCAATCAAGAGTATTGAGGAACGTGTCACGTCTTTCTTCGCCAAGTTCGATGAGCTAATCGACGACTATGGGCTACAAGACACATACGCCAAAGGAACGAAAGGAACCAAGCGCAAGATCAAGGTATTACGCGGAGGTATCCGTCCCACTGACCTTGCGGTTCTAGTCGAACGCGCGATCGAGTTCGGAGGGTGCAGGGACGCTGAGAAGGACGAGCTCAAATTCTTCGACCTCGTCGACCGTCTTGCCAAAGAGCAGGACAAACACTTCCGGCTGCAAGCTGAGAAGAAGAAGTCTCCAGCGCAGACCATGTCCCCACCTGCAGGTAAGAAAGGTAAGGACGTTGTTGCTCCGAATAGGAATGGCGGCAAGCATCCGACAAATCCGATCGGACTGAAGACAGCTCAATCGTCCACATCGCAAACGAAAGACGAATCGAGGGACATCCCCGAGCACATCCGAAAACGTTTCGAAGGTAAGGATCCTCCAAAGGCAGGTTGCCTAATCTGCAAGGAGCAGCACTGGGTCCAAGTGTGCCCGAAGGCAACTCAAGGAGAACGCAAAGCTGCCATTGAAAAGTTCCAGAAAGAGCGCAAAGAGAAGGAGGAGAGTAAGGGCAACGCAGACACGGCAAAGCGCATGGGCCCGCCGTCGCCGTCAACACCGTCCCCTATGAGACTTCGCTTCCAGAACTCGCTCGACCTTCCATTCGAAGCCGATAGTGGTGCGACGAAGACCGTCATTTCGCAATCGCAACTGCTACGGATTCAAGCCATCCAGCATGTCCCAGTCAAAGTGTTCGACCATCCAACGGAGGCGAAACTTGCAACGATCGGGGCTACGACAACAATTGTCGCCACAGCGATCGTGGACATCACCATTGTCCCACCTTCGCATGGCAAACCTGCACATCTACGCGGGCGGGAAATCAACGTATGTCGCGAAGACCTATCTGATGACATTGTCCTTTAGGAGCCCCGGAACTGGACGCGTTGGGTATCAATCCAGCTACACAACTGAAGGAGATGTTAATCGAGGCAAATGGTCCTATCATCATCGAAGCGGATCCGACCCCGGAACGTCACGCCCCAGGTGGTCAAGGGATCACGATGAGAGCAGTAAGACACCCGGAGGTAAGTGGAACAACTCGCGATCATGAGCCCCAATTGGACACCAATGATCCGGGTGACGACTATGATGTCGAAATCGGAGAACACTCCGATACAGACGTGGACAGGGCAATAGACCGGATGATACAACGTGCAACTGACTCCGGTTTCCCTAACGATCAAGTCCCGCGTCTACGCACAACTGTCAATCGACACAAAGACATATGGCGAACGAAGCTTGGCCGTGATCCACCTGCGAAAGTAAGTCCACTGAACTACACTTCAAAGCAGATGCTCGTCCTGTTCGTTGCCGAACACGAAGGTATACCCTCGAACATCAAAAATTCATGGATGATCACGTAGGAACCTTGGCGGAAAACGATTTTGTGTACCGCAATCCGCACAGCAGGTACGCGTCGCCGTGTCTGGTCGTCGACAAGAAGGACACGGAGGGTCGCGGCCATCGGCTGACCGTCGACATCAATGAAGCCGTCAACAAACAGACCGAACGCATTGCATGGCCGATGCCTCACATCGACATCATCCTGACCTACCTACGTTCCGCGACCATCTTCATGCTGTTCGATGCCTTTAAAGGCTATTGGCAATTTCCGTTGCACCCTGATTCGCAGGAGGCCTGCTCGTTCATGACGCACATCGCCACGTTTACACCCAGGCGCATCATCCAGGGAATCGCTGATTGCGTGTTTGCGTTCCAGGCGGGAATGCAACAGGTGTTGGGGAAACTTCTATATATCTGCGCCCTACTCTGGATCGACGATATCCTCGGCTACGTATCTGGATTCGGAGCCTACATGGACACACTCGAATCTCTTCTCAACGCTTTCGACGAGTTTGGAGTTAAACTCAACCCTGATCGCTGCCAGTTATATCTCACTTCAGTGACATGGTGCGGTCGCGTTATATCCGCTGATGGAGTGTCGTTCGATCGCTCGTATCTCAACGCCTTGCACGATCTATCAACTCCTATCACGGCTGCTGATCTCCAACAGTTCCTCTCGGGCCTCAATTGGGTCCGTTCTGTTATCCCTCAATTCGCGGCACATGTTCATCCGCTACAGGATCTACTTCTGTCCGCTTCTCGTTCTGTCAGCAGTCTGAAGAAATCACACCTACGTCGAGTTCGTTTAGCCGACATCGGCTGGACCACTGACCATCTCACCAGTTTCAATTCTCTGAAGCATCGACTATCGGAGGCCATGACGCGGGCGCACCCCAAGGACGAATGGATCATGTGTCTCTTTCCGGATGCGAGTGACCGTTTCTGGCCTGTTTTCCTGTCGCAGATCCCTCCGGAAGATATTGATCTCCCGTACGGTGAGCAACACCACGAACCTTTGTCGTTCATCTCGGGGACATTCCGTGGTTCTCAATTGAAGTGGGCGACCATTGAGAAGGAGGCCTACGCCATCATTGAAGGCTGCTATCGCCTCAGACACTTCATCTCTATGTCAAAGCTGGCACTTCGAATCTTCACAGACCACCGTAATTTGGTTTTCATTCTGAACCCAGCCTCGGTTGCACGAATTAGTCGGACGACCGGCGATCGCTTGGAGCGCTGGCGACTTCAGATTATCGACCTAGATTTTCACATTGAGCACATTGCTGGGGAGGACAACGTTTGGGCCGACCTCGCCACGCGGTGGGGCGTCGCCCTGCAACCACTCTCCTCATTTTCCCCTCCATCGTTCCGTTCTATTCGTCATATGGCAATTAATCTTGACTTCGACGATTACAAGATGACCGATGAGTTTATCTGGCCGTCTGTCGACGAGATTAGTAACGCTCAGACCGACTACATTCGCCAACACGACCTATCTGCCGTTTCCGATATTCTCCAACTCGAAGGGGACATGTCTCTCCACCTTAGCCCGGAATCTGGCTGGCGTACTCCAGACAATCAACTCTGGGTACCATCACATGCACTGCAGCTACGCATCGCAGTGATTTCACATATGGGACTGTCTGGTCATCAACCTGCTGCATCGACTATTTCGAGCATCGCACAACTCTTCTGGTGGCCTGATCTGGATTCCTTTGTTCGTGCATTTGTGGACAAATGCTTACACTGCCTACGCAACAAAGATTCGATGATTCCCCGACCTTTTGGCACGGCTATGCATGCGGACAAGCCCAATAAGGTCATCCACTATGACTTTCTGTTCTTATCCAAACCTCGTCCAGGCGATTCTCATCAACTTCGTTATGTTCTGGTTCTGAAGGACGACGCCACGGCATTCGTCGAGTTAATTCCTTGTCAATTCGCGGATCACAGCGTTGTCGCCGAATCTCTTCTGGATTGGTTCAAACGTTTCGGCATTGTTTTCCAACATGTCTCTGACCGCGGCACACACTTCAAAAACGCGGTTATCGCCGAGCTTAATAGCCGGTTACACTGCAACCATCATTTCACAACTGCCTACACACCTTGGGCGAACGGCACGGTTGAGGTTGTCAACAAGCGGCTTCTCTTTCTGCTGAAGTCCCTCCTCTCCGAGCTAAATCTTCCATTCCAGGATTGGCCGTATGTCCTTCCGCTGATCAACATGACGGTAAATCACACTGTTCGATCAAGTGTGGGCTACGCGCCTGTCACGATGTTTACGGGTTTGCCACCCTCGACACCTATCTCGATTATCTTCAACAAACGCATCGACGCGGTTATCGACGTACCGTTGACCCCTGACCGTCTCAAGGAAATGACGACGGAACTTATCGATTCTCTCGAGGACATGCACAAAGCAGTGGCACGTACACGCACCCATCTACGTGATCTCAAGCAACGCGCCCGGCGTCGCCGACGCAATGTTCGCGAGATCAACTTCACGACGGGCGACTATGTTCTCGTGGCCAACCATGGCAAGCACTCCAAGTCCGAGTACAACTGGACTGGACCTGCCCAGATTATCGACACCATCAACGACTGGGTGTATCGAGTTCGAGATCTCTTGACTGATCGTATCTCAGATGTACACGCCCAGCGCTTAATGTTCTATGCAGATGCGCACTTGAATGTCACCTCTTCCCTGAAGCACAACATCGCGCTCACCGGCGTGGCTTACCAAGTCAACGCAGTCGAGGACATTCGAGTCAACTCTACGTCAGGTGACACTGAACTACTGATCAACTGGATCGGATTCGATGCCACCGACAATTCATGGGAACCTTACTCGGTCATGGCGGCCGATGTTCCTGATATCGTCAGGGCCTTCCTCGAACGACAAGCCGAAGGAGACCCGCTCTGCTCACGACTGTTAGCAGATTTATAACACGGGGAGTGTTCATCCAGAGTACCAGTACTCAGATGATGCTGCTCAGATGCTGCTGCCACCCGGTCACATGATCATGACCGTACTCGACCCCGCAGCGGCCCTTGCTGTGACGATCCTGTCCAAATACATCAGTTCGTTATATCACCAGGCGCCGACTCTTGCGACCGACCGCCCCCGTAGTGGGCAGCGGCGGCGTTAGCACATCGGCGCAGAGAAGTCCAAACGGCCGTGAGAATACAGGGCTGCCGTCGCTGAAGCATGGCCGCAGGTGTTCTCGTTTGGATACGGCCACTCGCTGTCTCCGATGACGATGCCCTGACAAACTTTGGGAATTCAAACGGGTCGATCCAAACATGAGGTGGGAGCCGCCGCGAGCGCAACCGGCCACCGTTGTGTAGAGTGTAGACCGAAGTGCCAACTACTTCTATAGTGCCCCTGATCTACCTGGCAACCCGGTCACAGCGGCGCCCAAGCGGAACCCAACTCGCCCATCGGATACAGTTGGGATCGTCATTGGAGTCATCCAAAGAAAGACATAACGTGGTCACCTCCCGCCATTACGTCCCAGGATCGAATTCGGGACGTGAGCTTGTTTGAAAGAGGGCTCTTTGCGCTATCGAAGCTTCTGTGCTAACGCCCGCCGATGCCCACGTCTGCGGAGGCGGTCGGAAGCAAGAGTCGGCGCCTAGCAGATGATATATATGACGAACTGATCCATGTAATTCTACAGAATCACAGCAACAGCCCTATTTCCTGTCAGCTGCAACGCAGATCGCGAACAGCTTCGATAATACGTGCTTCCATTCCCTGGTTATGTGCTTCCATTCCCTGGATATGTGCTTCCATTCCCTGGATATGTGCTTCCATTCGCTGGAGAATAGTCACGAGCTCTCGGTGCTGCCGGTCGTTGCGCCCGGACTGCAGGAAGAGAATCGTCAACGAGACGATGAGGGAGGTCCCAACTATCGATAGAGCGATTAATGGATAGATCCAGAATTTCATAATGGATAGTCCGAACCTCCGATTCCCGTCCACAGGAGTCCCCACTCCACATCATTCATGGCCACAATCACGTAATGCGGCAGCCCGCATGCGTCGCCCATGGACTGCGTAAAACTGAGCAATGTTGACAGTCATATTGAAGACCCGCATTGCAGGACCAGTTCTAATCGAGTGATCTTGACCCTCTGTCGTTGCCAGCTGCGGATTCGCTGTTCTCCCGAAATTCTCGGCTGATGTCTGCAATTTGCCCTGGGCAAACTTAATGGCGCAGACGGTAAAGTGTTCGACGTACCGTCTAAACCAGGAATGTGCGCCATCACCAAAATAGCACATGGACCTGGCTGGGTTGTCTATCACGGCCAGCCAGCCAGTCGTCTCTCCAGTGAGTCAACATCTCATCCCAGCAATCTTAGGGCGCCTAAACACATATCATTCCGAACCCCGCCACAGTATCCGAAGCGTACCAGTCTCATTACGTACAACACCCACTCTCATTACCGTCCTCCTGGCCGTACTCGAACTGCATGCGGTCGCTCAAAGTTTTGATTCCACGTCCTAACCATGTGGGCAAGTCAGACGAGGACAAAGTCCCGATATCGGGACCTTGTCCTCGTCTGACTTGAGTATCGATACTCACGCGTTGGCGCAGCGCATATATGGCCGCCCTGCCAGTCGAGACGACGACGCTGGGTTCGATTACGAGACGCTGGCGCCACCTTCAGAGCCCTGAGACCCGCCGTCCAATCCGTCCGCCAACGATGGCAGGCAGCACAACACCCGTCGACATCCCCTGGGCGAAGAAGGACCGACGTGACCTGCGCTTGTCGGGCTTGTAGACCGGACCGCCCAACCAGGCCAGGAGAGCATCAAAACGGACATCACATTCCGACAAGCACACGATGGCCCCTATGGCGGCTGCTTTAGTGCAACCTTTAAGAAGCCGAATTGTTTCCTATTGCTGTTACTACCAGATGATACCTATCCAAGCAGGTTTAACAAGAACTTCTACACGCCCAGCCCAGTGTACCCTGTGTTCAGAGCAACCGAGAGATTAAGCACAGCAGGTAAATGGCAAACTGGATGCAGGAAGCTGCACCCGTCATGTCCGAAAGCTCCAAAGCAGCCATGAAAGCAGGACCGCTGTCCGATCCGTTGTGACTTTCCGCTCATGCACATGTGTGTGCCCCTGCTCTGAGGCATCACCTGATATGATGAGGGTGGCGGACGTTACCGTCGTGGTGCAGTAATGTGGAGCCCACGCGGTCGCGGGCATGCGCGCCTGGCTCTGGATCACAAACATTCTGCAGCAGGCCTAGGGGCACTTCCACTGCGTCGGCGCTAGCTGTCATGTCGCTCGGCACGTGAACCGCGCACAACACATCGTCATGATCGGGGGTTCCCCGTCACCATATCCCGCCGATTATCGAGTACGGAGCCATAACCAAACGTCGCGCGGTAATCTTGAGTATAATCTGTCGACGCGACAGTTTGGCTCCGCGAACGTCGGCTGGCTTCGTGGTAGCCCGATTCGGCGTCCGCAACGGCAATGCTGCCGGACGTGGTCTCCGTCGTTGGCGACCTTCGCAGTCTGGCATCCAAGTCAGCCGGTGTCCACTATTGTGTCCTGATGACGGGTGTGTCGGCAATCACGTCACGTCCGATGCTGTGGTTTGACCTCCTGGCAGGGTCGCTGTACCTGGCGGGAGACGCCCTCGATGCCATTGATTACCCAGTTGTGTGATACACCAGTGTCGCCGATGACATCGGTGTTTGCTCATTGGTACGACCTGATATACGGGGCGATCAACACGGGTTCCCTGTCCGGTGCGACAATGGAGACGTTGCATATGGCTTGTCACCACCGATGACCTGTGTTGGAACGTTCGGCGCAGAGAAGTCCAAACGGCCGTGAGAATACAGGGCTGCCGTCGCTGAAGCATGGCCGCAGGTGTTCTCGTTTGGATACGGCCACTCGCTGTCTCCGATGACGATGCCCTGACAACCTTTGGGAATTCAAACGGGTCGATCCAAACATGAGGTGGGAGCCGCCGCGAGCGCAACCGGCCACCGTTGTGTAGAGTGTAGACCGAAGTGCCAACTACTTCTATAGTGCCCCTGATCTACCTGGCAACCCGGTCACAGCGGCGCCCAAGCGGAACCCAACTCGCCCATCGGATACAGTTGGGATCGTCATTGGAGTCATCCAAAGAAAGACATAACGTGGTCACCTCCCGCCATTACGTCCCAGGATCGAATTCGGGACGTGAGCTTGTTTGAAAGAGGGCTCTTTGCGCTATCGAAGCTTCTGTGCTAACGCCCGCCGATGCCCACGTCTGCGGAGGCGGTCGGAAGCAAGAGTCGGCGCCTAGCAGATGATATATATGACGAACTGATCCATGTAATTCTACAGAATCACAGCAACAGCCCTATTTCCTGTCAGCTGCAACGCAGATCGCGAACAGCTTCGATAATACGTGCTTCCATTCCCTGGTTATGTGCTTCCATTCCCTGGATATGTGCTTCCATTCGCTGGAGAATAGTCACGAGCTCTCGGTGCTGCCGGTCGTTGCGCCCGGACTGCAGGAAGAGAATCGTCAACGAGACGATGAGGGAGGTCCCAACTATCGATAGAGCGATTAATGGATAGATCCAGAATTTCATAATGGATAGTCCGAACCTCCGATTCCCGTCCACAGGAGTGCCCACTCCACATCATTCATGGCCACAATCACGCCATGCGGCAGCCTGCATGCGTCGCCCATGGGCCATGGGCAATGAGAGGTCCCTGCCACGGGTCTATTTACAGCGGGATCTGCAGGCCGGTCGTCGTTACCGCCTCGCGCCGCAAACGTTCGCACACGACGACGGGCTTACATCCATGAACTTGGATATCATGAGGACCACGTATCGCAGTGCCAATCCGTTTACCCGCCCCTTTCCCAGGATCGATGTAAGCAAAATCAAGAAGGCAAGTCAGAAGAAGACCACGGTAAGTGTCTATCCAGTGGCATGTGAGAGGATACAAGCCCTGCAACCTGGGATTCGACCATCCATCGAATGTTGCGCTGATCTTCGAAGACAGGGTCGCAAAATATTCGATCAACATGGCACGAAGAATGAAATACAGTTTAAGAATCCCCCGCTTGACAGTGCGGGCTGACTTCGGTTCGAATCCAGGACAGAGTGTGCGAGAGTACTCGCGGAACGATTCGTCTTCTCGTCTTCCGATAGAGTACGAACGTCTCCACGACGGACGATATACTTCACGACAGCCGCATCGTTTGTCGCCACGCGATGCGACGGCAACGTTGTCGACGTGATGAGAGTCTGACGAGATGTACTGGTCTTTACACCATCCTCGAGGATACTGTGCTTCTGCTGCAGATGTTTCAAAATCGTGCCAGTCGACGTCGACATGGACCAAGTCAGGGCACGATGCTTACATTTGCGCCTCGTCCCATCATTCGATTCGCACCAATGGCTTTGATGCCATTTCTCCTGTGGGAGCGAGCGACGACGCCTCCGCGATTGAACGACGGTGCCTGATTCGACAACAGAAGCGACAACGGTGGCGCTTTGGATTGCTTCGGAGCTGCCACGAGCAGCGGAAGAATCGGTCAGGGCGGTCCCAGAGCGAATGCTTGGGGGAATAAACTCGACACCAGTCTCAGACGATGACGACAGATCGTGGTCGCTGACGTTCGCTCGGCTCCGGTGGAACCGGTTTGAACCGTGGTTTGCACTGGGTGACTCTATATATGACAGATGCGCTAGTAATCAGGAACCCGTGCGGCGCGCGTGCGCAGTCACCGAACAGTGTCCACGCTCCCGCAGCGCACCGACCACAGTCCCCAGTGCAAACCACGGTTCAAACCGGTTCCACCGGAGCCAAACCGGTTTTGTGCTGACCTCGAACCAAACTAAACCAAACCAAACCAACTGGGTCCCCCTGGAACCGAAACCGCGCAGTTTCGGTTTGGTTCACGGTTTCTGGTTCGAAACCAAACCGCGCCGACCCCTACATCCAAGTCAGCCGGTGTCCACTACTGTGTCCTGATGACGGGTATGCCGGCAATCGCGTCACGTCCGATGCTGTGGTTGACCTCCTGGCAGGGTCGCTGTATCTAGCGGGAGACGCCCTGCTCGATGCCATTGATTACCCAGTTGTGTGATAACCTTTGGGAATAAAATACACCAGAGTGTCTGGCTACTTCGGGGTTTTGGCCAGGAGTGGTCGTACGACCTGATATACGGGGCGAACAACCCGGGCTCCCTGTCCGGTGCGACAATGGAGCGCATGTGAGTCAGTGCAAACAGGTATATAGCTTCACTTGGCGAGCCGTCAGCGTGGCTAATACGCTTCTAAACGATGTTTTCAGTTCCCATGACGGATTGGTATGATGCCTAGTGGACCAGTCGCCTCAGTCATAGCTTCTGATGATCACGATACCCGAACGCGTTCCCGAGGCACGTCGCAAATTGCTTTCAACGCTGGCCAACTGGAACGTGTACTGCATAAGAAACGCGATGACCCGTTCCTAACCCGCCTTGCGAATATTGTCTCTGGATCGGGCAGGACCGGCGGCGGCGGTTCGCCGGCACAGCAGTACTGCCGGCCGATAGCGCGACAGTAGACGGGGGCACGGCCGCAGACGGCGGCAGAGCGGGGGCGCCCTCAATGGATGATACCGGGTCAACGAATAGGACGCCCGGCACAATGCCATGGCATGGCCGGGCTCCAGCTCCAGGTTTGGAACATACGAACTTGCCGGAGAAGTGGGCGAAGCGAGTTAGAGCACGCCCCATATATGCTCCATGCCGCCTGTTCACGGTGTCCGTACGGCATCTCTTGCATCGACGTGTTGCTTCCGTCACCGTGAGCGGCGGTCGGGCGCGGGCGTGCCGGCCGATGTCGACGACGAAGAATTCGCCGACGACCGACGTCCCGACGCACGTTCCGACTTCGGCAGGCGACTGACGCCCATCCGCTGGCGAACTCGCCCCCCGGCGTCGCTGGCGAACTCGCCCCCGGCGTCGCTGGCTCTGACGCGGGACCCGCGGGCGGATCTCGATCGGCAGAGGGCGGCGTCGTCAACGAAGGCGCGGCGTCCGGGCGGGATGCCTGGCGCCGCTCCATCCGCGACGGGTCGTCGTCGAACGTGATCGGACGTCGCATTACCGCTAGCCCAGCACTACTGTCTCTCGTTCGGACGTCAAGTTCACGAGCCTTCGCCCACAGATGGAGCGTCTCTCCGACCGTCTGTGGGCGAAGGCTCGTGAACTTGACGTCCGAACGAGAGCCAGTAGTGCAGGCCTAGCCGTAATGGGACATCCCATCACGATCGACAATGAGCCGTTGCGGATGGCGATTCTCGTTTATTCGTGATGAATAAATGCTGGACGGCGCCCGCTGTGGCAGGTGAGCTGCTGCGGCGGGTCGTCAGCGGGGATCAACTCGGGTCATGGCCGCCCAGCTAACGACCCGGTATCCAGAGGAGGGCGATTTGACGGCGGCAGAGCCCAACTACAGCAACTCCCAAGACGTTGTGCATCACGAGGCAAACCTGGATGACATTGGCCATCGGCGCGGGAGCTGAAAAGACCGTCAGCCTTCTTCTGGTTCAGGGCGTCCGTCTTCATTCGCCGGAAAGGGGGGCCAGATCTCAGCGACAAGCCTGGCGATACGCGCGTGAGGCAGCGGAAACGAGTGCGTGCATAGAGCATGTTCATGTCATGCGGCGAAATGGCAGTCCCGTCCGACGACGTCGACGAGCGCAAGAAGGGCCCGGTTGACCACGGGCCGACCTCTCGTGAGGCCGTCGCCGTCGTCAAACAGTTCATGGGGCGTGACCCGGACAGTGTCCGGTTCTCAATATGATCGCCATCGTCGAACGACAGGACAGCTGAACCACTTTGCTGGATTGTAAACGAACAGGCCGGATTTGTGACTTGGCTGAGCCTCCGATCAGAGCGTCCGTTTACGGTCGTGCATGGGGGCGCACCGCATCAGGCTCATCGACAGACAGCACAATATGCTTTCGCGCGCGAGCGACGACGTCGTGTCAACCAGCAACGATGCGGGCACCTTGTCGTGGTTGGGCTTATTTGATCTCGCATCGCTTGTCCTTCGGTTACATGCGGAATCGGCTGGTCTGCCTGGCAGGCGTCGCGTCAATACCTAAGCGTTGCCTGTCGATTGGCGCGTTGATGGAGTCGGCGGGCTGACCAGGTTCGTTCGAATTGCTACAGCGACGATAATCTGCCAAGCGCAACGGGGAAAGTATCCCCTGAGTTAGCAGACGCCCCAGACAGTGTGTCAAATGAGGGCCAAGCGGAGAGGGAGTCCGTTCGGGGCGCCCGCGAGATAGCATTCACGAGCAGTTCAAATTGATTCCGAAACCTGCCGGTTGCGCTATGGATCAAGCAGAGTGCAATCACTGCTACGGCCTGTCAGCACCGATGACTGCATACGAAGTGGTGCTGCACCTGTGTAGGAACGTTCGGCGCCGAGAAGTCCAGGTTGCCGTCGCTGAAGCATGGCCGCAGGTGTCGATCATTTGGATGCGGCCACGCGCTGTCTCCGATGAACGCTGCCCTGACAAACTGATCACGATGGTCGTGCGCGGTGGATAGTCGATTGTATTTGTAGATGCAGCGCCTTGGCAATTCGAGAAACGTCGACAAACAGTTGCAGGACGTATGGCGCTCCATGTCAGATTGGTTGCAATGTGCATCCGGTGCCGTGCTCCCGGATTTTGTTCATCGAGTACAGGATGCCGTCGACCAGATACCAAATGCCCAGCCCGCCTCCCGTCAGAAGCTTGATCACTCCCAATGCAACGTACCCTGCGGCTCACTGCTAAACATGAACCGATACCGACAACGATTGGTAAATCAGCGATGCGCACCTGTGTAGAAACGATCGACACCGAGGATTCCGAGCAGCCATGCGAACAGGACCGCCACCAACTGCTTCTTGCTGCTGACGCAGTGTTCCGAATCGACCGGTGGGTTCGTCGACGACTGCAAGTCCCGACGTGGATGATGCCGGTCTGCAGAGAGATACAGTGTGGAGCCAATGGCTATAGCGGCGGCGATAATGTAGACCACAACGACAAGCTTCATCACGACGGGTAGGTATCGCGACAGCAACGGGCGTTGGCGGAACCAATGCTGAGCGCGATGGTTTCTGGCCAGGGGCGCACCTTCATCGGCGTTCTCGATCATATCGTTCGGCACGCGCGTCACCAACTGGTCCTCATCGTCGTGTACGGCAACGACGCCGGTGAAGCTGAACAGAATCAGAACAGCTGTACCCCCGACAAGCATGAGGCGCGGCAACATCATGACAGCGACCGCAGGCGCCGCAACGAAGACAATAATGGGGGCGGCAACTCCGGACAACCCTGCGATCGTATCGCTCCGCGAACGACGGCTGCCTTCGTGGCCCGATTCGGCGTCCGCAACGGCAACAGTAACAACCGCATATGAGGTGGTGCGGGTCGTCATGGCGGTTCGCAGCGACCCGCCCGCAGCGTGGCGTCCGACGGGCGACCGGGCGGTGCTTCTCCAGCGCGATCCTCCAGTACGTTAGCTTCTACAAGTACGTGGCGCTGACGAACCTGCCGCGTCTGCAGCACGACCTGCACGAGCGCTGGTCGGCCCTGCGGGCCACCGGGCGGATCTACATCGCCGCCGAAGGCATCAACGCGCAGATGACGGTCCCCGTCGACCACTACGACGCGTTCGCGCGCGACCTACGCGACCTGCGCCCCGCTGGTCCCGGGCTGGACGTCACGCCGCCCCCGTTCGCCGATGTCTTCCTCAACGCGGGCGCCGTCCTCGACGACCCGCCGTTCGACAAGCTCCGCGTCGTCGTCCGTCCTCATATCGTTCGCGACGGGCTACAGCAGCGCTTCGACATGCGCCAGCGCGGCAACGAGGTCGAACCCGGGGAATGGCAGGCGCGCCTCGCCAATCGATCCCCCGATTCGTCGCTGCTGCTCGACTGCCGCAACTTCTACGAGCACGAGATCGGGCGGTTCCAGGGCGCCGAACGCGTCATGGTCGACGTCTTCAAGGACACGTTCGCCGAGGTCGACGCGCTCGTCGCCGGCCGGCACCCGCAGGACACGCACGTCATGATCTACTGCACGGGCGGGATACGCTGCGAGAAGGTCGGCGCGTACCTGCACGCCAAAGGGTTCACCAACGTCGACCGCCTGAGGGGCGGCATCGTCCACTACCTCAGGTACGTCCAGGGGCGCCCCGGCGAGCCGTCCCTGTTCCAGGGCAAGAACTTCGTGTTCGACGCGCGCATGCAGCACGCCGTCACCGACGACGTCCTGGGCGCGTGCTACCAATGCAAGGCGCCCTGCGACTCGTACGCCAACTGTCGCAACGACATGTGCCACGCGCTGATGATCCAGTGCCCGTCCTGCTCCACCACCTACGACGGCGCCTGCTGCGTCGAGTGCCAGGACGAGAAGCGCGCGCTCGACGCCATGCCCGACGAGGAGGCGCGCGCCCACCGGAAACGGCACTCCCGGGCGTGGAGGCACCCGAACCCGAACGTCATCCACCGGTACAAGCCGTTCGCGGTTCGTGGCCCGCGCAACGCCTACGCCCGCCCTTGCTGTACGTACGCGACGCGAATGACGACGGTGCCGTCGTCACCCGCGCTGGACGCGCTGAGGAAGGAGACGGCCCGGGCGATGCCCAGGGCGCACATGTCGATCAGCGAGGTGCAGGCGGCGTTCCTACAGTTCCTGATCAGGGCGATCGGCGCGAAGGACGTGCTGGAACTCGGGTGCTTCACCGGGTACTCGGCGCTGGCGATGGCCGAGGCGGGCGCCGACGTCGCGGTCACCACCTGCGACATTGACGAATCGTGCGTCCGGGTGGCGACCCGATGCCTGCCTGCCGACGCCCGTGTCCGGATCGAGCTGTGCAGGGCGGACGACCTGCTGGCCAGGCTGGTCGCCGACGGGTCCGCGTTCGACCTCATCTTTGTCGACGCCAACAAACGCCAGTACCGCCAGTACTACGACACGATCATGTCCAGCGCGCTGCTGCGCCGGTCGGGCGTCATGGTGTTCGACAACGTCCTGTTCAAGGGGCTCGTTGCGCAGGACTCGCCGCCGCCGGGCGACGGCAACAACCGGATCGCAGCCGCCATCGCCGATTTCAACGCGTACGTTGCAGGCGATCCGCGATCCACACAGGTCCTGCTCCCGTTCGCCGACGGCATGACCCTCGTTCGTCATGCGTCGTCTTTAGACACGTAACCGCCCTGCCTACGTGTGCTGGAATACCACGTCTGGTGGATAGGACTTCGTGCGCAGGGGGGAGGCGCTGCGGAACGATGTGGGATCCCGAGCGTGGCGTTCATTTGTCGGACCGGCGCGCGTTAGTGCTGGCTGTACAGGCGGTCGACAAAGTCGGCGTAGTGGATGCGCCCCTCGTGGTGCCGATCGTGCTCCTCGAACAGCGCGTAGCTCTCTTTCTCGGGCCTGCACGACGCCCGTCATTCAGCGAAGCGTACGGACGACACCGAACGACTGACATGATGATGCCGAAGCGCTCCAGCGCGCGTTGCCATTCGTCCCAGGTGACGGTGCCGGAATCCTCGAGGTCGAAGTGGTGGAAGACCCGGGTCAGCGTGTTGGCCTCGGATTCCTGCCCGCGCGTCTTCTGCCGAACCTTCTCCTTGAGGACGTGCCCGACCGATTCGAGGTACACGGCGTTCACCGGCGGCTCGCCCTCCGCGTCCAGGTTGGTACCCGGGCGCGTAAACGTCGCCTGGACCGTCTCCACGAACCGCCGGTCGTCCAGCGGCATGGACGCGCTGATGAACCTGAACAGGTGGACGAATTCCGCCCGGGATATCGTCGTCCCCGAGCTGGAAAACGCGCGGACCAGGTCGGCGAAGTCGTCGCTGACCTTGGACGCAGGCCAGTCGCCAGCGGCGACTTTCGGGTGCTGGCCGGCGAAGAAGCTGGACAGGAGCGTGGCGGTCGCGATCGATTCCGCACCCTGCGACAGGCCGGAGAACAGGTCGTCGACGATGCCGCGCCGCGCATCGTTCAGGTCGGCGACGAGGTCGTCGACAATGACAGCAATGCAGACGCTCCGGTTCGCGTTCGTGTCGTACCGGCGGCACAGCACGGCCAGCTGGGGAAGCGGCAGGAAGATGCCAACGCGAGCCAGCACCTGCTCGAACTCCTGCAGATCACGGCCCCGACGTGTCAGCATGTACAGCCGACGAGTGCTCCCTCGTCAGTGACTGCGATACCGCATAGCTCAGGTACCCCTCGCCGGTCGGGTCCCTGTCGTGCAGCGCGTCCTTGACGAAGAGCATGCAGGCGGTGCCGCGCTTGCTCAGCTCGATCCGCATGCGCAGGAGGACCTCCTGGACATCGACCGCCGCCATCTTCGCCTCGCTAATGGATCGAACGGGGTACGTTCGCTCCCCTCCAACGGTATCCATGGTGGGACCCGCTGCAGGGCGGTCCATGGGCGGACTGCGTCAGGGGCCCGGCGCAATTGCGCAGTGGCGGTGCTGACAATAATAGCGCCGGCAGCACTGGGGCACCCCGGCTCTGTGACGACGGTTCGGGGGCCACAGCCAAGCCGCCGCCCTGTCTGCCTGTGCAGACAGGCATTCAGGTGCGACGATGCCGCCTGTGGCCAACAAACTCAGGACACGAGGCGTTCGGCTGCTAGACACAATCGGTATTGGCATTTTCGACGTCGGTGTAGGCAAAGGCTCTTGCCCCCACAGTCGTATTTATACTTGTTGTGCTTGCAGATGCTGCTCCCTCGACACGCCCAGCACCGGTGCAACTGTCGGGCGTGTGAACAGAGATGCCCCTGCCCCTACATTCTTTGCAATAGAATTGGCTCTCCAATGCCAACAGCTGATGCTGAGGGCCGCTTCCTGCACGCTTGGCACCCCATGCCATGCAGCCGCTAACGCTACGCCCAGTTTGTTTCTGTTGGATGACGCTGACGTCTGGGAAGTACACAGTAACGATGCTGTCGACCCTTTTCACGAACGCACTAACTTCCGTTGGATCCGCGTTGTCGGCAGGGAAGCCACTGACGCAGTTTCCCGAGCCCACTGGGAGTCTGTGGCCTCCTATCGGGTCATCGCGGACCTCCCACGGTCAGTTGCGTTTCTTCAACGCAGCGTAAAATGATCTGGACGATCGGGTTCCTGATGGCGGTTGCCGCGTATGCTGGTGTGTCGCCAACGGTGATGTTGGACGTGGATGACATCATTGCAGGCCTACATATCCCCGCCAGCTTGTCTTCCGGTTTACGCGAGAGCGTCATCAATTGCATTGAGAGCCAAACGTCCACGTCGGCCGGAAGCTCCACTGACTGGAAGACGGTTATCGTGTCCTGTCTAACGAGATCAATCGATGAAGTCCGGATCCCTCATTTGAAACGTCGTCTGAGCCCCGCGCTCAGGGGCAAACGATCATGGCATTGCGATCCAGACCAACCGGGCACATCGGACGCAAGCGCAATAGCGTCCAATGTCGTCGCCGACGAGCGCGCTTCAGACGAGGATGGACAATTAGCAAGCCTTGCTCCTGCCATGGGTCACCGGAGCCCGAAGGAAGATGACAGCGACGACGTCACGATGGACAGATTCTGGTGGCGCCACTACTCCACCCAGGCTGAAGAATCAGACCAGTCGGAAGCAAGTGCCGCAAGCTCCAATGCAGCCACAGACGATGAAGACGATGCGACGATTTCACTGGCGTCCTATGCAAGCTCCGGTTCTGATATCGTCGACGATACGCTGGGGTTGGCAGCCGGCCGGCGTCTACCTGCCCGAGGTGATCAAGACTGGCTCATGCGGTCCTCCGGACCAGCGCCGCGACGTGAACCACGTGCTCAGACGTCGATGATGCATGGCTGCAGTATTGTTATCGACGGTGAATTGTTGGATCAGTTGCTGCAGCAGGTGTGTGCCATAGAGGCGGCCGGGGAGCTGGCGGGGCAGCCTGTCTCGTTAGAGCCTACCTGGCCAGCAACGACAGTTCAGGATGATGGCGAGGAAAACGCGTTTCACCTGTATCCGGATGCCCTCCAAGCACAGCAAGACGCTGAGAACGACGTGACGGCGAACGATGCGGGCTTGGCCCGCGTGTTGCAGCAGGAATACCACAACGAAGCGGCAAGGGACGATGAGCTCTACGCTCGCCAGCTGCAGCAGGAGGAATGGGGTACCCAGAGCGGTGCTCTCCCATAACTGGCGACTCTGTTCGACTTATACGTACTATATGAAACCTCAACATTCGACCAGCTATGGCGCTACCCAACGCTGTAATGAAGTTGTATGTCGTGGCTGACACGGGGCGCGGTTGCAGGGCCCGTCTTGTCCGTTTCATTGTTGAAATCACGCGATGCAAGCGGAGCGAATCGATTACTGTTTGGGATTGGGCGTGCCCACGGCGAGCATAGCGTCATCGTCTCACCCGAAAATTCTAGTATGCCTGACGAAGACTCCTGGTTGTATTAGTAGCCGAGCAGGTGACGACATGCGGTCGAGCGAAAGCGCCAGCTCGGCATCGATCGGCGCCAATATCACGATGAGGAGGCGCGCCTGCTGTGTCCATAGGTCCCTATCCTGATTCTGGTAATTCCGCACGCAGACGACGGTCCTCTTCGTCTGGAAGGCGCCTTGCTCGTCATCGGTGACGGCACGTGCACGCTGGTCTGCCTCCTCTTGAAGCAGACGTACGAGCTCTTTATCGTCGATGACAGCATTGTCGCTTGACGCAGTGGGGTCGTGTGGGTGGGGCATCAATCTGGCGGTCCTGCTCGTCCAGTAGTTGGCATGCAAACGACATGTCCAGCTCCACGGCTCGGGGTGCATCACAGTGCCATGATCGGCTGCGCAGGACGTACGGCAGCCAGACGTCCGTTCAGGCGGGTGACCCTGGCGGCACAGCTGGTCGTACGACACCCAGCCTCGATGACATCCTTCCAATCAGCATCATCACCGTTGGTTTGGCTCTCGATGCAATGCCCAAACGGCCCAGATCCGACAGCGGATGCAGTCTATGAGGAGACAGGACGTCGCACTGGGCACGAGAATGCTAGATGATGCGGCTTCGACCAGACTACAGATCGTGTCTGGAGCACGAGATCGCGACGTTTGCTGGCGGGAACTCCACCACCACCCGCAGGTCGCGCATCCCACTGGATGCCTGCGCGTACAAAACCTCGCTGTTCCCGAGTTCGCAGGCACGGCCTGCGGTGTCCCGTTATTAGGGCGGGCGCCATAGATCGCTGTGATTAAGTCCGTGACGGAGTCCGTAGCGGTCAGATCGCTTACACGATGAAGAAGGCGGCGTCGAAGGTGGCCTCGAAGCCGTCATCGGGCGCGGCCAAGGCCAAGGAGTCGGCCAAGGCCGTTAAGAAGGGCAGCTACACGAAGAATGTCGTGAAGGTGCGAACCAACACGACGTTCCGCCGCCCGAAGACGCTCCGTCTGCCGAGGGCGCCGCGGTACGCGCGCAAATCGGCGCCGTCCCGCGACAAGATGGACAAGTACGCCGTCATCAAGTTCCCGCTGACGACGGAAAGCGCCATGAAGAAGATCGAGGAGTCCAACACGCTGACGTTCATCGTGGACATCCGCGCCAATAAGGTCAAGATCAGCGACAGCGTCAAGGGCATGTACGACGTCAGCGTCCAGAAGGTCAACACGCTGATCCGCCCCGACGGGCAGAAGAAGGCGTACGTGCGCCTGACCGCCGACGTCGACGCACTGGACGTTGCCAACCGTATCGGCATCATTTAATCCTGTGCCTGGCGCACGCCCTCCCAATACATTCCAGCAGTAATGCGTCATCATCGGCGTGTGGGGAACGTACAATAATAGATAGCGATTCGGGGGACGGACGAGCGCATCCAGCGCCCTACGTGTCGTCGTCGAGGCACCGCAGCAGCTCGGGCATGGACACGTGCTCGCGCATGGCGACTCGCGCGGGGACACTGTCCAGTGGGCCGTCGCCCTCATCCTGCTGCCGCCGCATCAGCTCCCGTCGATGACGCTGGATCTCGATAATCTTCTCCTCGATCGACCGGTCGACCAGGAACCTGCACAGGCGAGGGGGTGGGCACAGACGGCAGGACCAGGCGGAATGCAGGTGCCGCGTACCTGTACACGAACGTACTGCGCGTCTGGCCACGCCGGTGCACGCGACTGATGGCCTGGTCCTCGATGGCCGGGTTCAGCGACGGTTCTACGAGCACGACGTACTGGGCGGCATGCAGCGTCAGGCCGCTGGCGTCGTGGCGCAACGACATGAGCAGGGCGCGCACGCGGCTGCCCGGGTCCTGGAACAGCTCCAGGGCGGACGCCCGCTCCCGCAGGTTCCCATCCAGGTGCCGGTGCTCGACGCCGTTCGCCGCCAGCGCCCGGCTGACGATCGACAGGATCGGCCTGAACTGGGAGAACACGAGGACCTTGGCGCCCGGCGATTGCCGGCACGCCCACAGGATGGACCGGACGACGGCGCCGATCTTCGTCGAGAACTGCTGGGCACCGACCATCTCCTGCGACAGCATCGCCGCTTCCGACGGCGACGGTGCCGCCGCCGCCCCGCTCTGACGATCGTCGGCATGCGACACGACCGTGTACCTGGGCGCACGCGTATCGCGTCACTGTGCTGCCACAGCGGGGAACACGCGACGTACATCGTGGTCGTCGACAGGGCATGGCGACACGACGGGCACTTGCCGTTCCCCTTCCTGTCGAGGATGTTGACGATGCAGTTGCGGCAGAACAGGTGGAAGCAGACGGTGATGACGGGCTGGTCGGCGACGGCCAGGCAGATGGCGCACGTCGTCTCGTGGCCGCCCGCGCTGAACCGGTACCTCAGGTACCGCACGTGCGACAGGGCGCGCTGGCACGTCACCCGCAGGTTGGACACCTGCAGACGCCGAGGGTGGTGTCAGCCGAGAAGACGACGCTCCGTTGCGAAACGGGATCACATCACCTGGGCCAGGAGCCGCGACGGGTCCGCCTCGCCCGACGTGTCGGGGATGGCGCACCAGCCGGCGATGCACCGTCGCTCGTCGTCCAGGGCCCGTTCGGCCTCGTCGAGGCGCCCGCGCTGCTTCTCGACCTCGCGCGCGATCTTCGTGATCAGCAGGCCGCTGTCGACCTGGACGCGCTGCGCCGTCAGCGCCAGGCAGTCGTCCCGGGTCGCCACAGGGTCGGCGTTGTCGCCCAGAGACTTGAGCAGCGACGCCCGCTCCCTGACCAGCAGCGAGCGGAACGACAGACGAGACGACGTGCCGACGACCGATGGGCCGCACAGCTCGGCCAGGCAGCGCTGCTTCAGGCGCCCGGTGGGACCTTCGCACAGGCCGATCAGCTCGTTCACGTCGTGCAGGCGCTGCGCTCGC
The DNA here is from genome assembly GCA_039704465.1 of Plasmodiophora brassicae. Lineage (NCBI taxonomy): Eukaryota > Endomyxa > Phytomyxea > Plasmodiophorida > Plasmodiophoridae > Plasmodiophora > Plasmodiophora brassicae. The sequence goes on from JASFAU010000015.1 coordinate 822,937, forward strand.
AGGCGAACGTCGATCGCGTTCCGCTCTGCGGCCAGGCGGCCCTGTACACACACATCGTCACGACGATTAACGTTCCGATTCCAGAGCGCCGCCGCCCTGAGCCTACCTGAAGGGTTGCCGCCGCGTCCAGTAGGTCGGGCGAGAGCGCTGGCGCCTCCCGCCGGATTCGCTCGGCCAGGCGGCGCGCGTCCGCCCCGCACGCTGGCATGTGCAGGTCCAGGACGCTGCCGACGTAGTCGCCGATCAGGTCGCGGATGTCGCGCACCCGTTCGAGCAGGACGACCAGGTGCTCGTCCAGCGTCGTCTTGCGCTGCCTGGCGACCAGGTCGGCGCTGGACACCAGGTCCGGATCGTCGGCGGCCGCCTCGTCGGACGCGAGCAGGCGCGTGGCGATGCCGTCCAGCAGGGTCAGCGTCACGATCAGCACCTGCTGCCAGGCGCGGTGCTGGCTGTTGGCCGTCACGATCGATTCCGTCGGGACGAGCGCGAACTCGGACGACGACGTCGCGTGCTCGTAGCCGCTCTCGGCGATGCGCCAGGCCTGCGCCAGCGCCGACCAGGCGCGCCGGTCGTCCCCGGCAGCAATGTGGAGCGCGCCGAGGCGGTTCAGCGCGCGGCACAGGTCGCGCTCGGCGCCGGACACGTCGTCCTGGGCGGCGCGGCAGAGCGTCTCGCTGATCTGATCCATCGACATCATCCTGTGGCCGCGGCACGTGTCGAATCCGCTGTGCCCGTTCTGAACCTGCGCCACACGACCCAAACGCCACCGTTCAGCAGGCGGCGTGGACGTACACGGTGTGCTCGCGCCGTACCTGCGGATGGCAACAGGCCTGCCGCAACTGCTCCAGGCGCCGATGCAGGAACACGTCGTCGTCCTTGTTGCCGTACGGGAGCGCCCCTCGCCGATCGTCGTCCATCACGAGGGTTCGCGTCTCGGCGCGTAGGCGACGGTAGCATTCCGCCTCGACCGTGTTGAACGACAGGCGCACGTCCGTTGTCGTCAGCGGCGGTAGGTGCAATTCGCGCGCGACCGACGCCTTCGAGTTCCTCCAGAACACGGCGCCGACCGCCGCGAGCATCGGCCGCGGGTCGCCAGCGTACCAGGGCGCCAGCAGCAGCGTCGAGAAGGCGCCGGCCGCCTGGAACGGGTCGTACGCGATCATGGTGAACAGCGCCCTGAAGTCGTCCAGGCCGTGCCGGCCGAGCGGCGTGCCGGTGACGCACCAGCGCGCGCGCGCCTCGATGCGCAGCGCCATCTGCGCCGCGCCCGTCACCGTGTTGTCGACCTGCTGCGCCTCGTCGCAGACCAGGCGGTGGAATTGCAACTCCAGGAGCGGCGTCGTCGGGATGCGGTGCACCTTCTCGCCGCGCAACCCGTACGGGACCGCCTTGGAGTAGTGCACCTCCTGTCGCAGGACGTCGAACGACGTCAGGACGACGTCGACGGACGACATGTCCTTGGCGGTGACCGACGACGACGACGACAGATACGTCAGCGACGACAGGTGCGGGCAGTGACGTTCGAGCTCGCAGCGCCACTGGGCGAGCAGGCTCCTCGGCGCGACGATCAGCGTCGTGGCGCACGTCGTGACGGGCCGGCCGTCCCAGGGCGACAGCAGCACCCGGCCGCATTCGCCGGGATCGCGACGCCGCGCGCTGATCAGCAGCAGCGTTTCGAGCGATTTCCCCAGGCCCATCTCGTCGGCGAGGATGCCGCCGCAGGGCGCAGGAACGCGGGCGGGTGGGTCGACGGCGAAGCGCCCCGTGACCCGGTCGAACCAGACGCTGTCGTGCAGGCCGTCCGGCGACGCGACGTTGAACCGGGCGCAGCACGGGTCGTCGACGTCGACGGCGCGCCCTTCGCGATCGACCATCCAGGCGACGGCCTGCAACTGGTACCGCGACGGGATCGCCGTCACCGTCGACGGCAGCATCGCCGACGGGTAGACCGGCGCCGACGACGACGGCTGCAGGGCGCCGTACAGGCCGGCGATCGTCATCGCGATGTGGTCGTCGTCGTCGTCCGCGACGCGATCGTGCACGTCGAACGGGTCGATGGCGTCGCAGGCGGCCAGCGCGTTGTGGATGGCCAGGCGCAGGACGGGCCGCGACGAACGTTGCGTGAAGACGCGCGGGTGGAACGCCAGCTGGACGCGGAGCAGCGACGACGACGACGGCGCGTCGTCGTTGTCGGACGACGCGAACACTTCCGTGTCGACGCGGGCGACCCGCTCGCGGCACAGGACGTGAATCGCGCCGAACGGCGTGTGGACGCCCCACCCACGGTCGGCATCGGGCGCGTTCAGCGACCGCGTGTCGCCGTCCTGCTCCAGGACGACGATGGCGCTGCCAAAGTCGACCCGGACCGGGCCGGGCGTCACGCGATCGGGCAGGCGCACCCAGATCGCGCCGACGCGCCACGTGTACGAGGCGGGGGACGGCGCACGACGACCCTGGGCCTTGGCCTTCCGCGGGCGCTTCCGCGCGCGCTCCTCCCCCTCCCGTTCACGTCGTTCGAACTCGTCGTGGGCGCCTTTCAGCACGCCGGATGCATACACCGCCGGTGCCGATCGAGCCGCCAGGGCCTCCTCGAGGCGAGCCGCCCACGTTGTCGCCGCGGACGCCCTGCTGCCTGCCTAGAACGTGAACAACAACAGGTCTCAGACGAATCGATACCACCGCAGCGAAAGGTTGCAGGACGAACCAGGGCGTCGGGTGGCGGCGGCGCCAGTTGTCGGGCGATGGCCGACGCCTCGGCGATGGCGGGCTGCAGCCAGAGGCGCCCGCCGCCGACCACGCGGAAGCGATCCTCGAGGAGCGCCTCGATCTCATCGGACTCGGCCAGCAGGTCGTCCATCTCGTCGTCGATGGCGTCGAAATCGGCGTCGTCGTCGAGCATGGCCTCGTCCAGCTGCTGTTGCCGTGCGGCAATCTCGACGTTGCGCCGGTGCAGGTCGTCCTCGGGCATCGCGTCGCGCTGCGCCGGCGTCGTCCGGCCGATGAGCGCCGCCCCGGACGCCGCCATCCAGCGCCGCACGCGCGCATCCATCCCCGACGTGGCGACTACCTACTACCGTTGCAGCGGCGGCAGTCACGTTTGCAAAATGGCCAGTGCAGCACCCGGGACGGACGGACGGACGGACGACGTCCTTTCCCGCGACTGGTGACGTCGGCGCGCGCGAGCCGCGATTGCCCGTGGCCGCACGCGCAGTCACGCAACGCAACTCTTTCTTTGTGCGCCTGTCCGGGCTGGCGTGCACGCGGCCCGGTAGAGCCGCCGGGCCGTGTCCGCCCCCCGGAGCGGCCCCAGCAAGTCCGGAGTCGGCACTCCATGGTCACGTCGGAGCCTCTCCGACCGCGCTGTCCGTATATGCGCCCTGCAGCGATAGGGTGGCCCCGTCACCGCCGTGCCTGTTGGCGACCCAGCGCTAGCGTCAGAGCATGGGGCGTCGAACCCTGTGACTGACCTGCATGCTCTACATAATAGTCGGTCGTCGGTCATGGACGCCAAGCGGCACGCATCGCCGGCGACGTCGCCGTCCAAGCGGCACCGGCTGGCCCCCAACAAGCGATCACTGGAGCCGGCGTCGCCGATCCCCAAGGATGACGTCGTCGCCGACGCCATGCAGTTCGACCTGCCCGACGTCCAGATCAAAGGGCTTGACAGGAAGGTGCCCTCGTCGAGGGCGACCCACCAGCGAAATTCCAAGACGCCGAAGCGTCGCCCGGACCATCTTGAGCTGAACGCGGAATCCGACAACCTGAACGCTGCGTCCGATGCCGTCGCCGACGACGTCCTTCACCTACCGTCGACGTTCGGGAACGAGCAGTCGAAAGCGGCGCCGGCCGCCGCCGCGTCTCGTCGTTCTGTGCCGCTGCACCTGCCCGTCCTGCGTCAGGTGTTCCTGTCCGGCGAGCAGGAACGCGAAGACAACGCCTTCACCGCGCTGCAACGCGCCAAAGTGTCGGCGGCGTCGCTGCGAACCGGCGAGGACGCCGTCGCCTTCTTCGCCCTGCACGGCAACACGTCGCACATCAAGTTCGTCTACTGCAATCGTCGCGATGCGGGCGACCAGTTCCGACCGTACGACCTGGACGTCGTCCCGCGGAAGCAGGCCGCCGCCGAGTACTTCACGATCTCGGCGTCCGGCGTGGTCCACATCGCGCCCGGCCAGCCGACCACGTTCATGCCGCTGGTCGACTGGATCCGCGAGAGCACGAACTTCAACGTGCTGACGACGATCCGGTTCTTCAAGCACTACATCCCGGCGAAGGCGTTCCGCCTGTGGCGCACGAACGTTCGGTACAACCTGTACAGGAAGCAGCGCGCCGCGCTGACCGCCAGCCTGTTCCTGGCGAAGAAGTCGTTCTGCCCGTCGCTCATGGAGATCAACAAGCTCATCTACGAGCTGCAGGCGATCCGCCTGCTGAACGTCAAGTCGCAGACGTACCTGGCCAAGGAGTTCGTCAAGGACCAGGTCGAGCAGCGCGGCCGGGCGGCCAAGAAGTTCGAGGAGATACTCGAGAAGCTGCAGGCGCTGGTCGGGCGCGTCTGCGCCGACGTGAAGGAGCGGGCCCGCGCCAGCACCGAGGGCATTGTCGGCGGCGACGCGAAGAACATGCTGACGGTCATGTTCCCGGCGCAGCAGAAGAACGTGTCGCTGGTCAAGATGAAGGAAGAGCGCGCCGCCCGTCTGAAGCACATGCGCTGGGCGACCCACGAGGCCGACATGCTCGGCACGTTCGTGCGCCTGATCGACTACATGGCCGTCGAGAACCTGGTCCAGCTGACGCTGTCGACCAACAGCGAGTTCCTGGAGGTGCTCCAGGCGCCGCGCAAAACGGGCCTGTTCCAGACGACCGTCTCGTACGGATCCGATGGCGCCCTGGCGTTCGGCCTCAACGACGCCGACGTCGTGTCGATCGTCAGCAAGACGATCGACGGCACGATATCGACGGTGGAATCCGTGCCTCGGCTGTTGCAGATGCCGACCTTCAAGGGCATGGTCGCCGGCGCTGCCGAACCGAACGTCGCCGGGACGATACGCGACAGCGCCCTGTTCAGCGAGACGTGCGCGGCGATCGAGCAGCGCGTTCGTCGCGATTTCGAGTCGGCGACGCAGATCGCGCAGGTGTTCGAGCAGTGGCGCGAGGTGTTCGACTTCGGCGAGCGCTGGGACATTGCCAGGTTCCGGGCGCAGCAGCCGTCCGTCGAGGAGATCCAGGCCTGCATGTCGAAGCAGACGGCGTGGCACACCGACATCGACAGGAACATGCGCCCCGGGTACCCGGTCGGCATCTTCCACATCGAGTCGCGCAAGCTGAAGAACCAGATGCTGCCGCTCGTCGACAAGGCGATCGTGGAGATGGAGGAGCTGCTGCTCGAGTCGTTCCACGACAAGTGCGACAGCGTCCTGCGGTTGTTCACGTCGAGGACGGCGGCGCTCGGCGTCGAGCCGACGACGCTGAAGGCGTTCGCCGAGCACATCGCCATCCAGAAGAAGTTCAAGCAGGACATGGCCAACATGCTGAAGCTGAACGACCAGGTCGAGCTGATGTACGACCTGCTGACGAACTCGGTGCACAAGCTGGCGCTGCCGTCGCAGGACGCCGTCCTGCTCGACGAGCTGCGGTCGGCGAAGAAGACGTTCGCCGAGCGCATCATCGTCGAGATGGACAGGTCGGCGATGCGGATGCCGGCCATGCGGGAGCAGGTCGACTCGGGCATCTCGAAGCTGAACAGCGAGGTCACCCTGGTGGATGCCGCCCTGTCGCAAGGCATCTTCACGGACGTGCAGGCCGGCCCCGGCGACGTCCTCGTCGAAGTCGACCGTATCGGGACGGCGCTGAACGCGTTAGCGGAGCAGGCGTCGACGCTGAACACGTTCCAGGCGACGTTCGACATCGACCTGTACCCGTTCGCCTCGCTGGCCGACGCGAAGGCCAAGTTCGAGACGCGGCGCGAGTTCTGGACCCTGTACCGGGACTGGCTGGCGGGCGTGGCCCAATGGGAAACGGCGCCGTTCCTGACGCTCGACGTTGAGGCCATGAACAACAGCGTCAACCGATTCGCTCGCGACATTGCCCGCGTCGCCAAGAAGGACCCGTCGCCCCTGACGTCGCTGGTGCGCGCGCAGATCGACGAATGGAAGGCGACGATGCCCGTGATCCTGGACCTCGGCAACAAATCCATGCGCACCAAGCACTGGGAGGCCATGTTCGCCTACGTCGGCCACGTGTTCGTCCAGGGCGACCCGCTGGACCTGGTCAAGATCCGCGCCATCAACCTGCTTGGGCACAAGGACCTCATCGCCGACACGGTCGCCACGGCCGTCGGCGAGCACGCCATCTCGACGGCGCTGGCCAGCACGCGTTCCACATGGGAGGTCCTGGACCTGTCGCTGGCGCCCTACCGGGACAGCAACGACGCGTTCGTGCTCGTACAGCTCGACGGCCTGATCGCCAACCTCGAGGACAGCCAGCTGACGTTGCAGACGATGCAGTCGTCGCGGTTCGTGGCGAACTTCAAGGACGAGGTCGACGACTGGGTCCGCCGGCTGACCCTGGTCGGCAACGTCCTGGACAGCTGGGCGACGTGCCAGACCACGTGGACGGAGCTCGAGCCCATCTTCACGTCGCCCGACATCCTCAAACAGCTGCCGAACGAGGCGCGACGGTTCGCCGACGCCGACCGGTCCTGGCGGGACATGATGCGCCGCGTCGCCCGGAAGCCCAACGTGCTGCAGGCCTGCTCGGCGCCGGGCGTTCTGACCACGCTGACCAATGCCAACAACGAGCTGGACAGCCTGCACAAGAGCCTGCAGCAGTACCTGGAGACGAAGCGGATCCGCTTCCCGCGCCTGTACTTCCTGTCCGACGACGAGATGCTCCACATGCTGTCGCGAACACGCGCGCCCGCCGACCTCCAGCCCAGCCTGCCGAAGGTCTTCGCGGGCGTCACCGACCTACGTCTGGTGCATGCCGGGGGCGACATCGTCCAGCTCGTGGCCGTCCTGGGGCCGAACGGCGAGGCGATGCAGCTCGAGGAACGCGCGGACATCGCTGGGAACATCGAGGACTGGCTGCACGCGATCGACCGCGCCAGCCGTCGCAGCCTTCGCGAACACATCCGAGCGGCCGCCGCCGACGACCGCCGCTCCGCACTCGTGCCGTCGCAGGCCATCGTCGTCGCCGACGAGATCGCGTCGACCAGTCGAATCGAACGTGCGGTCGCGCAGGGCCGCCCCGCCCTGCAGGCCCTGGCCGACCAGCACCGCGCCGACCTCGCCAAGATGGTCGACGACGCCGATGCCGGCGACGCCGTCCTGGCGGCGATCCGGGATCGCGACCTACTCGCGGCGCTCGTCGACGCGGACGACGACGCCGGCAGGCGCACGACCTGGAACCGCCACCTGCGCTACTACTGGGACCGCGCCGACGCCCACTGCATCGTCCGCATCGGCGATGCCACCTTCCGGTACGCGCAGCTCGGTTTCCCGCAAATGCCGTTTCCCGATTGGGAACGTCGCGTTCGACTGGCGCATGTTTGCGGCGCAGTGCGGGCCTGTCGCGGATTGTTTTTCGTTTTTGACGCGCGGCCGCATCGCGTGAAGCGACGGTGCTGCCGCGCGTGTTTTTGTTTCGGTTTGCGGTTTTTTGTTTGTCAAATGCGCCACTGACGCGGCGATGGTTCGCGTAGGTACGGCTACGAGTACTTCGGCCAGGTGCGGCGCCTGGTGCCGACGCCGGAGGCGTCGCGATGCAACCTGGTGGTGGCGTCGGCGTACGCCGCCCATTACGGGGCGCTGGTCGGTGGGCACATCGGGGCCGGCAAGACGGCGACGATCGTGGAGCTGTCGGCGGCGCTCGGCGCGTACTGCCTGGTCGTGGCGGGCAGTGCCCTGCAGGACAGCGCGGCGATCGGGCAGATGTTCGCCGGGGTCGCCCAGTCGGGGTCGCTCGTCTGCCTCGACGACATCCAGCGTGCGCCGGTGGACATCCTGTCCCTGATCGGCCAGCACGCCTTCACGCTGCAGCAGGCCCTGCTGGCGTCGCGCCCCGACTTCTTCTTCGAGGGCCGCCTGATCGCCCTGAACGCGTCCGCCGGGCTGCTGGCCACCATCTCGTACGACCGACCCGGGTCGCCGCCCGTCCTCCCAGACAACCTACGCGCCGCGTTCCGCCCCGTCACCATGTCGGAGCCCGACCCGCGCGTCCTCGCCGCTGCGCTACTCGCTCGCCAGGGCCTCGTCAACGACGACGACGCACGCGCAGTGGCGTTCTCGCTGTCGCGACTCCTCTCCTCCTTCCGGCTGCTGCCGTCGGCGCCTGCCATCGGCCGCCTGGCCTCGCTGCGACGCATCATCGCGTCGTCGCCGGCGCGCCCGCCGACGGCGTCGACGATCGCGCGCGCCGCGCTTCACGAACTGGGACCCGGTCTGAGCGATGCCGACCTTGGCGTGCTGCGGGCCATGACGCGGAAGCTGTTTGGCGTCGCGCTCGACGACGACGCCGCCGCCGTGACGAAGGGCGACGACGGCGTCGGCGCGGCGGTTGCCGCCGAGCTGGCGGCGCAGAGCTGGGCGTCGGCCGACCTGGGCGCTCGGTTCCTGCGCAAGGTCGACGACCTGCAGGGCGCCCTGCGCGATCGCCGGGCCGTCATCCTGGTCGGCGCGCCCGCCTCGGGCAAGTCGCTGTGCACGGCGCTGGCCGTCGGCGCGATGTCCCGCCTGGCGTCGGGCGCGCCGGTCGCCCGCCACGCCATATCGACGGTCGCCGTCCCGCCCCGGCTGCTCGTCGGGCAATGCCATCCGGCGACGCGCAAATGGACGGACGGCATCGTCACCCGGATCGTGCGGTCGCCCGACCGCTCCGTCATCGTGTTCGACGGGCCGCTGCCCGACACGCCCATCGTCGGCCTGGCCGCCGACCGCCTGCTGACGCTGCCGACGGGGGAGCGCCTGCTGGCGCCCCCTTCCGTGTCAATCGTCTTCGAGGCGGGCAGCCTGGCCGATGCGGCCCCGTCCGCCATCGTGCGATGCGCCGTCATCCACTTCGAGCCCGACCTGGTCAGCCCGGAGGCCCTGATCCGGCGCTGGGCGGTGGACTATCGCGCGCGGTTCCCCGACCCCGTCCACGAGACGCTCGTCACGCTGCTGCTCGACCACACCAGCGCCGTCGCCGCCTGGGTCATGGCGTCCTGCGTGGAACGCGTCCGGAGGACGTCGCCGGCGACGCTCACGACGACGCTCCTGTCGCTGCTGGACGCCCTGCTTCAGCCCGACCGGGCGGGCGGCGGCCTGGCGTCCGACGGCAGCGCCGCCGCCGGCACCCAGGAGAGCACCGCCCGGCTCCTGTCCATGTACTTCCTGTTCGCGATGGTCTGGTCGGCGGGCGCCACCTGCGATTCGCGATCGCAGCTGGCGCTGTCGTCGTACCTGCGGTCGCGGTTCGCCAAGGGCCGGTCGACGGGCGTCCCGCTCCCTCCCGAGCAGGGCACGCTGTTCGACTACTACGTCGGGGGCGCCGACCGCGCCTCGTACCAGCACTGGTCGCAGAGGCCGTCGGCGCCGTTCACCTACGACCCGTCCGTGCCCTTCTCGTCGCTGCGCGTCGCGACGCTCGAGACGGCGCGCGCCAAGTACCTCCTCGAGCTGGCCGTTTCCGTCGGCGCGCATTCGTTGCTCGTCGGGGCGTCCGGCGTCGGCAAGACGTCGCTGGTCGTCGATGAGTACCTGGGCGGGGCGAACCGCGACGCGCTCGTCGGCGTCACCGTCCAGCTGGCATCGTGGACCACGTCGACGCAGGTGCAGGCGCAGGTGGAGGCGCGCCTCGAGACGAAACGTCGCGGCGTGGTCGGCCCGCCCGTCGGCAAGAAACTGGTCGTCTTCGTCGACGACCTGCACGAGGCGGGCCCCGGCCCCGTCGAACTGATCCGGAACGCGGTCGGCGGCGACGGCGGCGGCGGCTACCACGAACACGACCGCGGCCTGCAATTCAAACGCCTCGTCGACTGCGTGTTCGTCGGCGCGTTGCAAACGTCGGCGGCACACGACCTCGCATGGCACCCGCGCCTGCTTCGCCACTTCCACGTGGTATCGTGGGCCGACCCCAACGAGGCGTGCTTCGCGTCCGTGTTCGGCCCGATCGTCACCGGCGTCCTGCGCCAGGCGAAGGACATGGAGAAGCTGAGCGAGGTCGTCGTCACCATGACCAGCACGGTGTACGCGGCGCTGGCCAAGGTGGCGCCCCTGCACGGCCTGCACGGCCTGCACGACGTGTTCCAGGGCGTGGCGCGCATCGCCCCGGCGACGCTGACGCCGACGGTGCTGGCGCGCGCCTGGGCCCACGAAATGCGACGCGTGTTCCGCGACCGGTTCGAGCCGGGCACGGCCCCGTTCCAGACGTTCAGCGCCGCCCTGCACGACCAGCTCGGGAAGAAGTTCCCGGGCGCCGTCGACCCGTCCGCCGACGACGCCGCGCTCCAGTTCGGCGACGTCGTGGCCGGGCGCGCCACGTACGGCGAGGTCGTCGGCGGTAGCCTCGATGCGGTGATCGGCGCGCACCTCGAGCGGTACAACCAGGCGCACGTGACGCGCCCGATGCACCTGGTCATGTTCCCCGAGGCCGTCGCCCACCTGCTGCGCATCGGGCGCGTCCTGGGCGTCCCCGGCGGCCACCTGGTCCTGGTCGGCCCGGCCGGCTGCGGCCGTCGCAGCCTGACGCGCCTGGCGGCCCACATTGCCGGCGCCGAATGCGTCGCCGTCGACCTGGACGCGGCCAGCGAGTACGACGACGACGGCGACGACGACGGCACCGACCCGCTGCAGGCGTCGATCCGGCGGGCGCTCGAGGTCGCCGTCGTCGACCATCGCCGCGTCGTCCTGCTCGTCAACCTGGAGGGGCCCGTCGACGGCGGGCGCCCGGTCGCCCAGCGCACGCTGGACGACGTCGTCGCCCTGGTCACCGGCAACCGCGAGCGCATCTGCGCCATGTACGGGCGGGGCGCCGCCGACCTCGACGACCTGCTGCGCCGCGTCCAGGTCAACGCCGAGTCGCTGGGCCACGCCGGCCTGTCGACGCCGGACGAGATCGTCGACCACCTGCTGGGGGCGCTGCGCGCCAACCTCCACGCCGTCGTCGCCGCCGCCGCCGCCGAGGGCGCCCTGCTGCCCCCGGCGCTGCTGGCCCGGTGCACGGTCGACCGCCTGCAGGCGTGGTCGCACGACGCCCTCGTCTGCATCGCCCAGCAGTTCATGCGGGCGCAGGCGGCGCGCCTGGGCCTGTCGCCCGCGATCGAGGCGGCCGCGACGCGCGCCTGCGTCGCCGTGCACGAATCCGTGGTCGTCGGCGGCGCCGGCCCCGCCGCGTTCCTGGAGCTCGTCCGCATCTACCTGCTGCTGGTGCAGGAGCGGCGCGAGCAGCAGGGGGCGCGCGCCGACCGCTACGCCGGCGGCCTCGGCAAGCTGCGCGAGACGGGCGCCGCCGTCGATCAGATGCGGGCGGCGCTGGTGCGCCTGCAGCCGGAGCTGGCGCAGGCGTCGGCGGACACGGCCGCCCTGCTGGCCGTGCTGGAGCGCGACCAGCAGGTCGTGGGCGAGCAGTCGTTCGCGTGCGCGCGCGACACGGCCGACTGCGCCGACGTGACGCAGCGCGTCGAGGCGATCCGCGACGAGTGCCAGCGCGACCTGGCGGCGGCGATGCCGGCGCTGGACGCCGCCGTCGCCTCGCTCGACACGATCAACAAGGACGACCTGGCCGTCGTCAAGTCGTTCGCCAACCCGCCCAAGCTCGTCGAGCTGGTCATGTCCGCCGTCTGCCTGCTGATGGGCGAGCCGCAGACCTGGTCGTCCGCCAAGCGCCTCCTGTCGGACATGCAGATCCTGGACCTGCTGCGCCGCTTCGACAAGGACGCCATCTCGAACCGCACCATGAAGAAGCTGCAGGTGTACATCGACAACGCCGAGTTCGACCCGGACAACTGCCGGAACGTGTCGCTGGCGGCCACCTCGCTCTGCAGCTGGGTCTGCGCCATCTACCGGTACGCGCTGGTCGCCGACCAGATCGAGCCGAAGCGCAAGGCGCTGCAGCAGGCGCAGGACGACCTGGCGCGCGCCCAGGCCCTCCTGGCCGGCAAGACGGACGCGCTCGCCGACCTGCAGGCGCGCCTGGCCGCCCTGCGCGTCCGCTACCAGGACAGCCTGACGGCGCAGGCCAACCTGCGCGCCCTGGTCGACACGACCGGGGCGCGCCTGGCCCGCGCCGAGGACCTCGTAGCGCGCCTCTCCGGCCAGAAGGCGCGCTGGCAGGCGGCGCTCGACGCCCTGGACGCGTCCGCCCGGACGCTGCCCGGCGACGCGCTGCTGGCGGCCGGCCAGATCACGTACGCGGGCGCGCTGTCGGACGGGGCGCGCCGCGACCTGCTGCGCGCCTGGGTCGGGTACGCGCGCGACGCCGCCCTGCCCGTCGTCGACGCGCAGGCGTACGCCCTGGCGGCGCTGTTCGCCGACCCGGTCGTCGTGCGCGCCTGGTGCGCCAGCGGCCTGCCACCCGACGCGCACTCGGTGGAGAACGGCGTCATTGTCGAGCGGGCGCGCCGCTGGCCCCTGCTGCTGGACCCGCAGGGCCAGGGCAACCGCTGGGTGAAGCGCATGGGCAGGGCCCGGGGCCTCCGCGTCCTGACGCTGACGTCGGCGGCGTCGTCGTGCGCCCCCGTGCTCGAGGCGGCGATCCGCGCCGGCGAACCCGTCCTGATCGAGGACGTCGGCGCCGGCGACCTGGACCGGCACCGGCGCCTGCTGGACGCCATCCTCGTCAAGCAGCTGTTCCGGAAGGGGGGCGCCGGCGGCCCCTGGCACCTGCAGATGGGCGAGGGCGGCGCCGCCATCCCGTACCACGCCGACTTCCGCCTGTACCTGACGACCCGGCTGCTGGACGCGGGCCTGTCGGCGCGCGCCTCCGCCCTCGTCACCGTCGTCGACTTCCGCCTCGTGCCGCACGTCCTCGACCAGCACCTGCTGACGATCGCGGCGCGCATCGAGCGCCCCGACCTCGACCAGCGCCACGCCGGCCTGCTGCGCCAGGTCGCCGACGGCCGGCGCCAGCTGGCCGACCTCGACGACCGCATCCTGTCCCTGCTGGCGTCGTCCGCCGCCGGCCTCCTCGACGACGCCGACCTGGCGACGACGCTGTCGACCAGCGAGACGATGGCGCGCGCGCTCGAGGCGGACGTCGCCGAGTCCGAGGCCACGCTCGTCCAGATCGAGGTGGCGCGCGAGCCCTACCGCGTCGTCGCCGAGCGCGCCTCGGCCATCTACTTTGCCATGTGCGACATGTCGTCGGTACGTCGTCAATGTCGTCGTCCGGGAGCGTGTCTGACACGCGCGCGCGCAGGTGTCCCCCATGTACCAGTTCCCGCTGGACGCCTTCATGGACGGGTTCGCCCGGTGCCTGGACGGCGCCGGGCGATCGACGCCGCCGGCCCTGCTGGACGACCTGACCCGGGCGTTCCTCGCGTCGGCGTCCGCGTCCATGTTCGCCGCCCACGCCGACCTGTTCCGCTTCCTGGTCGCCGTGCACGGGGACCGGCGCGCGCACCGCCTCGCCGACGCCGACTGGGACCTGTTCCTGGGCGGGCCGCCGTCCGCCGCCGGCACCGACCTGCCCGCCGGCATCCCCGCCTGCGCCCGCCCCTGGATGACGCAGCGCGCCTGGACCGACGTCGTCGGCCTGTCCGCCCTGGCCACCTTCCAGGGCCTGGGCCAGTCGCTCGGCACGCACCCGGACGCCTGGGCGGCGTACTTTGCGACGACGACGATGGCGCCGATCCCCGACGTCGCCCTGCGCGACCGCCTGACGCCCTTCCAGCGCCTGATCGTCGCCAAGGTGTTGCTCCCCCCCGCCCGCCTGCTGGCCGCCACCCGCCAGTACGTCGACGAGGCGTTGCCGGCGACGCCCGCGACGCCACCCAGCAGCGACGACCTGGCGGCGGGCGTCGCCCGGCACGGGTCGCCCCGCGTCCCCGTCGTCCTGCTCGTCGCCGACGACGACGACGACCCGCTGCCCGCCCTGCTCCAGGGCGCCGTCGCCCAGCGCGTCCTGCATGTCGCGCTGGGCGCCCGGGCCCAGCGCGCACGCGCCTCGGCGCTGCTCGTCGACGCGCGCCAGTCGGGCGCCTGGCTCGTCGTCCAGAACGGCCACCTGGACGCCGCGTTCCTCGCCAGGGCGATCGTCGACGAGGTCGTCGTCGCCGCCGACGACGACAGGGACGGCGATGCGACGGCGGCGACGGCGGCGGCAACGTTCCGCCTCGTGCTGGTCGCGGCGCCGCACGCCCCCCTGCCCGCCGCCCTGGTCCAGCGCTGCGCCCGCGTCGCCTGGCAGGCGTCGTCGCCCGGCGCCCACGCGGCATCGCTCGACGGGTGCCGCCGCCCGGCCGCCGCCCGACGCCTGCTGGCCGGCCTGGACGCGTTCCACGTCGCCGTCGGCGCCGCGACGTGGCACGCGCCGCCGCTGCGAACCGGCGCCGAGCGGCGCCTGGGCGAGCGGGCGATCCGCGCGCACGTCAACGCCGCCGACCCGGCCGACCTGGACGCCCTGCGCGACACGATCGTCGACGTCGTGTACGGCGGCGCGTCCGCCGAGCGCACCGACCGCCGCCGCCTGCGCCTGCTCGCCGCCGACTGCTTCACAGCGGGCGACGACGACGTGCCCGCGTACACGGCGGCGCCGCCCGACGACGCCGACGCCGCGGTCTTCCTGCGCGTCCTGTCGTCGCTGCGGGCGCCGACCACGGCCGATCGCCCGGCGACGGGCGACGACGACAGCAGCGTCGTCGACGACGCCCTGGACCGGTGCCCGGCGTCGCTGGCGCTGGGCGGCGACGGCGCCAGCGACGACCCGGTCGAGACGGTCGTGCGGCGCGAGGCGCACCGGGTCGCCCGGGTCGTCGACGCCGTCCGGCGGTCGCTGTCGGCGCGCCCGGTCGACGCCGACGTGCGCGACGCGATCGCCGGCGACGACCGCGTGCCGGCGGCGTGGGCGCGCGCGCTCCCGTCGTCGCCCGGGCGGACGGCGTCGGCCTGGCTCGCCGACCTGGCCGAGCGCGCGTCGTTCTTCAGGGGCGACGACACCGACGCCGGCCCTGTCTGGCTGGGGGCGTTCGTCGACCCGCGCGCCTGGCTCGAGGCGGCGCTGCCGGTGCCGGCCGGCGCGTCCATTCGCTGCTGTGCGGCGGCGGCGGCGGCGCAGGGTGCGGGCGGCGTCCTGGTGCGCGGCCTGCACCTGCGCGGTGCGTCCTGGGACGCCGCCGCCGCCTGCCTGACGGCCACCGACGACGCCGCCGTGTGCCACCTGCCGACCGTTCGGTAATGCCGGTCGCTGGACGTTGCCGCCCGCAGCGCGTGCGCTGACACACACACAAACGGCGTGGCACAGGCTCGTGGTCGTCGTTGCCGATGCGTCATCGTCGTCGCCGGTCGTCAGCACGCCCCTGTTCCGGACGGCGGCGCGGATGCACGTGGGCGTGGACGAGCGCGAGGACCAGCTCCTAGGATACATTGGTGCGGCCGGTCGTTTCGTGCGCGCGCCCAGCAGCACGTTCTGACCGTCAGCGTGTCTCTGTCCAGATCTGCCCGTGCAGTCGTCGTCGCCCGCCGACGAGTGGGCCCGACGCCCCGTCGCCCTGTTCGTCCAGCCGGACTGAAGGGCTCCACACGTTCCACGGCTCGCGTGGCAATAAAGACGCGCTTTATGAGGAAACCTGTACTCGTTTCGTCGTCGGCAGGTCCACAGACAGCAGCAGCACGTGGGGACGTGCGCGCGTCTGGCGGACGTTGGCGTGATTCGCCTGGACGGAAGGGGTGGACGGGGGCGTACTCCACGGACACCGTGACGGACTCCGTGGGGTATTGATATCGGCGGCGCTTGACCTGCGTCGGGGGCGCTTATTCGGGTTCCAGGCAGCAGCAGCAGGGCTGCCCTCTGTCTGCCGCCCGATGGGGTGCGGCCGAGGCCTCGAATTGGTAACGTCCCGCCGATTGCCCGTTGCAGTGTTGCGCTGCGCGCCCGACCCCGTTGTCGACCAAGGAGCGATTGGCGACCGGCGCCCCACCGCGTAATGCACCCGTTTCGCACCGCGGCACTGGACACGCCGTCGCCGCACGACTCGCAGTGGCCGCTGCTCGGGTCCGTTTTCGCTGACCCGGGGGCCGACCCGCCCGTCGTCCCCGTGGCCGTCCGCGCCGTCACCCAGCCCGCCGAGAACGACGCCGACCTGGTGGATGGCCACTGGATCCCGTTCGACAACAGCCGGTTGGCGATGACCCGTATCCGGTCGCCGTCGGCGCCGGCGCCACCGGCCAAATCCATCACGCAGCGCAAGGTCGTGCCGCTGCACAAGGACATGCAGGGGTACGCGAAACGATAACCGTATCCCGTCCCTCCACACGTAGCCCACACACCGGTAAACACACAGCTTGTCCTGATTCCGAATGCCCTTCGTTCGTTGTTCTGGCCGTCCATGTGGCTCTGCAGTCTCGGCCACGGCCTGTCGAGGCAGCTGGCAGGCGCGCCCTCAGTTGGCGTATTTTCGGATCGCGACCGTCACTGTGGGCGGTAACGCCAACCCGCAGTCGCAGTGTGTGCTGCTGCTGCTCGCTGCAGTCGTCCCCCGTCGCGCCATTCGGATATCGGTCGGGTCGGCGGTGCCCCAGGGCGCCCCCCGTGGAGGGATGGCCGAGCGACGCCGCGTGACGCTGTTCGACACGGGGCTGGACGACGCCGGCTTCCCCGTCATCGTTGCCGTTGACACCGCCCGCCGCCACCGGAACCGCCTGCGTCGCAGTCGCCGCCGACGTCGAGACGGGCGCGACCATGGTCATCAGGGCGGCGACGATCGTCCCACAGCAACCGTTCCTCGCGAGATATGACCCCCGCTGCGCACGAGAACACCGATGGACATGTAGAAGCGGAGCCGATCAGACACGCGTTGTCAACGTCGGGTCCAGTGGTAGTCGTGCAGAGATATACTCACTGTGGTAGACCACGAAGCAGCAGCCGCGGGCTGGAAAGCGGAAGCGTGTATTTTATTCGGTCGACGATAGACGGTGGTGCTGCGTGCGGGGGCGTGCGTCTAGAAGTCGTCGTCCTCGGGCAGCGGGACGGCTTGTGCGGCCTCGAACTGCTGCTGGTACTCCTGCATGAGGCTCATGTCGACCTGGACGGCGGGCGGCTGCAGGCTGGGCTGCTCGACGAACACCAGGTTCTGGTTGTTGACCAGCTTCCGGGCCATCCACAGGAACGGCTTCTCGAAGTTGTAGTTCGACTTGGCCGACACGTCGTAGTACTGGATGTTCGGCTTCTTGCGATGGAACATGATCGCCTTCGGCTTCACCTTCCGGTCCTTGACGTCGACCTTGTTGCCGCACAGCACGATCGGGATGTTCTCGCAGACGCGCGTCAGGTCGCGATGCCACTGCGGGACGTTCTGGTAGGTGACGCGCGACGTCACGTCGAACATGATGATGGCGGCGTTGCCGTTGATGTAGTACCCGTCGCGAAGGCCGCCAAACTTCTCCTGCCCGGCCGTATCCCAGACGTTGAAGATGATCGTGCCGAAGTTGGTCGAGAACTTCAACGGGTGCACCTCAACGCCCATCGTCGCGATGTACCGGCGCTCGAATTCACCCGTCAGGTGCCGCTTCACGAACGTCGTCTTGCCGACGCCACCGTCGCCGACCAGAATGATCTTGAACTGCACCTCCGGTTGCCCGGCCGCGTTCGTCGTCGGTTGAACGGACATCCTGCGACGTAGACGACCGTCAGGCGCATGGGGCGGACGCGTTCCCGTTCGCAGCGCGCATACCTGTGGCTGTTTCGGCGGCGACGACGACCAGGTCGCTGAACGGTGCGGCCGTCAAATGACGACGGAGTCCGTGGCGGAGTCCGCCGACGTCGTTGTCGCAGAGCACGCCACGCATCACTAATAATCGTTCGCACGCCGGTGGGGATCAGCGCTGGGCCGGGTCGATCCCGTTGCGCGCCCTACAAGCGACCCCCAGTTTAGGGGAATGGAGACCATCGTACAAAATCGAAAGCCCTCCTGGCAGGTATACCATGCCAGAGAAATGACTGGCGTTAGTTTGGCGGGACACGGATACGAGCTGTGCAGCTTGCTCTACACGAATTCTAACGCCTGCCATTTCTCTGGCATGGTATACCTGCGATGAGGGCTTACTTGTTTGTACGATGGTCTCCATTCCCTAAACTGAGAAGGCTATCTCGTGATGAGGCGCTCAATAGACCGATCATGTACGCGTTTTACGCGCTGGTCGGCAGGGTTGAAAGCGGAAGCGCTGTCGACGCCCGTGCTGGCAGGACGGAGCGCCATTCCTCGGAGTCTGCTTCGGCGACACACGTGTGTCGCGGAGTCTGCTTCGGCGACACACGTACGAACCTCCTCACGTGAAACAAGGCAGCGTGCTCAAGGAAGGGTCCCTGGTGCCGATGGTCACTTGGCTTCTCAATGGCCACCAGATGAATCGTTTCAGGCCGGCAACACCAATAGCGCCGTGTATGAAATATTATCCACTGAGCTCCAACGAGTCGGTATACCATGGTCGTTCATGTACCGGTATTTGTCAATGTAAGGAAGCACCTAACGAGGCAGTTGACGTTTTGTGCTGGGTCATTTCAAGCGACCAATGGATAACATTTGCCGCGGGTAAACACTTTCCGTGCAGAACCGGCCGATGGACAGCGTTCTCATTGTATTCATTGCAGTCATCGCCGCTGCCGTCCTCGGGACAGCCGTGTCGGTCTGGAACCGCTACGCGGATCGCGATAGCTGCGGCGGGAGCTCGATGCGCGTCGGGGCTCCAGATTGAAGAGCGGCGACTCCAACACGAAGAGCGTTCCACCATGATACAGTGTTCCTGGCTTCAAGGGGTGTCGGGCATCTACCGCAACAAACCCTTGACGGACTACCGTATTTTACAAAGAATACGACCCCCCCTAATGTTCTCCGCGGACTTTCCGCTCGCTGTCATTTGGGGGTGGGGGTCTTGTTAAATGTAATATTTGGCAGATATAAGGTTTTGTACGTCAGAGTTTCGTTCGTTGGATTCCTTGCGGCGAGACGAGTTCGAAACTGCCTTTGTCTCGTTCTTGGCGTTTATCGTTGGCACGCTGCGTTGGGTGACAGTCGGAAGGGAGGGGTTACCCCAGCGCTGTTGAAGTGAACGGCGCGCAGACGGCGCGCATTTTTGATTGTAGCTAAATGGGGAAGGACAACGAAGGCGTTGCCCGGCGACGCTGCCTGCACACCGTCAAACAGAAGCGGGCCATTGTCCGTTCCGCCACAGCTCGTGGCAACATCAAGGCAACGGCACGTGAGTATGACATCAAACCGTGTCAAATTCGTGACTGGCGAAAAAACTTAATGGGTCCGACCGACGAAACGTCGAGCGACAACAACGACGATGAAGGGATCATTCGGTTCGAACCGTTCAGCACGCGAACGTCTAAGCGAAGGACGCGGTCTCACGGCAGAATGTCGACACTACCGGCAGACGTGAAGGAGACGATAGAGGAACATGTCAAATACTTGGGCAGTTCTGACCTCAACATCAACGTCAAAGCCGTTCACCGGTTTGTCACATCGTAAGTTAACCGTTACGGCCAGTTACACATTACTTATTCGTGTGTATCCCAGACGTTGTCCTCAGTATGCCGCGTCCATCACGAACGCGCAGGCGTCCGAGCAGAAAATACGACGTTATCTGCATCGGAACGCCAAGCTCGTCGAGAGACGGTACACTCGGGTCGCCCAGAATACTCGCTACGACGAGGACGTTGTTCGTGACTACCTGTCGTCGGTCAACAACTTCGTCTGGGATCTTGGAATCATAGATCCGCATCTGCTGTTGAACATGGACGAGACCTCCCTACCGTTTGACCAACCGAAGTCATCGACTCTTGCTCTGAGGGGAGCTCGCACCATTCGATGCAGGACGACCGGTTCAAGCAGCAGTGCAACTGTGTGCTTAACCGTGTCGATGGAGGGGGACAAGCTCGGCATGCTCATCATTTTCAGAGGTAGCACTATGAGTTGGCGTCGTTTTTCTTCGATCTCATTCTGATGGCAGGCGTCCCTGGAGGGCGGATCGAGAAAGAGCTCCGACTGCTCGACGCCCAGAAGGGTGATGGTCACCGCTGTATCGTCCAGCAAAAGAACTGGAACGATGAAAGAGGCATGAGGGCTTACGTCGACCTGATCATCCGTCCATGGGTGGGTGGAAGACGGATGACCTCACTCCTTCTCCTGGACGACATGTCGGCGCACAAATGCCCGCCGGTAATTGACGCTCTGGCCCAACACGGCGTTGAGGTTGACATTGTTGAGCCTCGCTACACCGGTCGCGTTCAAGTCCTGGACGTTGGTGTTAACAAGCCCTTCAAGGATCGCGTCCGATGCCTGTGGGAAAACTGGTTGCACTCCGAAATGCAACGATGCCCGAACGTAGTTCCAAAGGTCACGCGTCCACTCGTTCGCGAGTGGGCTGTTGCGGCGTGGAACGAGGTCACTGCCGTATCAATTACTAACACGTGGAGCGCGGTCGGGTTCAGGGTCAACTGAGCGTATCCCAGAGCGTGCGATGAAACGAGACCAATCCTTTGTTGTTATAAACAGCAAATCGCGTTCTTTATTCAGTTCGAATGCAGTTTTGCTTGATTACATCGAGGCATAGGCACACGGCCGACCCTCCACGTCTCTGAGACCGCGCTCTGGTATGACGAAGCTCGCTATCTTTGCCCAGGCTCTCGACCACAAGCATTTTGTCCAGAAGTTCATCCTGACGCCATAACATTGATTTTGGCAGGAATGCTACTCTGCAAGAAGGGGTTTCGACTGTATGGACGGCGACCGCCTGCTCCTGGGATACAGGGACCCACTGGCCATTTACCTGGTCGTGTCGCTGGAGGAGCACCGGCACGAGACGCAGCACGTCGGACGCTTTCACAGAATGTCCACATCCATCAGGATGACGCTCGCAGGAGCGACCACTGTCTGTGTAGTTCAGACCAACAATCTCAACACGCATTGAGCAGCTATCCTGCAAAATGCCGTAGGTAGGTCCACGGCGACAGCAGCGTCCAATCCGCATTACGCATGTTCTGGGGGGGTCGTGTTCAAGGGGGGGGTCGTATTCTTTGTAAAATACGGTAGAGACCTTCCTGAGCGCCCATCGTTCGAGGAACTGAAGGCACAGGCAGCAGATCGGCCACGTTTTGGATGCAGAAGTTTGGCGAGGTCCTTTGTATCCCAACTGTGTCCCGGGGACAGCCTGACTGCGTGCTCCTGGGAGTAGCCGATTTGTGTAAGAAGCCGCGCATGCAGGGCTTCCGGTTTCCAGTTGCTCTTCATTTTCCGGTTCAGGGCCTGCTCTATACGAGCACTGGCTTTCGCCGCTTTCCTGGCTTTGGATTTGCCGGCCAGGTCGTCGGACATCCCCCGGGTCTTGGCCTGGTGGCGATGCCTTAAAAGCGCACAAGTGTCCAGCGTGACGCAGTGGCCGCCTGGAGCGGGCGACCTCGTTCGTGCGTCGTCTGTGGTGGCTGGACCACGACCTACTGTCAATCGTGCACGGTCAACCTGTCCTCGACCAAGCACCGTCGGAATCGCAAGGGTTGCTACGCGCGAGCTCTCTCATTCGTCCAGGACCACTCGCAGGCGTGAAGATCCAGCACAGCTGTTCATGCAGAGTACAAGTACTCAGATGATGCTGCTCAGATGCTGCTGCCACCCGGTCACATGATCATGACCGTATAACTCGACCCCGCAGCGGCCCTTGCTGCGACGATCCTGTCCAAATACATCAATTCGTTATATCACCAGGCGTGTGCTAACGCCGCCGCTGCCCACTACGGGGGCGGTCGGTCGCAAGAGTCGGCGCCTGCTGATATAACGAACTGATGTATTTGGACAGGATCGTCACAGCAAGGGCCGCTGCGGGGTCGAGTACGGTCATGATCATGTGACCGGGTGGCAGCAGCATCTGGGCAGCATCATCTGAGTACTGGTACTCTGGATGAACATTGAATTTCGCCGTCTTGCTCATGGGAAGAACGCCTGACGGCGGCGGAGGAGTCAAGCCGACAAAGGCGTCGATGCGAATGGCCAGGCGTCCCATGCAGTTCGGATTGATGGGAGTGAAGGGTCGCCAAGCCCCAGTACAATACATGGGGATCGCCGAGTCCATGCAGGATCCGACACGCGCGCAGTGCCCTGAACGCGTGGGCACATCATCTACGGACGGTGGGTGCTTTGGCGTCGTTAGGCGTCGAAAAGCTGTTCCTGCACGCGTATCGGATCCTGCATGGACTCGGCGATCCCCATGTACTGGGCTTGGTGACCCTTCTCTCTCATCAAGCCGAACTGCATGGGACCCCTGGCCATTCGCAACGACGCCTTTGTCTGCTTGGCTCCGCCGACGTCAGACGTTCTTCCCATGAGCAAGACGGCGAAATTCAATGCCGCTCTGCCCATTGATCAGATCATCTCTTTGACGTATCCAGCGCAGCAGACAGGTAGGTAGACTTAGAGCAATGATTGGGACCTTGGCGCGTTGTCGTCGGCGAGGGCGGTCGACATGAGGATCCCGTCGTCCTCGCTGAAACCGACCGCATGCGACGTGACGCTCAGGCCCACATGATGCCTGGCGACTGTGATCCCTTTGGCAACTGCGTCGACCCTTGCCGACCAGTACTCGCCGTACAAGCACGGACACAGTTGGGCTATGCCCCGTGTCCGGTACACCATGGCCAAGTCGACATGGATCTGGCTGATATAGTCCTTCGGCTTCCCGGGCATATACTTGACGTTCGGCACAGTACGCGGAGGAGCGCTCGAAGAGCGCTCGCCCTCGACCGAACGTGATCTCGCGACACTTGTTCGCATCGTACTCGACAGGCGGATCGTGTCGTCCTGCGAATCATGTGATGAGTTCGCATCGATGTTCAACCAGCACTGGCAGTTAAATTCTGGGCACGCTCGTTCTTCAGGAACGTGTTGCAGTGTGCGCGTCCACACCTGAACGCGGCCACCTGCTTCGGGCGACGTGACGGGGGCAGCTGCGCGTCCACGTTGACCTTGGTCTCATCCTTGGACAGGGGGATCAGAGGCCCATGTTGCTGCTCGCTCGCCATCCTGTCGACCCGCTCGCGATCGCTCAGAAGTGCAACTGCGCCAACGTCGTTGTGTGGTGCGACCCTCCGGTCGCGCCGTGGCGCCAGTGGTTACAGCGACACCCAGTTGAAGCGGTCGCGTCACTTGACACAGGTGTTTGTTGGTGAGCCCAACCCGAGCAGGCTCATAAATTCGGGCTGCTCCACCACTGATGTAACTGAGTGTCGTGAGCCCCGCAGGGGCCCCGCAGGAGCCCCGCAGAAGCAGAAGCCCCGCCGGAGCCCCGCAGGAGCCTCGCAGGACACCCATTTACATAAAAATTCAAGAATTGGTAATAGTCCGCGCGGGTGGTGAATGGTGATGTCAGTCCGTGGCGGAGCGATTTGAATCGATGGCAGTGGCGATTCGCTCGAGGAGCGGCCCTGTCAGCCGCGCTGACGTGGCTGAGGTCCAAGCTGAAGTTGTGCGACTGATTGAGACGGCTGTCAATGGGCCCCAAATGGTTCCTGTTCTGGCAGATCAAGTCGAGTCGTTCGCACATGCGCTCAGATTCAAGGTATACCCGGGTTCAGCCTACGCCGCGGTCGTTGCGGATCAGTCCTGGCGAACAGACGTTCCGGGTATCGTTAACTGGGCGCGTCGACACAGCATGTTTGGCAAATTTGACATTGCCCGTCGAGAAATCACGCTCGACCCGGGGATGATCACGGATATGCTTGATGCTGCCAAGGTCGATGTGGGCGTCACTTCCGAACATCTGGATGCATTACGCGTGTTCATGATGTTAAAAGGGTTACACGAAATCGGGCACGCCTTGACATCATACTGCCTCCGGATCCTGCGTGCCATCTATGGCAATCGAAGGACTATCCCTAAGCACAATGCGCCCGTCAAAGTCGGAACAGTGCGAACAGGGAAGAAGTTGACCGGGGACGCTGGGAATAACCTGGAGGAGTTGCTGAGCGGTGGAATGCGCTTCACATACGAACTCTTCGTGCCCCTCGCTGATTTTATTAACCGCATCACGCTGGTTGATGCTCGAGGACGGCAGGGCTATTATGTACCGCAGGGATTTGTGAATGACATGCTGGCGCGCCCGGAGGAGTTCTATTCCATCGGCACTGCCTATTTGTGGGACCACACGAATTTGCAAGCAATTCCTGCGCTGACTCTTGCTGAAGCAGTCGCTCACGAGTCGCATGAAAGCCAGTGGCCAAGAGTGAAATATTGACTAACTGCTGCCGCAACTCATTCCTCCAATCATCTGCCCGGTCGGCACAGCAGCACCGCGTTTCCAACAGCAATCGACGATATACGACTTATGGGACCGTGTCATGTTCTCCTTCCCAGGGTACCCATGCGCTCACTATCGTGTTTGTCCACGCCATGTTGTAGACCGGACCGCCCAACTAGGCGACGAGAGCAGCTTGGGAGACATTGTCGGGCCCACCGCATATGCCCCTTCGTCCTGGCAGTCATCGCGTTGCATTTGACGTCACGCGCTCGAGAAGGTAAGCTCCTATATAAGCGCTTCCGCACCGGTGCCATTTTATCTCATCGGCTTGCTTGTGTACAGCAACTGTGAGGTCTAACAGTTCTTATGGGAACAGCGCTGGAACCGTGTCTACCCAGATGGAGCAGGGAGTTCATTTCGATGGCGTTGCATCCGGTAAACTTACAACTGTGTGACGACCGAACAAGTTGAGTCAACTGGCGTAATCAAATTCTTAGACAGCACCAATACAGGACTTGGCCACGATGGGAAGGACTTCATGGTGAATTAAAGGCGAACAAACTGGTGAACGTACGACACTGTTGTTGTCTCTTGCCAACAATGTCGTCGAACAGTTTCACAGCTCCATCGTACTGTAGAATGATATGAAGCGATACTCAGTCGCCTTCGCGAAGAATATAACGCGTCTTCGGACGGAAATATGTGATAAACCAGTGTGTTCGCCTGAAGTCCTTCCCATCGTGGCCAAGTCCTGTATTGGTGCTGTCTAAGAATTCGATTGCGGCAGTACGAGGGTCGCAGAAGCAAATTACCAGCACCCGCGTGCGCTATCTTCGCCTGATAATGCTTGATGCATTGGTGGTACCTACACCATATCGCATTCGGTGGCAGCTGCCCTAAAATGCTAGAGCATCGTCGGCGATCGTAACCGATCCGCTTCGTCTCACCCTGAAGTAGTCCAGCGTCTGCACGACGTCATCTCTGTTTTCAGCAGAGGGCACAGCCATCGCGCCTACCACATACGACTTGCCTATTACCCATTGCGGCCACGCAAAGATACTGATCACAGCATGACAAACGCACCAACGCAATCGATAACGGTGACCGGAAGGAACACAAAGTCGTACGCGTTCATCTTCGCACCTCCGTCGCTTTATACAACGTCGTTGTACACAGACACGAACTGACGCCCTTCAGCGCACGCTAATCGACATCGATGTCGATTTCGAAGAAACCCCCGTGTCCTTCCAAGCTTCGCCGCATTTTGACAAGGGAATTCATGGCATCACGATCGCGGCTGAACGCCTGCAAGCAGTTTCCCCTTCCGCAGGAGACGGTGCAGTAACGGCTTCTGAATTCTGCAGTCAGGGAATTGGTCGGACAGCATGTGTGTGACCTGTAACATAGTATTAGACGAGAAGGAACTCGTAATCTCCATTTACCTTTGGAAACGGAAGGGAATCCTTCCCCAGGTTCACTATGTAGGACAACTGTTCGGGCGTCAAATCCCGTTGGTAATTCACAATTATTGCTGTCGCCGCAGGAGATGGAATCTCCACAAGGTGGTTGTGTAACAGACAAAATCTGTCCCCCTTGATGGCGTATGTCCGTCGTCCAACATCATACGTGAACGGTATGTTCAACGTACATGACGACTTCACTGTTCGATCCGCCTTTTGCGACTTTGTCTTGAAGTTACAGTATCCGTCACCTGACGACGGTTATGAGTAGGAAGCAGCGAATCAGTTAAGGAACTAAACAACCAACCACGTGCCCAGGCTCCTTCGTGTCCGAAAAGCTCTACAGATCGGGATGCCTTGGCGAACGTCTTGAACTTCATGATGATCTGTGCGAGAATGTCAATATACGTGTACTTGAATTCACGATTGGATAGACCTACACGGCACCCAGTCCTCTTGGCGAACCCTTCGATGAAGTTCTTCAGTTCGAGTTGGGTCTCGAACTCCATCCCCGGAGCAGGGACGCCACAGACAGCATCTTGACCGGTGTCGCCGTCATCAACGCCAACCTCAATCCCCGGGCGATCCGGAAACGCTTGGGCGGCCTCGTCAATGCTCGCCATCTCGAGCTCAGCCAGATCAATCGCAACTGCCCACACACAGCGCAGAAATGCGCAGCGCTGGTCACGGACAGCGAACGCGGGCACCCGCAGTCCCGCAGGCCGAATGCGGGCAGCAGAAGCCCGCGGGGGACGAATGGCATGTTTCGTCCCCGCGGGATCAATCGGGGTGACATCGCGCGGGACGAGAAGCAATTTGCCCGCGGAATGTACGGTAGGTTCCGAACAGATATTCGCAGGACAAGGAGAATATCCGCCGGGCGCTCGTTTATGTACACACTGAGACACAGACTGTGAAGGACCTCTGGCAGTCGACGTCCTGATCAGTCGTTGTCGTCGACGTTGCTGAACTCGACGACGCGCCGCCCGGGCATGTACGCCGCGTAGCTGAAGTCGTGGGCGAACGATCCCTGCCGGCAACGTCGGTCAGGAATTAGCGGGGATGCATTTGGACGCATGCACGGGCGCCGCCCAGCAGACCGGGTTGAACACGTAGCATGCCGTGTACGTGGACTCGTAGGCGGGCGCGTCGTCGGCCAGGACCAGCATGGTCGGCATTGGGTACAGGCGCAGGCCATGGTCGAGGTCCCAGTGGACCGGCTGGCGCGTCGGGTGCACGGGGCATAGGTGCGCCTGGTCCAGCACAGTCTTCACCACGTGCCTGTGCAGCGACGTCTCCGCCTCCAGGTTCGGCGGCAGGGCACACGTCTCGCTCAGCTGCACGAGAACACCCCAGGGGCGCTTAGCATGACGGTCGACCCAGCAGACGGAATCGCTCACCGTACCCGGCGGCAGATGTCGTCCCTGAACACGACAATCTCCTGCAGCACACACACACACACACACACGTATGTGTAACCAGCGCACTGTCGAACGAGCACGACGCGCCCGTACCTGGGTGCAATACTGGATGCGGCAGGGGTTCGACGGGAACATGACGTTCCTGATGGATTGGCGCAGGCGCTCGGTGACGAGCGCGGGCAGGCCGGGGTGCGGCAACGATCGGCCGTACGACAGGTCGGCGGGGCCCGGGACGAACACGAACAGGCTGTCCATGGCCAGCGCGTCGTGCCGCTCGATGACGGCGGCCAGCGCGTCGAACAGGGCGCGCTGCCTGCCGTAGTCGTCGCCGATCGGCGTCGACGAGAAGTTGCCGCAGAAGACGAACAGGGACGGGAACGTCGGGCTGCGTTGCGACAGGATCAGGTCGATGCGGTCGAGGACATCGGGCCGATCCAGGTGGCACTCGCTGAACAGGACGACGGAATCGGGACCGGCGTGCGCCTCCTCGAGCTTGCGCAGCCGGACGCGATCCTCGGGCGCGGCGAACTGAAGGTCGTCGAAGGCGCTCAGCGTCGTATCGCGTGATTCGGGCGGCGGAAACCCCATGTACTTCACACAGAACACGTCGTCCTTGTCGAGCTCGCCTGAAGACGCCCCGGAGGGTGTGAACGACAATGTCGACAGTGACGCGGAGCCAGCGGGCGATTACCGATCACGATGACGAAGCAGTGTTCGAGGAAGACGCCGACGGAGGTCTTGCAGCGGGACAGGTCGAGCTGGATGGACGCGCCGGGATCCTCCAGGTAGAACCGCCCTTCCTCGAGCTCGGCGAGCAGGCCGAACAGGGAGACCGTGCCGGACGTGCCGGCGACGCTTTCGATCGAGGCGAGCTCCTCGGACGACGACTGCGGCCCACGTGCCAGCGCGTCCCGATGAAACGACGCGTCGCGAAGCAGGCGCTGACGAAGGACATGGTACCGAGACTCCAGTCGTTGCCACTTGGATTTCGGGTCCGGGCTGTGGTAGTGCGGCGTATGGGAGCGGTCAACGACGAAGACGGAACGGGAGTGGTCCCAGTGGACGCGAGGCGCCTCGATCGCGGACAGGACGCGAATTCGCGCGCCCGACGCGGCGAACGCGTCGTCCTGGTCGCCGCCGGCCGGTTTCGCCAGGATGTCCAGGACGGGACGCAGCGTCGCCGCTGTCACGATATTGTCGGCCGGGGCGCACCCGCCCTCCTCGAACTTGTTCAAGATGTCCTCGACGAACGCGTCGATGCTCTGCTCGCCGTACTTGACAAAGAACTCTATGCAGCGCGGGCGACGCTCAGCGCCAGGGCGCGTCCGGTGATGCGCGGGACGTACCGTCCATGGCGGCGATCGCATCGCTCTGCAGGCAGAGACGGGCGCGCCGGAACGCGCGGTTGTAGGCTCGGGCACGGTCGCGTTCACCCATGATGGCGCATTCGGGCCGCTCGCTCGCTGGACGGGGGCACCCTCCTCCTGCGCCGCCGAAGCGCACCGCGGACTCCGCCACGGCGTCCGGACAAAAACGGCGAAAATTGGCCCTTTCCTCCGTCACATGGCCTGTCCTGGAATCACTGCGTATTCGGGCATGCTCCTGTTTCAATCAGAAGACGCCGAGCGCGAATCACGTCGCCAGCACCGTCGAAGCAACGCATCCAGTCCGCCCATCGAACCGATGCAGCCGCAGGGTTCTTTCGCCCACGACGTCACCTACCTGGCGTGCATGCCCAGTCGTCGAGTTCAGCAACGTCGACGGCCAGAGGTCCTTCGCAGTCTCCGTGTGTACATATACGGGCGCCCGACGGATTCTGCCCCATCCTGCGAATATCTGTTCGGAACGTATCTGACCCCGAGGGGGGCGTTGACGTCACCGAGGCCGGCACGCGAACCGGCAGTCGTCGGCTCCGCTCTCCCCGCATCGCCATGTCGTCGCTGCTGTCGGGCCTCGACCTGAGCAACCTGGACAAGCTGGTCGAGCAGGCCACCGACCTGCACGACAACGAGCCGGCGTCGCTGACGCCGTCGTCGCCGTGGATGCCGTCGACGCACGCCATCGCCGACGACAACAAGCCGATGGTGACGGCGAAGGCGCCCCGCAAGCGGGCGCGGGACTCGACGAACCCGCGGACGAAGGTCGCCTGCACCTGCTGCTACCTGTCGAAGGCGTGCTGCGACCAGGCGCGGCCGTGCGGGCGCTGCGTTCGCCTCGGGCGCCCGGAGGAGTGCCGCGACCGCGTCCACAAGAAGCGCACGGTGCACCATGGGCCCAGGGCGGCGTCGTCATCGGCGTCGACGTCGTCGTCGTCGCAGGCGGCCCGGCACCAGGGCCTGCTGCACGGGATCGGGGTCGCACCCGACGACATCTCGGTCGAGCTGCTCGCCGAGCGCTTCTCCAAGACGCTGGCCGACATGTGGCTGGCGCAGTGCCAGGCGTCGCTGGAGGCGGCCACCGCGCTCACCGAGGCCGAGTTCCACGATGAGTGCAGGCGAATGTACGTCCCGTTGGCGCCTTCGTACCAGCCCGCCGTTGGCTGACTCGGTGCGCCCGCCCCCGCCTTTGCAGAACGCATGTGACCGAGACGATGCTGGGCGGCCTGCTCGACGTGCGCATGTACGCCGACGTGAAGACGCGCCTGCGCGTGCTCGGCATACACGTGTCGACGCCATCGGCGCCGATCTTCCGGCCACCGTTCCAGGTGCGCGCGTCCCCGGGGGGTCATTCGCCGATGCGTTGTGCTCGGGTCGTCTGACGCCTGCCCCGACAGTTGATATCGGCCGACGAGGCGGGCGAATCGACGCGCGAGTTCGCCACCGAGCTGAACATCGCCATCATCAAGTCGGTGCAGTTGCCGAGCCTGCTGAACGACCCGGTCAGCCCACGCCGCGGGCTGTACATCAACGACGAGGCGCAGCGCCTGTTCGGGTACGACGCGCAGGACCTGTGCGACCTGTTCAACCGGTTGCCGTCCAGCAACGCGTTCACGCCGTTCTGGTCGTGGGTGATCGGCGAGAGCGATTGGGTCAAGGTCATCCAGCACAACGCGCTCTTCTTCCTCAGCAGCGGCAACGCGGCGGCGGACGCGACCCGCCCGGACATCATCGTCACGTGCTATGGCAAATCGGGCAAGCCGTTCCGATGCCTGGCCAGCACCAGGTCGTCCAGCGACGCGCCCAGATCATACCGGTTCTGCTTCGTGCGCCTGCTGCACGACTGACGACATATATTATTCGCTTCAGATTGTCAATGCCCGCAACGACCTAGCACTGTCCGTTCAATGAAACGCCAACGCGTTGCGCTCATTTCGCAGGTGGTCACGCGCGACCTGCATCAAGCGTCGTATATTGGCGATATGGAACTAGTATCGATGCCGGCGGGAGGGTGACCCATGACGGCGGCCGCCGCCGCCGCCGCCGCCGCTGGACCGCCGAGGACTGCGACTGCTCCGTCGACGATCCCGGGACCGGTCCCGGTCCGTGCCGCGCCGCCGCGAAGCGGGCTCATGGTGCGCCGCCTTCACGTCGGGCAGCGCTCTGCGCAGCTCCACGATCTTGTCGCGGATCAACGCGAACCCGACATGCTGCTTCCCTGTGCACGCGTCCGCCCGTCAGTGGAGTGCTACAGGTGCCAGGGGCCACGGCGCAGTCCGTGGCCCCTGTCGTGACGAAGGGGGCACGTACCATTCAGGTGGGACTGCACGCGCGACTCCGCCTCGTTCTGCACGAGGAACGCCCCGCAAATGTCGCAGACGCCCATCTGCTTCTCGT
This sequence comes from Plasmodiophora brassicae, assembly GCA_039704465.1. NCBI lineage: Eukaryota > Endomyxa > Phytomyxea > Plasmodiophorida > Plasmodiophoridae > Plasmodiophora > Plasmodiophora brassicae. Next base: position 854,010 of record JASFAU010000015.1, read on the forward strand.
GCTGCGTGATGAACCGGGTCCCGCCCTCCATCTCCTCCTGGAGCGCCTGTTTGCGGACGGCCTTCTCCTCGAAGGCGACCAGCAGCCGGGCGGCGTCGTCGACGTCGCCGCGTTCAGCCAGCGCCTGCATCTGGTCGATCAGCGGGCGCATGTCGGCCACGATCTGGTCGATGTCGGATTTGCATCGCGCGACAACGGGATCGGACAGGTCCGGCTGCATCGTCATGGACAACCGATCCGTCCCGCGGCGCTTGCGCCGGTCGACCTCCTCGGTCAGCGATTCCAGCAGGCGCAGGAAATCGGCCTCGTACGGGGCGCGTCGCGATACAGGTTCGCATTCGAACTCGCGACGGAACGCCATGTCGTGCTGTTTCGCGCACGGGCCCAGGTCCGATTTCGTGTTGTAGAACAGGTCGTGCGGGCAGAACCCGCAGATGTAGTACTTGCAGACGGCGTCGTCCCACCAGTGCTGGTCGGGCGCCTTCTTGTCCTCGTCCGCCAGGTTGCGGTCCTTGCCCATCAGCTGGTCCAACAGCTCGCGTTGCGACAGCATGATCGTCCGATCGACGACAACGACGACGACGACGGCCGCCACTGGCGCAACTCCGCGACGGACCGCACTCGGCGCCCGTCCACCGACCTTCCGTTAAGTGGATTGCGCGTCTGTCGTCCGTCTAACACATTGACAGCGACGGTGTTCACGTGCATCGATAATACACACACACCGCTCGCGCGCGGGCTTGTTCGAGATACACATGGGGACGGGTAGCGTGCACGTACGCTCAAGATATTTCGAGCTGGGTACGCTGCAGCCGCATCGTCATCGGTGTGTCGGCGGCCGCCCTCGATGCAGGAGCACCCGCAGAAGCTGATCCTGGGATGGATGGGGCACCTGGTCGCCCCGGTCTGGGTCGATAAGAAGGCGTACAACGCGTGCTACCATTGCAACGTGAAGTTCAGCTATTCGCACCAGCACCACTGCCGCCTGTGCGGGCACATGTACTGCTCCATGTGCACCGCGAAATACATGGTCAACTCGCAGTTCAAACGCAAGGACAAGGAGGGCCCCGATCGCGTCTGTTTCGGATGCCGCGACCAGTGCATGGAGCGCCGCGCCAAGTTCGTCAAGAACGAACCGCCGCTGCACCCGCAGATGGTCACGTACACGGACAAGGCGGGCGTCATGCACATCTACCCGCCCGTCTGGGTGAAGGCCGGGTCCTACGCCAACTGCAAGCTGTGCTATGGGGCGCTGACCTCCGGCAACACCCATCACTGCCGGGTGTGCGGCGACATGTTCGACAACGAGTGCACGATCAAGATGGAGGTGCCGCCGATGTTCAAGAAGAAGATGAAGAAAGGCCCGGCTCGCGTCTGCATTGAATGCCGATACCAGATCATGGGCGGCGCAATCCTCGGTGAGACATCATGGCGGCACCGATTCGCCCGGCGGTCTGTTCTGGCGCTAACGCTCGCTCGTCGTTCCCCAGATGAGGGTCCGGCGCCTCCTCTGCTGACGGCACCAAGCGCGAAGCCGGCCGGAGCGGCATTGTCAGCACAAGCGGATCCGTTGATGGTAATCGGGGTGCGATGGGAGGACAGCGATGTGCCACTGGCATCAGTGAACGTCGTCCCGGAAACAACGCTGGACGAGCTAAACGCTCGCCTGTTAAAGACGGTGCCGGCGTTACGCTCCGCTGAGTTCACCTACGTCTGCAGGGGAAGGCCCATCTTCCGCGAGCACTGGAGCGTGTTCAACGCCGAGTTCCTACGGAACGAGATCGTCATCCGCCCCGGAACCCTCGAGGTCGTCGAGGACCCGGTCGTTGACACGGCCGATGACGCAAAGGCCGCCCTCGATCCGGTCCCAAATCGTCAGCAGCAGCACCAGCACCAGCACCAGCAGCACCACCAACAGCAGCAGCGACAGCAGAAGCCCGTTCAGCGACCGCATGCGGAAGAGGTCGCGTCCGATGAGGACGAGCCCGCGAAACCGTCGGTATTTGACGAGAATGGCTTGCTGTGCCGCCTGACACCCCGCTCAGGGCGCGTCCGAAACGAACGGATGACTTGAAGGTCAAGAGAGAATCGTCGCTGACGTCGGAGGTTGTCAAACGCGTGGACCACACCAGGCAATCGTCAAGGTACGTTACTGCCCGCGTTGCTCTGCGACATGGCCCTGAGTTGTAGCAGTGGCACAAGGTCGAACGTTTCGGATGCGGCAACGTCACCGACGACACGAACGGGCAGCACGACGGGCAACGCCAGGAGATATCCATCTGTGGACGTCAGTGGTCCCGCGCTGTCCAAGGACATTAGCAGTACGAAGGTGGAGTCGCCGAGTGACCGCAAGGATGGACCGCAGGGCGGTCACGAGCAGGTCGTTCACTGCCGATGCAAGTTCGACTTCAAGACTGACAAGCCCAATTGCCTGCCGTGTGCCGCCGACGAGCTGTTAGGTGAGCAATAGGGAACCCGCGACGATACGTGCTGGAGGGTCGCCTGACTACGGTGAACAGTGATCCTGAAACGGCCACAGAACAGCGGGTGGTGGTTGGCTGAGAACGCGCAGAAGGTCAAAGGCTGGGTGCCCGCCAAGTTCATGGCCATCCTTGACGAGGTACCGGCCGACATCCACAAATGACACTATCTTATGTACTACAATACAATACGCTCCGTGTAAATCCCGCCTTTGCCATATCAGTCCCTCTCCGTTGTCACACAGCTAGCGATTGGGCTCCATGTGCTTCGCGTGTGAATGAGGTGTGACCGTTGACGACGCCATGTGGTCAGCGGTCGTCTATCTACACGACTATGTGCAAGCGGATCCCATGGGCACGTGTAATCTTTTCGTTGCGGGCACCAAGATATCGTCGCTCCGGCACGAGTGTACTCGCAGCGATCTTGCATCGTCGACTCGGCCCATACGAGCACATTCGCTGGCCTTGACGGACCGCCGACGAGGAGCGCCATGGCGGAAATCGAGAACGACCAAGTCCCGGCAAAGCTGGACGACGTGCTAGGCGACAAAGCGCCAAGCGATGCGAAAGGTACCAGCGGGCCGTCGTCCAGTTCAGGACCGTCGAACCTGTCTGCCGATGTGCTCGGGCGTGACGAGATCCAGAAACAATTCCGGGCGTTTGAGAACGCGTTCCGCCTGCGCAGGGAGGCACGAGGCCTGATCCCGCGCCTGCACCAGCAGCAGATCAGCAAGCTGTCGGCGATCAGCGAGAAGAAACGATGGGACCTGTCGTTGGAGACGGAGACCATGCGCAAGAAGACCGGCGCGCGCTCGATCGAGCAGATCGAGGCCCTCCACGAACAGGCGGAACGATACGGCGCCCTGGTCAAGAACGAGACGCTGCGCAACGAACAGATCGAACGCGACATCCGCGACGTCGAGACGCGCATCGTCTCGCTGAAGATGTCAACGGGCGGCGTCGGCAGCGAGCTGAAACGCTCGCATCAGCTGGAGCGCAAGATCAAGAACCACGAGAACCTGCTCGACAAGGCGCTCGTCAAGTTCAACGAGGCGTCGAACAGCAACCAGCAGCTGAAGGACGTCATCGATTTCCTGCGCCGCGAACGGCTCGTCTTCGACAGCGTCCAGGACAAGATGCTGCGGGAGATCCGCGACAAGCGCGCCGCCACCAGCGACATGCTCGTCCGCAGCGAGGCGTTCGGCAAGGACGCCGACGGGTTCCAGCAGCAGATGCGCCACATCAAGGACGCTGTCGATCAGGAGTTCCGCGTACGTCTGCCCGCCCACCAGTGTTCGGCTCGGCTCGGGCGCACGGGCACTGACTCGTCGCTGGTAGGCCCTGGAACGCGGCTGGCACGAGATCGCCGCGTCGTTGGCGGACCAGGAGGAGGTGATGGATGAGCTGGACAAGTCGCACCAGAACGACCTGCAGAAGCGGGCGGAATTGCACGCGAAGCACGGGGAGCGGGAGCGCGACCTGGCCGGCAGGTTGCGCGCCGCCGAGGCAGCCATCACCGACAAGCGGGAGGCGATCCGGGCGGCCAGGGCGCGTATCGAGCAGACCGAGAGGCAGTTCGAGGACGTGCGCCGGGCGACCTCGATCGAAAGCATCGACGCGCTCGTGGACGGGTTCCTGAAGGCCGAGGAGGACAACTTCCACCTGTACAAGCAGATCGGCGCCCTGCAGGAAGGCATCGAGACGGTCGACGACGAGATCGTCGCCGCCCAGGCCGAGCTTCAAAAGTACCGCAACCGGCAGGCTGGGCGCCCCAATGAGTCCAACACCGAGCGCATGACGCGTTCGCTGGCGAAGAAGGTGGCCGCCATCGTCAAGGAGTACGAGGAGTCCAGCAAGGACGCCCAGGAGGCCACCGCAACGCTCGTGTCCATCTGCCGGCACGTCGCCGACATCTCCCACGAGATTGGCACCGGGGAGAGGCGGTCCGCGACGGCGTACGGCGAGATGAACGACACAACGGTCGCCGAGGAGCTGGCCACGATCGAGGAAGTCGTCGTGGACCTGTTGAACAAGTTCGTCGCGCAGAAAGGCGAGAACGGCGTCGGCGACGTCCGCCTGCTGATGCGCCAGATCCGGGTGCAGGACGTGGCGATCGTACCGCCGACCGTTGAGGAAGACGACCTCGACGACGATGCCGCCGGCGCCGCCCACGAAGGTGCCGCTGCGCCGCACGCTCCTCGACGCGACAATAAATGAACACGCGTGCGCTAACATGGCCATGTGATGATGTCTATGAGGTGGCGCGCACGCGCAGTCGTCATTATTATTGCGGAGACACGGCGATCGGCTCGGCGGACGGGTCGGCGGGTTCGCCGTGCGCTGCAGCTGCCCCGTCGCCTTCTCCGTCGGTAGCGGCGTCGGGGTGGAGAAGTGCGTACCGGGCGCGTTCCAGGAACTCGGGGATGCCCTGGCCGCTGCTGTGCCTCTGCTGGATGGCGTGGCATTTGGCGCGCACCGCCGTCATCGTCGCCTGGAACTTGAGCTTCTCCCGTCGCTGCTGTTCGATCGCCGCCTTGAGTTGCTCGGGCGTTGTCTCGAACGTGACGTCGCTGAGCGCGTTTAACCGCTCCTGCTCGCCGGCGACTTGCTCCTCCATGGCCGTGCGCTGCGTCCGCTCTTGATCCAGCTGCGCCTCCTTCGTGGCGATCTGCTTCGCGAACGCGGCCCGATTCGCGCCGAACTCCTTCGACTTGGCCGCCATCTTCGCCTGGAGGTCGGCGAGCTTGGCCTCCTCGCCGGCCAGCTGCTTCTCCGCCTCGTCGCGCTTCGCCTGCTGCCCCAGCCGGAAATGCATCTTCTCGTCGTTGATCACCTGCAGGTCCGCCAGCGCCTTCTCCACCTCCTGCTTCTCCGCCAGCAGCGTCTCCTGCAGGTCGCCCAGGCTCGCCAGCACGTTCTCCAGCTCGGCGATGTCCTCCCGGAGCCGTTTCGGGACCTACGGAAACGCCATCAGCAACAGGTTGGCGCTAAGCGCACAGACGGGCGTGTCGGCGTGGTCGACCTGGTTGCGGATCTGTGCCAGGTTCCGTCGGCAGAACGACCGGATCTTGGCCAGCTTCGAATGGTCCATGCGGTTGCCTCGCAGCTCGGCGGTCGTGATGGTCGTATTGCCCTGCAGTTCATCGAGGACGATCTGGCCCGCCGACGACGATATGTAGTTGTCGCGCAGGCGCAGGACGCGCAGGGCGCAGTCGGCGTTGGCCCCTATAGCAGTCGCCAGGGCGACGGCGCCGTCGTCGGCGACCTTGCACGACGACAGGTCGAGGTGCACGAGCGACAGGTTGCCGACGATGGCCTCGGCGAGGGCAATGGCCGTCGGGTCGCGAACATCGTTCGACGACAGGTCCAACGCGGTCAGGACGCGGTTGCGGGTCAGGGCGCGCGCGATGGCCACGCCGCCCGACTCCCCGATCCCGTTCCGCGACAGGTTCACGCTCGTGATCGTCGACGACGCCGCTAACGCATGGGCAATGGCGATCGCGCCTGGATCGCCCATGCTGTTCGCGTGCACGTCGAGGACGACCAGGGTCCGATTCGAGATAAGGGCGTCCGTCATATCAGGGACGCCCGCGTCCAGCGCGTTGTCCCCGAGGTTGACCGTCACCAGCGTCGCATTGGCCTGGAACAGGGCGGCCAGGGATCGCGCTGCGTCAGCGCCGATGCCGTTCGCCGACAGGTCGACGTGTCGCAGGTCGCGGTTGCGTTGCAGGGCGTCGCAGAGCAGGGCGCATCCTCGCGCGCCAACCCGGTTCCTGGCCAGGTTCAGCGACGTGATCGACCGGTTCAGGCGCAGCATCTGCCCGACGGCGCTCGCGTCCGCATCGGTGATGCCGTTGCCGGACAGAATCAGCTGTGCGACAGCAAAGTGTCGGGCCAGGGCTTCGCAGACGGGTCGAACCGGCGACGATGCCGCCACCGACGAGCCGACTGCAGGGCGCTGGCCGGACAGGTCCAGCAGGTGGAGCTGGCGTAGACCGGGGAGCGCGCCCGCTATCACCGTGCCCCCATCGAATCCGATGCGGTTCCCTGCCAGGCGAAGTTCGTTCAGGGCGGGGCTGCCGTCCAGAAGCGGCTGGAGCGCCGCCATGGCGTAGTCGTCCAACGCTGTCGTATGGCCAGATTACAAGCGCATCCTTTGGCAGGCGGTCGCGAACCCCTACCATTGTCGGACAGGTCGAGGACCTTCAGCTGCCCTGACGGAATGCATTTCGACAGCGCAGCGCACGCGTGCAGGCCGACCCGGAAGTGTCGCAGGACGAGAACGCCGTCATCACCTGCGCGGCGAAGCCGGCGTTTATCCAGTGACGTAGGAACGGATACCCAGCAGCGCCCGCCGTACTGTATTGCATGGCGTCCGCCTGTGCGCGCGCACGCAGCAGATCGAGCGCCTTGCCGGACGGGCGCTCATCGTTGTCCCTGCAGATGGCCGGGAACACGTCGCCGATCAGCTTGTCCAGCTTCTCCATTCGTGGCCCGCACTAACCACCACTGGCGCCAGGGGCGTACCCCGTCGAACCCCGACCCTAATCAGCTCGGATCGATACGCGTGGTGTAGGAATAACTTGGAACGGTTACAAACACGCACACACGCAGTATTGTCCAGAACAAGCCACGGCGTACGGACAGGTCCCGGGCGTGCCACGGCCGTCCTCCGGTTGTACTATTTGCCTACCTTCGAACGCACTCGCCACTCGGGAGCAGAACAGCCCCATCCTCCAGGCGCAGCGTCGCGGCAGGGCCCGCAAAAACGAGGGCCGCAAAACCAGGCGACGGGTCAGATTTTCGTGCTGCGCCGCGTGGCGGCGTGGGCGCGCGCGTCACGTGTCGATGTGTGTACGTCGCACAAGAATAAAATATCCGCGTGGGTGGGTGGGGGGGGCGGCAGCGGCGCGGGGGCTCGGGGGGCGGATTTTCCGTCCGGTCTCGCTCGCGATCCAGGGGCGGGCGGGCGGGCGGCGAGAGGGCAAAATCTCGCGTCGCTCATTTTTGGTTTCTGGTGGGTTGTTGGCGCGTGATCCGGTCGCCGGTCGTCGTGGGGTAGCGGGGTCGACCAGCGTCATGGCAGGCGGGGACAGCAAGAAGTCAAGCGGGGTGGATGCGGCCGCCGGCGTGTCGTACTCGAAGTTCGCCACCGATTTCGCCCTGGGCGGCGTGTCCGGCACCGTCGCCAAGACGCTGACGGCGCCGATCGAGCGTGTCAAGCTGATCATCCAGACGCAGGATGCGAACCCGAGGATCCGGTCCGGCGAGGTGCCGCGCTACACCGGCATCGTCGACTGCTTCCGGCGGGTGCGCGCCGAGCAGGGCTTCGCCGCGTTCTGGCGAGGCAACTTCACCAACTGCGTCCGGTATTTCCCGACGCAGGCCATCAACCTGGCGTCCAAGGACACCATCAAGGGCATGTTCCCGAAGTACGACCCGAAGACGCACTTCTGGCCGTTCTTTGGCGTCAACATGGCGTCGGGCGGCGCCGCCGGCGCCTTCTCGCTCATGTTCGTCTACCCGCTCGACTACGCGCGTACGCGCCTGGCGTCCGACGTCGGCACCGGCAAGAAGCAGTTCAACGGTCTGCTGGACTGCCTGGTGAAGAGCAGCAAGGGGCCGAAGGGGTTCTTCGGCCTGTACCAGGGGTTCGGCGTCTCCGTCGCCGGCATCATCCCGTACCGGGGCGTTCAGTTCGGCCTGAACGACACGATCAAGGGCGTCAACCCGTGGGACAAGGACACGACCGTGGTCGGCATCGTCTCGAAGTGGGTCGGCGCGCAGGTCTCCGTCATCATGTCCGGGTACGTGACGTACCCGTTCGACACGGTCCGGCGTCGCCTGCAGATGGAGGCGGAGAAGCCCATTGCCGAACGCCTGTACACGGGCCCGATGCACTGTTTCAACCGCATCCTCAAGGACGAGGGCTCCAAGGCGCTGTTCAAGGGCGCCGGCGCCAACATCCTGCGTGGCACCGGCGCCGCCCTGGTCCTCGTCATCTACGGCGAGCTGCAGGCCTGGCTCGGCATCGAAGGTGCCGCTGGCGGTGAGTAATCGCCCGCGCACGACGACCCTGCGACTCCTCCCACACCGGAACCCGTGAGTGCGGCACGCCATGCCTGCGTTTCTAACTCTCTCTGTGTGTGTGTCCGAATCTGACTGTCGCCTTTGCTGCGTGTCGCAGATGGATAACGATTTGAATAAAACGCATCCAGATGATCAGCCTGGTATGGTCCGCGGGCGTTGGATAGGATGGTAGGTAGTTACTTCGGGCGCGCGGGGGAGACCCCTACGACTACGTAAACGCAGCCGGCCCTCCTCCTGGAACCCGCGAACGCTCCCCGCGTGTAGCAGCTGGTCGCGACTTGGAGCCATCATCCGGGCGGTGCGCCCTGTTGGATGGTCACTGGCGGTAGCGGTGGTGGTGGTGGAGCGCACTTTGTTGCAGTTCAAAATCCGTGGCAAGCCGGGCGAACGGACGGACGGCCATCGTTGCGGCCCCCGACCATCGCGTCACGGATGGCAGATCCGCGATCGACGACGACGACGACGTCCGCGTCCAGGGTCGCCCCGGGGCCCGGTCCAGGGCCGGCGCCGCGTCCCGCTCAGCAACCGTCCGCCGCCGGCGCGCCCATGCCCCACCCGCCGTACTACTATCCGGCGCAGGCGCCCGCTGCCGGCGCAGGTCGGTCGCCGCGTCGCTCGACCTCCGACGCACACACACGCACCGCGTCTCTGACGTTGTCGTGGCTGATATATAGACCCCTACGTCGTGTACGGTCACCAGGCGCCACCGTACAATCCGGCGGCGCAGTTCCCGCCGCCAGCAGGCGTCTACCCGGGCGCGTACGCCGGCCCGCCCACTGCACAATACTACACGCCGGCCGGCTACCAACAATATGTACGTCGTTATTCGTTCGGGTGCTGTTCCTCGCCTTCGGTTGCTGCACATTGATATTCGACCGCCGTCGCACGTGGCTTGGTCGTTGTCGTCGTTTCGACCTTTCCGAATGCGATGGACGGGGTGCGTTCACGAGGCCGGCTAATTCCACCCTGTGTATGCATAGGCTCCGTCGCCGTATTATGTCCCGTATCAGCAGCAGCAGCAGCAGCATCAGCAGGCACCGCAGCGACAGCAGCCGTCGTTTCCGGGGCCGCCCCACCAACCATCGCAACCGCCGATGTATTACAAGCCGCCCGCGAGGCCACCGAATGATGAACGCGGGCCCGCGCCGCCTGCACCTGCACCCACAATGTCGCACGCACAGGTCGGCGCGCGTCCGTTCACCGCCCTCGTACCGCGGGTCGTCTGATCCTGCTAGCAAAGATTGCGATGCAGACGACCACGAACGCGGCGCCGGACGCGAACCAGCCGACCGGGGCGGCGAGGAGCGCATCGCCCGCCGGAACGCGGGCACCGGCCCCGACTCTCAACGGAGCGGACTGGAAGGCGTCGCTCAGCCTGCCGCCGAAGGACGGGCGTATCGTCACGGCGGACGTCAGCGCGACGCGCGGCAACGAGTTCGAGGATTTCCACTTGAAGCGGGAACTGCTGATGGGCATCTTCGAGATGGGGTTCGAGAAGCCGTCGCCGATCCAGGAGGAGAGCATCCCGCTGATCCTCCTCGGGTACGACGTGCTTGCCCGCGCGAAGAACGGCACGGGCAAGACGGCGTCGTTCGTGATCCCGCTGCTGGAGAACTGCGACAGCGCCAAGGACCACACGCAGGCGCTGGTCCTCGTCCCGACCCGCGAGCTGGCGCTGCAGACGAGCGCGGTCATCAAGCAGCTGGCGCGCCACCTGAACATCAACGTCATGGTGTCGTTCGGCGGCACGAACCTGAAGGACGACATCATCCGGCTGATGAAACCCGTGCACGTCATTGTCGCCACGCCCGGCCGCGTCCTGGACCTGGCCCGCAAGGGCGTCGCCAACCTGTCCAAGACCCGGTCGGTCGTCATGGACGAGGCCGACAAGTTGCTGTCGCCCGAGTTCGTCCCCGTCATCGAGTCGATCCTCGGGTTCACGCCCAAGGACCGCCAGCTGCTGCTCTTCTCGGCGACGTTCCCCAGGAGCGTCAAGCAGTTCAAAGGTGCCGCTCTGCGCGCCCGGGGCGTACATGCTGCTGCTGGGCGCCCGCTGACGTGTGTGTGCTGCGTGCGCAGATGACTGGATGCCCAAGGCGTACGAGATCAACCTGATGGACGAGCTGACGCTGAGGGGCGTCACGCAGTACTATGCGTTCGTCGACGAACGGCAGAAGGTGCACTGCCTGTCGACCCTGTTCCGGAAGCTGGAGATCAACCAGGCGATCATCTTCTGCAATTCGGTGGCGCGCGTCGAGCTGCTCGCCAAGAAGATCACCGAGATGGGCTCCTCCTGTTTCTACATTCACGCGCGCATGCACCAGGACCATCGCAACCGCGTGTTTCACGACTTTCGCAACGGCGCGTGCCGGAACCTGGTCTGCACCGACCTGTTCACCAGGGGCATCGACATCCAGTCCGTCAACGTCGTCATCAACTTTGACTTCCCGAAGTCCAGCGAGACCTACCTGCATCGGATCGGGCGCGCCGGCCGGTTCGGCCACCTCGGCCTGGCGATCAACTTCATCAGCGACCAGGACAGGGCGACGCTGTACAGGATCGAGCAGGAGCTGGGCACCGAGGTCAAACCCATCCCGCCCGTCATCGACAAGTCGCTGTACGTCATCTGACGAGCGCGCCGCCCGCCGCGCCTTCGATCGTCCCTTCCCACACGTATACACACACACATGGGGGTCGTTCAGGCCACGCCCGCGTCGTCCGTTTCGTCGTCGCCCGTCGGTTGGCTGCCCGCGTTGATGGCGATGTTGTGCGGTTGGAGGAGAGGGGTGGATTCGTGGGCCTTGGCAGCGCTCGTCCAGCAGGTGGCCGTCGTCACCCGAGCCACGTCGCCCTGCGATCCGGGCGCACCTCGAGGGCCTCGGCCCCTGCCCATATTCATCGTGACCGGCCGAGCCGCCGCGCGTGGTCGTATTGAAGGTCGGGTCATGGGCGGCGCCGTCGGCCGCCGGGAGCCCGAGTTGGACAATGGTGGTGGTGGTGGAGGCGGCGATGATGATGATGATGAAGGAGTAGCGGGCGCCAGCGCCGAGGCCGGCGAGACCTGGCTGCGTATCGCACCGATCGACGATGCCGCGCGATCCGACCTTGTCGAATCCGCCCGGGCGTCGTTCGGCCGAGCGTACGCCGGCCGGATCAGGACGCTGTCGTTCATCGCCGGCGGGCGCCTGCAGACCATGCGGGTGACCGTCCCGGTCGCCGCCGTCGACGCCATCGTCGTCGGCCTGACCAACCTGGACAGGTCGTGGGCGACGACGGACGGCGAGGAACTCCCGCGCCGGTACCAGGGCGTCCCCGTCGAGTACGTCTGCGGCATGACCCGGGCCCCATCGGACGACCTGCGCGCCTGGGTCGACCACGCGGCCGGGTCGACCGCCCTTCCAGACCGGCCGACACACGTCCATACCTAACAGCACACCCAGTGTGCCGCCATCGGGAAGGTGCACGACCCGGCGGGATACAGATATCGAAACCGATCGATCGCGCGGCGCGCTTGGATGATGCGACCGGGGCAGATATTCCGATACGTTTCAGGTGGGGGAGCGCGCGCGTGCCGACAACGCATCGCACGCGTGTGCTCGTCGGGTGTATCGCCTGGCACGATGATGCGTCGCAGTCGCAGCGCAACGCACCTGTCGGCATCGTCGCCGCCGTCTGCGGAGGCGCTCGACGGCCTCCTGCTGCGCTACCAGCTGCGCGACGCCCTGCTGTACCAGGTGCAGGCGCAGGTGCGGGCGCCGTCGCGCACGTTGGCGCGCGACCGGTCGGTGGCCCGCGCCGTCCGCCACGAATCACGGTCGGTCGTCGACCATGCGCGTTCCGATGCGTCCTGGCCCGACCTGGGCCGACAGCTGCGCTCCGCTGCGTCGGTGTCGGCGTTGCTCCACGTGCGGCACCCGGCCGTCCAGCAGTCGATCGGCAACCTGCGGGCGAAGCTTCTGCGTAAGTGCGCGCAGCACGCCACTGCGCGCAGACGGCCACTGACGCATTCCAGTCCGCAGCCCGAGCACCACGACGATGGCGTTCGCGGCGCGGCGAGAAGGCGAGCCGAAGCGCGGCAATGCCCTGCCGGCGCCGCTGACGACGACGACGACGACGAAGATCGTGGTGGCCCCGCTGCGTCGGCGGCCCGTGTGCCGCGTGCTGGGCACCATGCTGCACCGGCACCTGGCGCGACAGTTCGAGGCGGTGACACAGGACCGTGCCGACATGGCCGCGGTCGAGGCGGAGCTGCGCCGGCGCCTGATGGACGAGTTTGGCGAGTTCAACGACGACATGGTCCTGTGGGCCTTCTTCGACAAGGCGAACGCGGGCCACATCGTGTACGACCAGTTCGACACGGCGCTGGGCGAGCTGGGCATGCAGCTCGACGCACACGACGTCCAGCGACTCTTCTTCCGGTACCAGGACGGCAACGGCAAGATCGTCCTGCGCGATTTCATGCGCTTCGTGGTCGGGCGCGACCCGCTGGCCAGGACCGCGAACCTGCGCCGGGCCGCCGCCAGACGGCAGCTGAACCTCGACGAGCAGCGCCACCTGCGCCAATCCTGGATCTAAACCCGTTCCCCTAGCTGCCGCCGTTGCACCGCGTCTCTCGTATACAGCCATGCACGTACGGTCGCAGCAGACGTGGCGTCGCAACGCGGTGTGAACATGTTTATAATTAGGCAAACGTTCAGTTGTCATTTGATGGGCGATATGGTGAGGCGCCGGTTGAGCTGCGCCAGCAGGTCGTGGCGAACGCCGCCGACGCGCGGCACCGCCCGCTTCTCCTGCTTCGGCGTGCGGAACTCGTCGTCGTACATGGACGGATCCATCAGCAGCAGGGCGCGTTCCCGTCGGTCCAGGTCCCGCTCGCGACGGTCCAGGCCGGCCTCGCGCTCATCGAGCATGCGTTCGCGTTCGCGCAGGCGCTCTTCCAGGACGGCGGTCGCATCGTCCGCGCCGGGGCAGGCGGCGGCCAGCACCTGATCAATCGACGGGCGCCTGTGCGGCACGACATCGAGCATCGACTCGACCAGGCGACGCAGCCGGGCGCTGTACCGGGTCGGCAGCGGCGCGTGCCGACCCGCTGCGATCTTCGCCGCCAGCGCCAGCTGGTTCGACGCGCGGAACGGCGCCTCCAGGCACGCCATCTCGTACAGCAGGCACCCGAACGACCAGATGTCGCACTTGGCGTCGTACGACCCTTCGCGAACCTGAACGGGCAGACGCGGTCCGTTAGACGGCGCCGCCCAGGGCGAGGCGAACACAGGCCAACCTGTTCCGGCGACATGTACGACGGCGTGCCGACGTGCGACCGGGCGCATTGCTGGGAGTCGGCCAGGACGCGCGCCAGGCCGAAGTCGCCGAGCTTGGCGCACCGGTGGTCCGCATCTGCAACCGATCGTCGTCAGCAGGAGGGGGACAGGGACGCAGGCGCGCGCACGCGTGTGACGTACCCAGGAGGATGTTGGACGGTTTCAGGTCGCGGTGCAGGATGCCGGCCCGGTGGCAGGCCTGCAGGGCGCCGCCGACCTGGCCGACGATGCTCCAGATGAAGGGTTCGTCGAAGAACGTGCGCTGCAGGCGATGCAGGCGGATGACGGCGGCCAGGTCGCCGCCGGCGCAGTACTCCATGACGATGAAGATGGTCCTGCGCCGCCGGTCGATCACGCGGTCGTGGTACCGGACGACGTGCGGGTGCGACGCCAGCTGACGCATGAAGTTGACCTCGTCGACCAGCATGGCCTTCTCCTTGTCGGACATGGTCCCGAAGTGGATCTCCTTCCAGACCAGGACCTGCGCGCGTCAGGAACGCCGTCCTTTGTTTGGCGAATCGCGCCGCCTACCTGTCCGTCGGACACGCGGCGCACCTTGGTGACGCGCCCGAACGCGCCCTCACCGACGACACCCATCTGTTCGTAGTCGTCCACGGCCGTCATGATGTGTGTGTCGTACGGCGGACGACGGCGTTCGCGCAGGTCGAGCACGACGGGGTTCCCCAAGTGGGCAACCGCAACACGGTGGGTTGCGTTCACGCGGGAAAGTCGCGCGCGCGCTCTGCCTATCTTGCTCCCCGTGTCGTCCGTCCCAGACGCCGGCAGCGGGACTGAGTGCGGTGCAACCAGGGTCGGTCTCGACCAGCGGCAACCACTCCGTCGCACCACGTCGAGCGCGTCGCCTGGGGCCGTCAATTCCCCGCCAAAAAACAACGGCGGGCACGAAAATCCCGCGCGCCAAACACGCTGAAACGAGGCTGGCAACAACAACAGGTTACTACCAACCAGGAAGGCAGTCTGTTGGGCGACAACCGCATTGCGTCAAGGACCGGCGATCGTTGCACTGGATAGGTCTTTATGAACAGTGACATACGGATATTATTGTAGAGAGCAGCAGCCGGTCGAGCGCGGTTTCACGTCGGGTTCCGGGGCGGGCGGCTTGGGCGCGAATTTCTCAAAGTTGACGCCCTCGTCGGCCCGCTCGAGGACCTCGACGATCTCGCGCTGCAGGGCGTGGTACGACTTGAACGGGAAGTTGCTCAGCGATTTCTGGAACTCGTCCGTCAGCCGAACCTTCCTATACTTCTCGTCGTTCGTCGATCGCCCCATGTGCCGCATCGATTCCGCGTTCACCTCATCCAGCTGACATATCATCGTGCACCATCAGTACGGGCGGGCAACGATCCCAGCGGGACGTTACCTTGGGGACGAACGGCGGCGATAGATAGCCGGCTTCAAGCAAGCCCCAGTCGACCGAGTCGAACCACGGGTGCTGCTTGATCTCGTCGATGCCGCGGACGCCCAAACGCTGCGTCGGGTCCTTCTGTAGGAGCCCCTGCAGCAGCGACTTGGCCGTCGATGAAAAGTACTCGTCGCTGTACTCCACTTCCGCATTGAGAACGTTCTTGTCCAGGTCGGTCGAACCCGTATGCGGGCCGAACGGTTTCTGATCAGACAATTTGTTCAGCTGGGCACCCGTTGCAGGCGAATGGGCAGGGCCGACGCTACCTTCCCAGACAGGAACCGATAGACCATGACGCCATAGCTGAAAAAGTCACACGCCTTGTCGTACGGCTGCATCACGATGACTTCGGGTGCTGTATAACCAGGCGTGCCAGCGTAACCTTTCACGCGCCCCTTCGTCAGCACAGCGAGGCCAAGGTCCGATATACGGCAGTGGCCCTTCTCGTCCAGCAGCACGTTCTCCAGCTTCACGTCCCTGCATCGGAGAACGGTCAATCAATACGTGTGGGCGAATCCCATTCGGGGAATGACGGGCCTGTAGATGATCGACTTCGAATGCAAATGTTCCAGGCCGAGCAGGATCTCGGCCGCGTGGAATCGGGACCGCGTCTCGGAGAAGACGACCTCCTTGTTCAGATGGTATTTCAGATCGCCGCCCATCATAAGATCCAACCTAGCCGTTACACGGATGAGCGATGAACAATGCAGGCACCAGAGGCGCCGACCAGCAAACACACGTACATGAGATACAACGTATCGTTATCCTGAACGGCGTACTTCAGGCAACAGACAAAGTTGCTGTCCATCATGGCGAGCAGGTTGCGCTCGGACATGATGCTGTCGACCGCATCGGTCGCCATGACGCGCCTCTTGTCGATGCACTTCGCGGCATACAACTTCCCAGTATCGTTCTTAACGCACGCGGTAACCGCCCCAAATGCCCCTATGCATAGGCAATCTCAGATCAGCAATGCAGTCGGGCGGGGCGGCAACGAACGACACACCTCGGCCAAGGACGCGAAGCATGGTGAAATCCTTATGGGTGACCTCGATCCGCTCCAGGCTCTTTGCCCTGATGTACTTCTCAAAGAATTCGCTGTTCGAGAACCTTGGGAACACGTCCAGCCGTAGGTCGTTCAGCACCTCCTGTGCAATCTCGTCGAACAGCGTCTTGGGGGCGTCACCCTTCGCCAGCCGCTCGCGCGCATCGTTCACGGCCTTCCCATAGACACCGATCGCATTCGTCTTCCCGATTTGCAGCGACAGCTTATTCAGAGAACCTTCATCCGGGTCCGACAAACCTGCAGTACAGCAGACAGCGTTTACTTCACGCCCTGGCCACAAAAGGTAACAGTAAAGCGTAATTAGCACTTGAACAAGAGAGGGGATCGACGAACCAACAGCAGCCAAGCGAATAATGACAAGGAAACAGAACCATCGGCAACGAACGTGACACATTGTCGTACCATCGGTAAGTGTGTTCCTCTGCCCCAATGCCCTGCGTTTGCGTCTGCGCTCAAACACGGATTCGCCCATGGGGTACTTTGCGCCGTCATCCGCAACGAATCGTTCAAAGATCAGCTTCGCCAGCTTCAATCGTGCGGACGGATCCCTGCGAGCGGACGCGTAATTCGTATGTGTACGCGAGCGGTGTTGCATAAAATGACGGGGCCAATCAGTACCTCATCTTCTTGAAGAGCTCGCAGTCGGAGATGAAGACGGCCTTGTCGACGGAATAGTCGGCGATGAGGAAGCACTTCAGCAGGTAGTATCCGATCGGTTCATGGAAGATCTGCGAGAACGTGAGCTTGTCCTGCTGACGCAGCTCGTTCTCGTAATCGGCCAACGACGAATAGGCCGGGAAGCGCCGCAGCAGATCCAGGTTGGGCCCATACGTCTCATTGCGAACCGCGTTCAGGTACGCCTTGTTCTCCGCAATCTCTACAATCTCGTCGTACATGGCCGACCGACGGCGTCGCGTCGATCAACACAGCGGGCGGGCGGGACGCGCGACCCGGGAGCCGCGATCGCGGCGAATAGCTCGTGACTCCCCCCGGCGGGCGGACGCGGACGGTTGCCCAATGCTTCAACGCCACCGGTGCGGCGGCGGCATCACTCGACGGCAAAAAAATTAGTACGTCCGCACGGTGAAATGCCGCATTTTGCGGCGCCCCGGGGCGGGCCTCCCTCTGCGCAGTGCTCACGTGACCCACCCCAAGTCGAGCTGCAACGTGGAACCGGTCGGCACGGTACGTAGCTGCGTCCGGCACGTCGTTACAAGAACGTGGGGAAATATGAGCCCAGGCGCCACCTAATAGACAACTGCATAAAGTTCGACCCCAGCCAGTGCAATGGGATATACTTCGACACCAGTGAGCCAGCTGGCCCAACGCAACGGGGTGCAGGTAAGACGATCCCGTTTAATGACGATAAGACGCTGGCTCGCGGTCGGCGCGGTCCAGTGCCCCAGCCAGTGATGTCGTTGTAGTATACTTGACCGTTGTAATATGGCGCCCCTGGTCTCTCGCATGGGTCGCCCTGTGCCTGTTCATGTTGAACTTGCGCGAGAACATCCTGCCGCAGATGTCGCACTCGAACGGGCAGTCCCCCTGTCTCCTGCCTGTGGACGTCGATGTGGACGCCTCAGACGGCACCGGCGCCGACCTCAGCGGTGGTTCTAATTGCTGTTCGCTGGCGTCTGCGGCGGTTACGATGCACGTGGCCGGTGTGGGTCCGTCTCCCAAATTTGGACGCCGGCGATCTTGGTTGTCGGAAACGTAGCGGTACAGGCCAACGCTGCCGAATCCAGATCTGGAACGACACGCTGGGCAGGGACAAGGGCAAGGGCATGACGTGCGCTGCTGAAGGGCGGCAAACGTCACTGGCACCCGGACAGGGACAGGTATGGCGGGAGCATACCCTCCATAGTGGCACGCCATGAGCCCGGTCTGCCCACGACACACGAGATTCCAAATGGAGTACACATGAAATAGCGCGCGCAAGGGATCCGGTGATCGATATGACGTCACGACGTTGTTCCGGCAGTGACGCGGCTGGGTCAGTGACCGTCCGACTTCGGAGGCCAGACGTGACTCATGGATACGTAATTTTGCCGCCTATCGAGCGAGCCGGTGCTACGAACCGCGCCACAATGCGGCGCAGGTCACCCGAACACTTGTCCCGTGACTTGGCGGGGTAACAGCTTTCCAGCTGGAACGACACGCGGCCACGAACGGAACCGAATGATCGTGCTCTGCTACCTACACTAGCTAACAAATGGGGCTGCAAGCTGGACGCATTTGGCATACTGCAGTGACAAATTTCCATTCCTTGTGGTGACAAGGGACCTCGCCGTTAACGTCAACATCGTGACTGGCGCCCTGTTGGCCGCAGTCCTCAGAATGTCAGCAAATTGGGGCAGCCTAACCCGCAGCCGTCTCGAGTCGACAGCATTGGATACGTTGCCCGAATTTCCGACACATGCTGCATCCAGCTGTCGACGACAGCTTACTGCCAATGTGGAAGAGTGCGTACTGGTGACGGGCAACTGCCACTGGGGTCGCTGATGTGCCATTCGAGAGCCGTGAGCCCGTGACGGAGTCCGTGGCGTCCGCCTTCGCACTGCCCGTGCCGCTCACTGCACATCGCCGCGTCGTCACCATGGGCTGGACGTCGTCGATCCGACAAGCGCTGGGCGGCGGTGCCCCGGGCGCCCCGACGTCATCGTCAGATGTGCCGGCGTCGATGCCGCCACCGTTGTCGCTGACGACATCCGACGATGCGCCAGTGCCCCCACCGTCGTCATCAAAGAAGTCAAAGCAGAGCCCAGGTTCGTTCGAGGCGTTCGATCCGACTGCCCTGGAGCGGGGCGTTGCCGCGATTCGCGAGCTGAACACGTCACCGCATGCCGAACGAGCGCTGGAGCTGGCTCGGGCGCAGGAGATGACGAAGCAGCTGGAAACGCAGGCGGCGATCGAGTCGGCACGTGCCCGTAACAACGAGTATGCCAAGTCGGCGCAGATGGAGCTGGATGAGCTGCGGAAGAAGAACGAGATGGAGCGTCTTCAGGAGGAGAAACAGACGGCCCTGTACAAGGCCAAGGTGCAGTCCCGTCTGGAAGAGCAGCAGCTCCAGCAAAGACGCGCGTACGACGAGGAGCAGATGCGGAAGCAGCGTGAGGAGTTCCTCGAACAGGAGCGAATCAAAGCGGAGAACGCGGCCGCGATTGAGGCGCAGCGCCTGGCGGCGTACGCCAAACAGGCCAAGATCGACCAGGAGACCGCTCGCGTCCGCGCCGAGGCCGAGGCCGACGGGCGCATCAAACAGGAGCGCCTGAACGAGGACGTCGCCACCAGGCGCCTGCATGCGGAAAAGGAGGCGTCGTTGCAGGAACGGCTGGCGGTCCTGGCGGCCCACTACGGCAACGTCCGATCCATGGGGTCGTCGATCTACGAGGTCGCGTCCGACCCTGTGAAATGCGCGCAAGGCGTTGCTGCCGTCACCGCCCTGGCCCTGGGCGTGTACGGTGCCAGGGCCGGCACCGGTGTCATCGGCAAGTACGTGTCGGCGCGGCTGGGCCGACCGAATCTCGTCCGGGAGACGTCCAGACGGAACTGGCTGAAGCCGCGAAATTGGTTCGCCGGCACGGCGACGTCGCCGGCCGCTGTCCAGAGCGCCGTCCCCGGTGGCAAAGCCGTCGACCAGGTCGTCCTGCCTCCCGCCCTGAGATCGCGACTGACCTGGATCGCCGATACGGCGGCGGCCGCTGTCAAGCACAACTCGCCGCATCGTCATGTGCTTCTGCATGGTCCGCCAGGTGGGCTTTCTGATGGTGCACCCGACTGCTGCTCCATGCTGACCCATGCGTTTTCATGCAGGAACGGGGAAGACGTTGTTCGCGCGCGCGCTGGCCGCCGATTCCGGCATGGACTATGCGATCGTGTCGGGCGGCGACCTGTCGCAGCTGGGTCAGGCGGCCGTTACCGAATTGCACGCGCTGTTCGACTGGGCCGAACAGTCGCCCCGGGGCGCTGTCCTGTTCTTCGACGAGGCCGACTCGTTCCTGCGGGCGGGTCGCGATAACGCCAATGTCATCAGCGAGCAGGGCCGACATATCCTGTCTGCGTTCCTCCAGCGTACCGGTTCCGATTCCCACAAGTTCATGATTGTCCTGGCGTCCAACATGGAAGTTCGCAGGTACGTTTGTATTCGTTCGGACGTCGTGGCGTTGTCCTGACACGCGCCCTCCGTCCCAGTTTCGATGAGGCCGTCCGAGATCGTGTCGACGAGTTCGTCGAGTTCACCCTGCCGGACGACGAGGAGCGACGGCGCATGCTGAAATTGTTCGCCGACCGATACCTGATGGTGGAGGATGGTTCCGTCGGGCCGATTCGGCGATGGTGGCATGGCGCCGAGCGTCGGCCGGTGCATGCGTTCAGCGACGCCGACTATGCCGAACTGAGCGAGTTGCTGAACGGATCGTCCGGACGGCAGATCGCCAAGTTCGTCATCTCGATGCGGGCCGCCGTCCTGGGTAACCTGACGCCCAAGGCGACGGTCGACGTGGCGGGCCAGCTCCTCCAGTGGCAACAATGGGACAGAAAGGTGCCCACCGTCGAGAGCATCGTTGCCCGATCAAAGAAGGACGACGCGAAGGATGACCGACCGACGCAGACCATTGTAGATGCACCGTCGTCCCCGCCGCCCTCATAGAGGCCGTCGTTCGTGCCCCACGTACGCGTCCTCATTATACAGACCCCGAATCCCTACAGTGCCACCGTCTGTTCACCCTTCTTCTCGTTCGTTCGCCTGGGCTGCGGACGATGCTCGGGCGGGCGCCGAGCTGGCAGGCAATGTGTCCCGTTCGCCGTATGGGTTCGTACGTAGGTGGCCCTGCGCCGGCACAGCCCAACGCGGGCGCTGATGGTGGTAGCCCCCAGTGACGGGCGGTGGGTCGGCCTACCTATTTTCAGGTCTGCCTTCGCAGTCTGGACTGGGTCTGTTGCGGCAGCGGGCGAGCGCCCGGCGGTTCGTACACACACACACACACACACACACAGACGCACGGCGTCGATGGCGTGCTAATCGACGACCGAATGCTGCCATCGTCGCCGGCCACGCGCCGACGCCTGATCGTGTCGGTGTCGGCGGCGTCGCTGTACGCGGTCGTCTCGATTGCGCTGACGCTGCTGAACAAGGCCCTGTTCTATTCGTTCGCGTTCAGCCAGACGCGCATCCTCGGCCTGGGCCAGTTCGTCTCGGCGATCGTGTTCCTGCAGGCCTTCAGCGCGTACGGTCTTGTGACGCTGCCGCGCTTCTCGATCGATGTCGTCGGGCAGATCTGGCCCCTGTCGGCATCGTACCTCATCATGGTCGTCTGCGGGTTCGCCGCCATGCGCGGCACGAACCTCGTCATGTTCGGCGTCTTGCGCCGCACCGGCATCATCCTCGTCCTCGTTCTAGGTACGATAGGCCTATGCGACGTTGTTTTCTCGTTTGCTATGGCTAATGGATGGTTCTCCAGAATACGTCCTGCTGAATAACCGGCCGACGCGGCTAGTTGTCATGTCGACCGTTGTCATGGTGCTCGGCGTCGTCGTGGCCGGTGCTGCCGACCTGTCGTACGACCCGGTCGGGTACCTGTTCGCGTTCATTACGAAGTTCGTACGGCAGCGTGCCTCCGTTGCTGTATCGCCCCGATTGCTGTTGCTAAACCCCGGCGCCGAACAGCCTGGCCACAGCCATCTACATTGTGCTGATCAAGTTCTACAAGGAGACGCTGAACCTGGATGCGTTCGGCATGCTGTTCTACAACGCCATCCTATCCACCCCGGTCCTGGTCGTCATCTCCCTGTTCAACCACGACTTTGCGGACATGGCCGACTTCGAGGACATCAACAATGCCGCCTTCTGGTTCGATCCGATCCTTATCGTGGATGGCGCCGAGCGAATGACAGCGGGGCCGTTATGCAGGTGTGTCTTTATCCTGTCCTGCAGCCTGGGCTTCGCCATCAACTACTCCGTGTTCCTGAACACGTCGGTCAACAGCCCGCTGACCCAGACCGTCACCGGCCAGCTCAAGGACATCCTCGTCCTCCTGCTGGGCGTCGTCATCTTCCGTGACACGCCCTTCTCCGCCCTGAACGCGTTCGGCGTCACGCTATCGGTCATCGGTACGTTCCGCCACCACGGCAGGCCACCCCTATGAGCAGCGTGCGCGCCCGCTGACACGCCGCCCGCCCAGGATCGATCGTTTACGCGTCCGTGAAGTACGGTGAGATGAGCGGCCGCGCCCCGCACCGGCATGCCAGCCCGGCCCGGTCGCCCATGGAATCCGTCAAACTCGTCGACGCGGCCAGCAACGGTACGCACAGCATGCGGCGGAAGCACCGGGCCGAGGTCGCCTCTGAGAGCGACGCGGCAGACACGCCGTCGCCGTCGCTGCGCGGCACGGGAACGTCCTGACGCGCCCCCTCGCGACCATAAAATAATCGCTCCCCCTATGCATAACAATATGTGGGCAGTCGCGCGCACGCCCCCCGCCGCTGCCCACCCAGTCTGCCGCTCTGCAGTTCGTCGCAGGGAACGTCCGCGCCGGCGTGTCTTTGTGCAGCGGGATGTGCCTGACTGCCTCCTGTGCTTCATGCTGGGCCTCGGTGCGTCGTGTAGCTTCACAGTCGCGTCGTGTGTTTTGTACAGTCGTTATTTTTTTTGGATGCGACAT
The DNA here is from genome assembly GCA_039704465.1 of Plasmodiophora brassicae. Taxonomy (NCBI): domain Eukaryota; phylum Endomyxa; class Phytomyxea; order Plasmodiophorida; family Plasmodiophoridae; genus Plasmodiophora; species Plasmodiophora brassicae. The sequence continues at coordinate 877,046 of JASFAU010000015.1, forward strand.
CGAGGTCGATGACGTCGCTGGCGCAGCTGGAGTGCCCGTCGTGCTCCAACGTCGAGACGTTCTTCCGTGACGATGACGGCCACGAGACGTGTGCAGTGTGCGGCGAGGTCGTCCCCGTCGACGTCAGCGCCCTGGCGGATCGCCTAGCGTCCAGCGCGTCGATCGTTGATCCGCGCGACGCGACGATCGCCGAGCTGACGGCGAAGAACGCGCGGCTGTCTGGCGATTTCCGTCAGATGGAGACGATGCTGGACGAGCTCATGAAGGAGTACGATCTGGTGGCGAGCAGTCTGAAGCAGGCGAAGTCGGAGCACTGTGCCAAGGACGAGCTGCGCGAGGCCGAGATCGCCCGAATGCGCGCCTCGGCCAAGGAGGCGGAGGCCAAGGCCGCCCAGGCGCAGGCGATGCTGGACGCCGCACAGAACGAGGTCGACGCGATGAAGACGGCGCGCGACGCCGCCGCTGCCGAGCGGGATGCCGTGCGCGCCGATGCCGCCCTGTGGCAGGAGCGGTACCAGTCGCTGAAGGCGCAGGCGCAGAGCAAGCTGGAGCGCGCGCAGGCCAAGTGCCACTCGCAGCAGATCACCATTGACGAACGCACCAGCGAACGCGACCACCTCCAGGCGGAACTCGATGCCGCCCGGGCGCGCGCAGACGCCGCCCAGGTACGTGCGGCACTGTGCCCGTCCGAGCGTGTTGGCCCCGGCTCCTGACGCCCGTGCCATGTGACAGGCGGAGATCGACGCCACGAAGCACAAGTACCAGGAGGCGCTCGACAGGAACGAGCACTTCAAGGCGGCGCTGATCGAGAGCCGGGAGAAGTGCCGGGCGCTGGCCGAAGAGAAGGCGCAGGTCGAGGGCGTCGTCAGGGAGCACGCCGACCTGGGTCTCCGTCTGCAGGACCTGGTCAACGAGAACAACGCGCTCAAGACGCGCATCTTCGACGCCATGGAGAAGGAGGCGGCCCTGAGAAGGCGGCTCGACGAACGGGAAGACGATTGCGACCGCGACGACGGCAGCGACGTCCGGGCGCTGCGTGACGCCCTGGCGCGGAAGACGAGCGAGAACGAGGAACTCCTGCAAATATCCAGCGATCTCCTGCAACAACTCGAACGTGCCAAAGCGGAACAGAGTACACGTCAATAACGAGTCCTGCCGTGTGCATTGGTGATATCGGAGAGCGCACCAGGGCAAGCAGGTGCAGCAGCAGCAGCGGGGGACGGCGCGCTCGCTTACGTCCTGGAGTGTCGCGAACGTGTTTATGTTTCACGTCGGGTCCCGGCATCGCTGCTCGGTACACTGTCACGGCGGGTCAGCGCGCCCGTCGCCGCCGCCGCCGCCGTCATCGCTAGGACCGTCCCACGATGCACACCAGCAGGTCATAACGCTAATTGTCTCGTGCGGGGTGCCACTATGGAATTGTTAAAAACAGAGAATGGCTGGTTGAGTGTAAAATACATGTATTTTACACGTAAAAAACATGTTTAAAACAGCAGGGGGCTGCGCCCCCCGCGCAGTACGCCTTCATACCATGGTCACGGTCCTGACAACCCGACCAGATTCGATGACCTCTTCGTCACCAACGGGGTACAAGTGTGTGTCCGAAATCGCCTCGGGAAGTGTGCCTGGCTCGGCAATGCCAACGAACCCTGCGAACTCCAGTCGAGTTGCGTCTTCGTCATCGGAATCATCGTCTGGCTCTTCGTCAAATTTGACGAAGAGCCTTAGGCGAAGCAAGCGACCGGCCGGTTCAACGTGTGAAGGGAGTCATCTCGCGTATCTTTGTACGGCGAGTTATCTGGGCACTTTAATGCGATCCCAGTTCCTTGTTCGACGTTGCATCCCGATAGTCGAGCGCGTAGCCGGGAGTGCACGTGGTTGCAGGGCTCGTGATTCCGCTCGCCCCCGACGACGACGACGCGCACGCGCAACGAAGGCTCTGGGACGGATCGGGAAACCCTTACGTTACCTGTATTTTACAGTGTAAAGTTGGTTCCTGGGTAGTGTATTTTACACGTAAAAAACAGGCTTGTAAAAAACACCCCTTCATTACAACAATTCCATAGGTGCCACGAACAATGGCAGCTGGCGTTGTGGCTCTTGCCGTTCTTCTCGTCGCATCATCATCGTCCCTGACTGGTGCCGTTCGCCCTGTTGTCGTCTTGGTGCGACGCGACCATGAGTAGGGCCGTCTGACAGCTGACAACGCATGACGCAAGAAGAAATCGGCCCAAAAAAATCGCATTTATGGACCCAGTTTTTTGGGACGTTAAGCCCCTTTGCCGAGCAACGTTGCCGCTTTAGCTTTCGCCCACGCCGGTGGCGGCAGTATGGGACCTGTGGACGACATCGCGTCTCCGGCCGACGGATGCCGTGTCGGCGTGAATCAGTCGCCGACTCCGTGTTGCGCTGCGACTGACGACGCTGACGATGCAGCCGATCGCCCACGTCCCCTGCCAATCGCCGACGATCCGACGACCAAGCCGGTGGTCGACGCCGCCCACTACATCGCCGTACACGGCTTCCCGATACGCCACGATGTTCACCATCGCACCTCGCCGATCGCCGACGACCTGTCGCGACCGCGTGCCCTGCCAGTGTCTGCGCCGTAAGCCGTTGCACCTCGAGGACAGGTACGAGTCATCGTTTGTTGCACAGTGTCCCAGGCCCTCTGACGCGTTCGACACCGCCCTTATGCAGTCTCATGCCGTCGAGTCGGACCAGGTCCAACATGACCCCGGCGTGGTGGCTTCCGACGCTTGGAACAATTGGTCATGCACGCCCCATGCCCGGCACCATGCGTTGATAGCGGGCTAACCAGTCGATGTCGTCGCCGGCCTCCCTGTCTGCGTGTCGAGCGGTGCCTGCCTGCTGCGTTGTGTTCGTCCTCGCGTCTCTCGAGTCGTCGACGTCCCGAGGCGCCTGCTCGCTGTTCCTGCGATCGACTGTGACGTAATCGATGCATCCCACTGGACGTATGCCAACGCGCCCAACACGTCTGGACGACGCCATGCTCCGGTACGGACCGCTGTCTAATGCAAATGATCACGGCCTCACACGTTCTGCACAGGACACTGCCGTCGCCAGTTACGACGCTGCCGGTCGTCAATGCCGCCCACTACATCGCGATATTCGACTAAGTTCGCGTCTGCAGGCTGCGGGTCCCCAACGACCCGTCGTGCTGCTCGCCGTGCTTACGTCCGCGTCGAAGTCACCGCCGAGCACCGACATGGGCCAACGGGATCACCTGCAACGCGACCATAAGGGGGCCTGCTGGGCTTCTGTGCATCTCCTGGTCAGGAGCGTGTCGTTGCCAAGATGCCCCATCGCCTGATACGGCTGCCTGCCCTGCTTGCGTCCGCGCCGACGTCGTTGCGACCGGGCCAACACATCGTCTACTAGGACAGCGGAACGTGATCATCTTCCTTAAGCGCGCCCAATATCTCTGGGTGCGGTTCCAGGACAGGTATAGTTTCTCGGCTGATGCGATATGACCTTCGCCTCTGACATGTGATGAACAGGCTAAGCCAGCTGCCGTGGGACGTCGCTTGTCCATCATGGGAGCCTTCAAGCAGCCGTGGTTCTGCCAAATTGTCATTCTGCTCCACACGTGACGCGGTCGACTGCCCCACCCTAGCCGCCGGATGCAATTCGCCGTCTGCCCTGAACCGTCCTGCGAGGCCGGGCCCCGCATGCAAGTGCGTCGCCGCCTCCCCCATCTGCCTGGTCCGCTGCGTCTGCCAACTCTGCTGGTTGCCCAGCAGGGCAGCGGTGCCCAGCGCCCGTTGCTGCCGGAAGCCTCGCGGACACCTGACTTCCGACGACGATCGTCCAGCATCCCTGACGCTATATCCCGATAACCGTGAACGTTGAATACATGCTGCACCTGTTGACATGCGCGTACACCCACATGTGAAGTGCTTCCTGGCGTCAACTGGCGCGTCCGGCAGAGTCCGCTGCAGTCGTTGTAGGGCAGGGTGCCCGTCGCCGAACGAGAGCGGCGACGCTGCGTGCGCCTGCGTGACGAGCATGGCCGATCAGTCCAATGCAACGCGCACGCACGACAGTTGGATGCGCCCAGTCAACGCGCATCGTGGCGCCCACTTCTGCACACACGTGCCTAGATGCGCCCACGGGCCGAGTCGAACGTCTCAGATGAATCGACATGCCACGACGACGTCCCGCTGCCAGATTACGTACTGCAATGGATGCCAGCGGCATTGACTGTCGACCTCTGTCGTGGAGTGCCCTGGATTGTCACCATTGTTGACAGAGAGACCAGCACAGTGCAATGTCCCCGCCCCCGTTGTCAGACGTTGCCCTTTCAAGGACGTGACGTAATGTGATCGGAGGGTACTTACTCGACATTAAACGAGGCGAGATCGTACGTACTGATCGAGTTCCGTGTCGGTACATGGTTTTCCAATGGACGCTGGCCTCGGCGAAAGTCCAGCAGGGCGCCCCACTCCGTACTAGCTGCGTGGTCGTCGACGACCCGGCTACGCTGCCAACGTCGTCCACTACATCGCCGTACACGGTTCAACGGGTGTTCTTCGCCGTCGCACATCGCGGGTCCCCGTCGACATGCCGTGCCTTCCCGTCCTGCTTGCGTCCCCGCCGACATCTCCGCCGACCCGATCGGCAAGGGCCAAGGCGTCCCCTACGAAGGCAACGCATCCTGCTGCCGCACAGTATCTCTGGATCTACTATATCCAGAACAGGTAAGTCGTATCGTGTATGACAGGCGGCCATGGGCTCAGACATGTGATGAACAGGAGACTGCATCCGTATGGCGGGCGTTGCCAGCGTTGCGGCCACCTGCTCCACACCTGGGGCTATCGCATGTCGCGAATCCCCGACGACACGTCCACGCCGACGTCGCCGCCGACCATATCGGCACGTGTAAAACGCATCCCCGGGGAAGGCAATGCAACCTGCTGCTGGTGTGTCAACGCGCTCAGTACCTCTGGATGAAGTATATCCAGAACAGGTACGCCGTAGCGCGTATGACCAGCGACCATGACCTCTGACATGTGATGGACAGGAGACGGCAGCCGTAGCTGTACCGCATCGTCAGGCTTGCGACCACCTGGTCCCACGCCTGAGGCGACGCCTACCCCCTGTCGATCGCTGCGGTTGGTCGTTCGCGTCCCTGCCATAAACCCGTCATTCCATGTCGGCCACAGCGAGCAAGGGCGCCGCCAGCGCCACCGTCCGCAAGCCCAGCTGCGCATGCCTACGCTGCTGGTTGCCCAACGTCCATTTCTACCGGCCGCCACGCGAACGCCTGCTATCTGATGACGATCGCCACCATCCCGGCCGGCGTATCGCGGCAACCAGGACCGTTCAATACAGGCAGAACCAGTTGTCACGCGTGTACACCGGCCATGCATGGCTTCCTGGCGTCAGCTGGTGCCGACCAGAGCAGGGCGGGACGCCGTCCGTCCCCAGCGTGTTCATCGACGTTGCGCCCGTCCCTTCATGTCGACGCATATGAAACCCATCCCATGACGTTGCCATGCCTGGTTAGGCCAAGCAATGCCTACCCTTACAATCGACCATCGACGCTCTCGATGCTGCACCTCAAACAGACCCGTCCCGTGTGTTAAGTTACAAATACAAGTTTACAAGGGGTTGTTTGCGAGTTTGGGCCACCGTCAGTTGAACATGACGCTATCGTTGGGAAGAGCAGGGAAAATCAGAGGCAGCTGGGATGTTTCCGTTGGCATATGTGCCACCGTTCCTCTCGTATCGCCAAGAATGTAGCGCGACTGGGCAGATTTCCTGATTTCACTAAGTCAGAACTGAACTCCGTGGGAGTGCGCAAAATGCCGAGTGTGGACTGTTTTGGCACTTGCGAATCATGGATGGCATCGCCTGGCGTCTCGTTCTCCAGCAAACCTGCGCCCTGATGATCAACCATGGCTAGACCGCACGCTGCAGCCCTGCCGCATTTCCAGTCATGGTCTGGGCACGATGCGTCGGCGCCTTCAGTACTTCGTTTAGCCGGCGTGACTCACATGGCGAAGGTCGACCCTGACAGTTGTCCCGCGTTTCCGTTTGTACTACCTCCACATCTGGCGTGCGTGCCGGCGTCGTTATGAAATCCGTCGGTTTACGACACTGTCCTGATGTAACCGCTCGGCATTCGGTGTCCAGGTGTCATCCGTGCCCAGCCTGCGCTGCTGTTGATGCACGAGGCCCTGAAGCTGCGCAACCGCACCCACCCGATCGGCCACCGTGCGGAATGCCATACACTATTATCCAGGCGACGCTGATTTAACTTGTCCGGGCATGCCTGCTGTTCACCCTGTGATTTCTCTGTTGCCGTTGCACTAGATGCATCTGATTGCATTTCGCCTGCCCTTTCAGTACGTCCGCCGGTTGCCTGTCGAATCGAGACGCGTCTGTTGACAGTTGGTCGGCGGCGGTGACGGCGTCCGCTGAGAACTGCTGTGCATCTGCGTGCTGTTCGCCTTCGGGAAATTCCATATTGCTCTGAAACCAGGTGCATCGGACAGCATTTCCAACGCCCTTTCAGTACGTGTGCCGGTTGCCTGTCGATTCGAGACGCGGCTGTTGACAGTTGGTCGGCGGCGGTGACGGCGTCCGCTGAGAACTGCTGTGCATCTGCGTGCTGTTCGCCGTCGGGAAATTCCATATTGCTCTGAAACCAGGTGCAGCTGATAGCATTTCTCCTGCCCTTTCAGTACGTGTGCCGGTTGCCTGTCGATTCGAGACGCGGCTGTTGACAGTTGGTCGGCGGCGGTGACGGCGTCCGCTGAGAACTGCTGTGCATCTGCGTGCTGTTCGCCTTCGGGAAATTCCATATTGCTCTGAAACCAGGTGCACCTGATAGCATTTCTCCTGGCCTTTCCGTACGTGTGCCGGTTGCCTGTCGATTCGAGACGCGGCTGTTGACAGTTGGTCGGCGGCGGTGACGGCGTCCGCTGAGAACTGCTGTGCATCTGCGTGCTGTTCGCCTTCGGAAATTCCATATTGCTCTGAAACCAGGTGCATCGGACAGCATTTCCAACGCCCTTTCAGTACGTGTGCCGGTTGCCTGTCGATTCGAGACGCGGCTGTTGACAGTTGGTCGGCGGCGGTGACGGCGTCCGCTGAGAACTGCTGTGCATCTGCGTGCTGTTCGCCGTCGGGAAATTCCATATTGCTCTGAAACCAGGTGCAGCTGATAGCATTTCTCCTGCCCTTTCAGTACGTGTGCCGGTTGCCTGTCGATTCGAGACGCGGCTGTTGACAGTTGGTCGGCGGCGGTGACGGCGTCCGCTGAGAACTGCTGTGCATCTGCGTGCTGTTCGCCTTCGGGAAATTCCATATTGCTCTGAAACCAGGTGCACCTGATAGCATTTCTCCTGACCTTTCCGTACGTGTGCCGGTTGCCTGTCGATTCGAGACGCGGCTGTTGACAGTTGGTCGGCGGCGGTGACGGCGTCCGCTGAGAACTGCTGTGCATCTGCGTGCTGTTTCGCCTTCGGGAAATTCCATATTGCTCTGAAACCAGGTGCAGCTGATAGCATTTCTCCTGCCCTTTCAGTACGTGTGCCGGTTGCCTGTCGATTCGAGACGCGGCTGTTGACAGTTGGTCGGCGGCGGTGACGGCGTCCGCTGAGAACTGCTGTGCATCTGCGTGCTGTTCGCCTTCGGGAAATTCCATATTGCTCTGAAACCAGGTGCAGCTGATAGCATTTCTCCTGACCTTTCCGTACGTGTGCCGGTTGCCTGTCGATTCGAGACGCGGCTGTTGACAGTTGGTCGGCGGCGGTGACGGCGTCCGCTGAGAACTGCTGTGCATCTGCGTGCTGTTCGCCTTCGGGAAATTCCATATTGCTCTGAAACCAGGTGCACCTGATAGCATTTCTCCTGACCTTTCCGTACGTGTGCCGGTTGCCTGTCGATTCGAGACGCGGCTGTTGACAGTTGGTCGGCGGCGGTGACGGCGTCCGCTGAGAACTGCTGTGCATCTGCGTGCTGTTCGCCTTCGGGAAATTCCATATTGCTCTGAAACAAGGTGCACCTGATAGCATTTCTCCTGACCTTTCAGTACGTGTGCCGGTTGCCTGTCGATTCGAGACGCGGCTGTTGACAGTTGGTCGGCGGCGGTGACGGCGTCCGCTGAGAACTGCTGTGCATCTGCGTGCTGTTCGCCTTCGGGAAATTCCATATTGCTCTGAAACCAGGTGCACCTGATAGCATTTCTCCTGACCTTTCCGTACGTGTGCCGGTTGCCTGTCGATTCGAGACGCGGCTGTTGACAGTTGGTCGGCGGCGGTGACGGCGTCCGCTGAGAACTGCTGTGCATCTGCGTGCTGTTCGCCTTCGGGAAATTCCATATTGCTCTGAAACCAGGTGCAGCTGATAGCATTTCTCCTGCCCTTTCAGTACGTGTGCCGGTTGCCTGTCGATTCGAGACGCGGCTGTTGACAGTTGGTCGGCGGCGGTGACGGCGTCCGCTGAGAACTGCTGCATCTGCGTGCTGTTCGCCTTCGGGAAATTCCATATTGCTCTGAAACCAGGTGCACCTGATAGCATTTCTCCTGACCTTTCCGTACGTGTGCCGGTTGCCTGTCGATTCGAGACGCGGCTGTTGACAGTTGGTCGGCGGCGGTGACGGCGTCCGCTGAGAACTGCTGTGCATCTGCGTGCTGTTCGCCTTCGGGAAATTCCATATTGCTCTGAAACCAGGTGCAGCTGATAGCATTTCTCCTGCCCTTTCAGTACGTGTGCCGGTTGCCTGTCGATTCGAGACGCGGCTGTTGACAGTTGGTCGGCGGCGGTGACGGCGTCCGCTGAGAACTGCTGTGCATCTGCGTGCTGTTCGCCTTCGGGAAATTCCATATTGCTCTGAAACCAGGTGCAGCTGATAGCATTTCTCCTGACCTTTCCGTACGTGTGCCGGTTGCCTGTCGATTCGAGACGCGGCTGTTGACAGTTGGTCGGCGGCGGTGACGGCGTCCGCTGAGAACTGCTGTGCTGTGCATCTGCGTGCTGTTCGCCTTCGGGAAATTCCATATTGCTCTGAAACCAGGTGCACCTGATAGCATTTCTCCTGACCTTTCCGTACGTGTGCCGGTTGCCTGTCGATTCGAGACGCGGCTGTTGACAGTTGGTCGGCGGCGGTGACGGCGTCCGCTGAGAACTGCTGTGCATCTGCGTGCTGTTCGCCTTCGGGAAATTCCATATTGCTCTGAAACAAGGTGCACCTGATAGCATTTCTCCTGACCTTTCAGTACGTGTGCCGGTTGCCTGTCGATTCGAGACGCGGCTGTTGACAGTTGGTCGGCGGCGGTGACGGCGTCCGCTGAGAACTGCAGTGCATCTGCGTGCTGTTCGCCTTCGGGAAATTCCATATTGCTCTGAAACCAGGTGCACCTGATAGCATTTCTCCTGACCTTTCCGTACGTGTGCCGGTTGCCTGTCGATTCGAGACGCGGCTGTTGACAGTTGGTCGGCGGCGGTGACGGCGTCCGCGCTGAGAACTGCTGTGCATCTGCGTGCTGTTCGCCTTCGGGAAATTCCATATTGCTCTGAAACCAGGTGCACCTGATAGCATTTCTCCTGACCTTTCCGTACGTGTGCCGGTTGCCTGTCGATTCGAGACGCGGCTGTTGACAGTTGGTCGGCGGCGGTGACGGCGTCCGCTGAGAACTGCTGTGCATCTGCGTGCTGTTCGCCTTCGGGAAATTCCATATTGCTCTGAAACCAGGTGCAGCTGATAGCATTTCTCCTGCCCTTTCAGTACGTGTGCCGGTTGCCTGTCGATTCGAGACGCGGCTGTTGACAGTTGGTCGGCGGCGGTGACGGCGTCCGCTGAGAACTGCTGTGCATCTGCGTGCTGTTCGCCTTCGGGAAATTCCATATTGCTCTGAAACCAGGTGCAGCTGATAGCATTTCTCCTGACCTTTCCGTACGTGTGCCGGTTGCCTGTCGATTCGAGACGCGGCTGTTGACAGTTGGTCGGCGGCGGTGACGGCGTCCGCTGAGAACTGCTGTGCATCTGCGTGCTGTTCGCCTTCGGGAAATTCCATATTGCTCTGAAACCAGGTGCAGCTGATAGCATTTCTCCTGCCCTTTCAGTACGTGTGCCGGTTGCCTGTCGATTCGAGACGCGGCTGTTGACAGTTGGTCGGCGGCGGTGACGGCGTCCGCTGAGAACTGCTGTGCATCTGCGTGCTGTTCGCCTTCGGGAAATTCCATATTGCTCTGAAACCAGGTGCACCTGATAGCATTTCTCCTGACCTTTCCGTACGTGTGCCGGTTGCCTGTCGATTCGAGACGCGGCTGTTGACAGTTGGTCGGCGGCGGTGACGGCGTCCGCTGAGAACTGCTGTGCATCTGCGTGCTGTTCGCCTTCGGGAAATTCCATATTGCTCTGAAACCAGGTGCAGCTGATAGCATTTCTCCTGCCCTTTCAGTACGTGTGCCGGTTGCCTGTCGATTCGAGACGCGGCTGTTGACAGTTGGTCGGCGGCGGTGACGGCGTCCGCTGAGAACTGCTGTGCATCTGCGTGCTGTTCGCCTTCGGGAAATTCCATATTGCTCTGAAACCAGGTGCAGCTGATAGCATTTCTCCTGACCTTTCCGTACGTGTGCCGGTTGCCTGTCGATTCGAGACGCGGCTGTTGACAGTTGGTCGGCGGCGGTGACGGCGTCCGCTGAGAACTGCTGTGCATCTGCGTGCTGTTCGCCTTCGGGAAATTCCATATTGCTCTGAAACCAGGTGCACCTGATAGCATTTCTCCTGACCTTTCCGTACGTGTGCCGGTTGCCTGTCGATTCGAGACGCGGCTGTTGACAGTTGGTCGGCGGCGGTGACGGCGTCCGCTGAGAACTGCTGTGCATCTGCGTGCTGTTCGCCTTCGGGAAATTCCATATTGCTCTGAAACAAGGTGCACCTGATAGCATTTCTCCTGACCTTTCAGTACGTGTGCCGGTTGCCTGTCGATTCGAGACGCGGCTGTTGACAGTTGGTCGGCGGCGGTGACGGCGTCCGCTGAGAACTGCAGTGCATCTGCGTGCTGTTCGCCTTCGGGAAATTCCATATTGCTCTGAAACCAGGTGCACCTGATAGCATTTCTCCTGACCTTTCCGTACGTGTGCCGGTTGCCTGTCGATTCGAGACGCGGCTGTTGACAGTTGGTCGGCGGCGGTGACGGCGTCCGCTGAGAACTGCTGTGCATCTGCGTGCTGTTCGCCTTCGGGAAATTCCATATTGCTCTGAAACCAGGTGCACCTGATAGCATTTCTCCTGACCTTTCCGTACGTGTGCCGGTTGCCTGTCGATTCGAGACGCGGCTGTTGACAGTTGGTCGGCGGCGGTGACGGCGTCCGCTGAGAACTGCTGTGCATCTGCGTGCTGTTCGCCTTCGGGAAATTCCATATTGCTCTGAAACCAGGTGCAGCTGATAGCATTTCTCCTGCCCTTTCAGTACGTGTGCCGGTTGCCTGTCGATTCGAGACGCGGCTGTTGACAGTTGGTCGGCGGCGGTGACGGCGTCCGCTGAGAACTGCTGTGCATCTGCGTGCTGTTCGCCTTCGGGAAATTCCATATTGCTCTGAAACCAGGTGCAGCTGATAGCATTTCTCCTGACCTTTCCGTACGTGTGCCGGTTGCCTGTCGATTCGAGACGCGGCTGTTGACAGTTGGTCGGCGGCGGTGACGGCGTCCGCTGAGAACTGCTGTGCATCTGCGTGCTGTTCGCCTTCGGGAAATTCCATATTGCTCTGAAACCAGGTGCACCTGATAGCATTTCTCCTGACCTTTCCGTACGTGTGCCGGTTGCCTGTCGATTCGAGACGCGGCTGTTGACAGTTGGTCGGCGGCGGTGACGGCGTCCGCTGAGAACTGCTGTGCATCTGCGTGCTGTTCGCCTTCGGGAAATTCCATATTGCTCTGAAACAAGGTGCACCTGATAGCATTTCTCCTGACCTTTCAGTACGTGTGCCGGTTGCCTGTCGATTCGAGACGCGGCTGTTGACAGTTGGTCGGCGGCGGTGACGGCGTCCGCTGAGAACTGCTGTGCATCTGCGTGCTGTTCGCCTTCGGGAAATTCCATATTGCTCTGAAACCAGGTGCACCTGATAGCATTTCTCCTGACCTTTCCGTACGTGTGCCGGTTGCCTGTCGATTCGAGACGCGGCTGTTGACAGTTGGTCGGCGGCGGTGACGGCGTCCGCTGAGAACTGCTGTGCATCTGCGTGCTGTTCGCCTTCGGGAAATTCCATATTGCTCTGAAACCAGGTGCAGCTGATAGCATTTCTCCTGCCCTTTCAGTACGTGTGCCGGTTGCCTGTCGATTCGAGACGCGGCTGTTGACAGTTGGTCGGCGGCGGTGACGGCGTCCGCTGAGAACTGCTGTGCATCTGCGTGCTGTTCGCCTTCGGGAAATTCCATATTGCTCTGAAACCAGGTGCACCTGATAGCATTTCTCCTGACCTTTCCGTACGTGTGCCGGTTGCCTGTCGATTCGAGACGCGGCTGTTGACAGTTGGTCGGCGGCGGTGACGGCGTCCGCTGAGAACTGCTGTGCATCTGCGTGCTGTTCGCCTTCGGGAAATTCCATATTGCTCTGAAACCAGGTGCACCTGATAGCATTTCTCCTGACCTTTCCGTACGTGTGCCGGTTGCCTGTCGATTCGAGACGCGGCTGTTGACAGTTGGTCGGCGGCGGTGACGGCGTCCGCTGAGAACTGCTGTGCATCTGCGTGCTGTTCGCCTTCGGGAAATTCCATATTGCTCTGAAACCAGGTGCACCTGATAGCATTTCTCCTGACCTTTCCGTACGTGTGCCGGTTGCCTGTCGATTCGAGACGCGGCTGTTGACAGTTGGTCGGCGGCGGTGACGGCGTCCGCTGAGAACTGCTGTGCATCTGCGTGCTGTTCGCCTTCGGGAAATTCCATATTGCTCTGAAACCAGGTGCAGCTGATAGCATTTCTCCTGCCCTTTCAGTACGTGTGCCGGTTGCCTGTTTTCGAGACGCGGCTGTTGACAGTTGGTCGGCGGCGGTGACGGCGTCCGCTGAGAACTGCTGTGCATCTGCGTGCTGTTCGCCTTCGGGAAATTCCATATTGCTCTGAAACCAGGTGCAGCTGATAGCATTTCTCCTGACCTTTCCGTACGTGTGCCGGTTGCCTGTCGATTCGAGACGCGGCTGTTGACAGTTGGTCGGCGGCGGTGACGGCGTCCGCTGAGAACTGCTGTGCATCTGCGTGCTGTTCGCCTTCGGGAAATTCCATATTGCTCTGAAACCAGGTGCACCTGATATCATTTCTCCTGACCTTTCCGTACGTGTGCCGGTTGCCTGTCGATTCGAGACGCGGCTGTTGACAGTTGGTCGGCGGCGGTGACGGCGTCCGCTGAGAACTGCTGTGCATCTGCGTGCTGTTCGCCTTCGGGAAATTCCATATTGCTCTGAAACCAGGTGCACCTGATATCATTTCTCCTGACCTTTCCGTACGTGTGCCGGTGCCTGTCGATTCGAGACGCGGCTGTTGACAGTTGGTCGGCGGCGGTGACGGCGTCCGCTGAGAACTGCAGTGCATCTGCGTGCTGTTCGCCTTCGGGAAATTCCATATTGCTCTGAAACCAGGTGCACCTGATAGCATTTCTCCTGACCTTTCCGTACGTGTGCCGGTTGCCTGTCGATTCGAGACGCGGCTGTTGACAGTTGGTCGGCGGCGGTGACGGCGTCCGCTGAGAACTGCTGTGCATCTGCGTGCTGTTCGCCTTCGGGAAATTCCATATTGCTCTGAAACCAGGTGCACCTGATAGCATTTCTCCTGACCTTTCAGTACGTGTGCCGGTTGCCTGTCGATTCGAGACGCGGCTGTTGACAGTTGGTCGGCGGCGGTGACGGCGTCCGCTGAGAACTGCTGTGCATCTGCGTGCTGTTCGCCTTCGGGAAATTCCATATTGCTCTGAAACCAGGTGCACCTGATAGCATTTCTCCTGACCTTTCCGTACGTGTGCCGGTTGCCTGTCGATTCGAGACGCGGCTGTTGACAGTTGGTCGGCGGCGGTGACGGCGTCCGCTGAGAACTGCTGTGCATCTGCGTGCTGTTCGCCTTCGGGAAATTCCATATTGCTCTGAAACCAGGTGCATCGGACAGCATTTCCAACGCCCTTTCAGTACGTGTGCCGGTTGCCTGTCGATTCGAGACGCGGCTGTTGACAGTTGGTCGGCGGCGGTGACGGCGTCCGCTGAGAACTGCTGTGCATCTGCGTGCTGTTCGCCGTCGGGAAATTCCATATTGCTCTGAAACCAGGTGCAGCTGATAGCATTTCTCCTGACCTTTCCGTACGTGTGCCGGTTGCCTGTCGATTCGAGACGCGGCTGTTGACAGTTGGTCGGCGGCGGTGACGGCGTCCGCTGAGAACTGCTGTGCATCTGCGTGCTGTTCGCCTTCGGGAAATTCCATATTGCTCTGAAACCAGGTGCACCTGATAGCATTTCTCCTGACCTTTCCGTACGTGTGCCGGTTGCCTGTCGATTCGAGACGCGGCTGTTGACAGTTGGTCGGCGGCGGTGACGGCGTCCGCTGAGAACTGCTGTGCATCTGCGTGCTGTTCGCCTTCGGGAAATTCCATATTGCTCTGAAACCAGGTGCAGCTGATAGCATTTCTCCTGCCCTTTCAGTACGTGTGCCGGTTGCCTGTCGATTCGAGACGCGGCTGTTGACAGTTGGTCGGCGGCGGTGACGGCGTCCGCTGAGAACTGCTGTGCATCTGCGTGCTGTTCGCCTTCGGGAAATTCCATATTGCTCTGAAACCAGGTGCACCTGATAGCATTTCTCCTGACCTTTCCGTACGTGTGCCGGTTGCCTGTCGATTCGAGACGCGGCTGTTGACAGTTGGTCGGCGGCGGTGACGGCGTCCGCTGAGAACTGCTGTGCATCTGCGTGCTGTTCGCCTTCGGGAAATTCCATATTGCTCTGAAACAAGGTGCACCTGATAGCATTTCTCCTGACCTTTCAGTACGTGTGCCGGTTGCCTGTCGATTCGAGACGCGGCTGTTGACAGTTGGTCGGCGGCGGTGACGGCGTCCGCTGAGAACTGCTGTGCATCTGCGTGCTGTTCGCCTTCGGGAAATTCCATATTGCTCTGAAACCAGGTGCATCGGACAGCATTTCCAACGCCCTTTCAGTACGTGTGCCGGTTGCCTGTCGATTCGAGACGCGGCTGTTGACAGTTGGTCGGCGGCGGTGACGGCGTCCGCTGAGAACTGCTGTGCATCTGCGTGCTGTTCGCCTTCGGGAAATTCCATATTGCTCTGAAACCAGGTGCACCTGATATCATTTCTCCTGACCTTTCCGTACGTGTGCCGGTTGCCTGTCGATTCGAGACGCGGCTGTTGACAGTTGGTCGGCGGCGGTGACGGCGTCCGCTGAGAACTGCTGTGCATCTGCGTGCTGTTCGCCTTCGGGAAATTCCATATTGCTCTGAAACCAGGTGCATCGGACAGCATTTCAACGCCCTTTCAGTACGTGTGCCGGTTGCCTGTCGATTCGAGACGCGGCTGTTGACAGTTGGTCGGCGGCGGTGACGGCGTCCGCTGAGAACTGCTGTGCATCTGCGTGCTGTTCGCCTTCGGGAAATTCCATATTGCTCTGAAACAAGGTGCACCTGATAGCATTTCTCCTGACCTTTCAGTACGTGTGCCGGTTGCCTGTCGATTCGAGACGCGGCTGTTGACAGTTGGTCGGCGGCGGTGACGGCGTCCGCTGAGAACTGCTGTGCATCTGCGTGCTGTTCGCCTTCGGGAAATTCCATATTGCTCTGAAACCAGGTGCACCTGATAGCATTTCTCCTGACCTTTCCGTACGTGTGCCGGTTGCCTGTCGATTCGAGACGCGGCTGTTGACAGTTGGTCGGCGGCGGTGACGGCGTCCGCTGAGAACTGCTGTGCATCTGCGTGCTGTTCGCCTTCGGGAAATTCCATATTGCTCTGAAACCAGGTGCAGCTGATAGCATTTCTCCTGCCCTTTCAGTACGTGTGCCGGTTGCCTGTCGATTCGAGACGCGGCTGTTGACAGTTGGTCGGCGGCGGTGACGGCGTCCGCTGAGAACTGCTGTGCATCTGCGTGCTGTTCGCCTTCGGGAAATTCCATATTGCTCTGAAACCAGGTGCACCTGATAGCATTTCTCCTGACCTTTCCGTACGTGTGCCGGTTGCCTGTCGATTCGAGACGCGGCTGTTGACAGTTGGTCGGCGGCGGTGACGGCGTCCGCTGAGAACTGCTGTGCATCTGCGTGCTGTTCGCCTTCGGGAAATTCCATATTGCTCTGAAACCAGGTGCAGCTGATAGCATTTCTCCTGCCCTTTCAGTACGTGTGCCGGTTGCCTGTCGATTCGAGACGCGGCTGTTGACAGTTGGTCGGCGGCGGTGACGGCGTCCGCTGAGAACTGCTGTGCATCTGCGTGCTGTTCGCCTTCGGGAAATTCCATATTGCTCTGAAACCAGGTGCGCTGATAGCATTTCTCCTGACCTTTCCGTACGTGTGCCGGTTGCCTGTCGATTCGAGACGCGGCTGTTGACAGTTGGTCGGCGGCGGTGACGGCGTCCGCTGAGAACTGCTGTGCATCTGCGTGCTGTTCGCCTTCGGGAAATTCCATATTGCTCTGAAACCAGGTGCACCTGATAGCATTTCTCCTGACCTTTCCGTACGTGTGCCGGTTGCCTGTCGATTCGAGACGCGGCTGTTGACAGTTGGTCGGCGGCGGTGACGGCGTCCGCTGAGAACTGCTGTGCATCTGCGTGCTGTTCGCCTTCGGGAAATTCCATATTGCTCTGAAACAAGGTGCACCTGATAGCATTTCTCCTGACCTTTCAGTACGTGTGCCGGTTGCCTGTCGATTCGAGACGCGGCTGTTGACAGTTGGTCGGCGGCGGTGACGGCGTCCGCTGAGAACTGCTGTGCATCTGCGTGCTGTTCGCCTTCGGGAAATTCCATATTGCTCTGAAACCAGGTGCATCGGACAGCATTTCCAACGCCCTTTCAGTACGTGTGCCGGTTGCCTGTCGATTCGAGACGCGGCTGTTGACAGTTGGTCGGCGGCGGTGACGGCGTCCGCTGAGAACTGCTGTGCATCTGCGTGCTGTTCGCCTTCGGGAAATTCCATATTGCTCTGAAACCAGGTGCACCTGATATCATTTCTCCTGACCTTTCCGTACGTGTGCCGGTTGCCTGTCGATTCGAGACGCGGCTGTTGACAGTTGGTCGGCGGCGGTGACGGCGTCCGCTGAGAACTGCTGTGCATCTGCGTGCTGTTCGCCTTCGGGAAATTCCATATTGCTCTGAAACCAGGTGCATCGGACAGCATTTCCAACGCCCTTTCAGTACGTGTGCCGGTTGCCTGTCGATTCGAGACGCGGCTGTTGACAGTTGGTCGGCGGCGGTGACGGCGTCCGCTGAGAACTGCTGTGCATCTGCGTGCTGTTCGCCTTCGGGAAATTCCATATTTCTGAAACAAGGTGCACCTGATAGCATTTCTCCTGACCTTTCAGTACGTGTGCCGGTTGCCTGTCGATTCGAGACGCGGCTGTTGACAGTTGGTCGGCGGCGGTGACGGCGTCCGCTGAGAACTGCTGTGCATCTGCGTGCTGTTCGCCTTCGGGAAATTCCATATTGCTCTGAAACCAGGTGCACCTGATAGCATTTCTCCTGACCTTTCCGTACGTGTGCCGGTTGCCTGTCGATTCGAGACGCGGCTGTTGACAGTTGGTCGGCGGCGGTGACGGCGTCCGCTGAGAACTGCTGTGCATCTGCGTGCTGTTCGCCTTCGGGAAATTCCATATTGCTCTGAAACCAGGTGCAGCTGATAGCATTTCTCCTGCCCTTTCAGTACGTGTGCCGGTTGCCTGTCGATTCGAGACGCGGCTGTTGACAGTTGGTCGGCGGCGGTGACGGCGTCCGCTGAGAACTGCTGTGCATCTGCGTGCTGTTCGCCTTCGGGAAATTCCATATTGCTCTGAAACCAGGTGCACCTGATAGCATTTCTCCTGACCTTTCCGTACGTGTGCCGGTTGCCTGTCGATTCGAGACGCGGCTGTTGACAGTTGGTCGGCGGCGGTGACGGCGTCCGCTGAGAACTGCTGTGCATCTGCGTGCTGTTCGCCTTCGGGAAATTCCATATTGCTCTGAAACCAGGTGCAGCTGATAGCATTTCTCCTGCCCTTTCAGTACGTGTGCCGGTTGCCTGTCGATTCGAGACGCGGCTGTTGACAGTTGGTCGGCGGCGGTGACGGCGTCCGCTGAGAACTGCTGTGCATCTGCGTGCTGTTCGCCTTCGGGAAATTCCATATTGCTCTGAAACCAGGTGCAGCTGATAGCATTTCTCCTGACCTTTCCGTACGTGTGCCGGTTGCCTGTCGATTCGAGACGCGGCTGTTGACAGTTGGTCGGCGGCGGTGACGGCGTCCGCTGAGAACTGCTGTGCATCTGCGTGCTGTTCGCCTTCGGGAAAATTCCATATTGCTCTGAAACCAGGTGCACCTGATAGCATTTCTCCTGACCTTTCCGTACGTGTGCCGGTTGCCTGTCGATTCGAGACGCGGCTGTTGACAGTTGGTCGGCGGCGGTGACGGCGTCCGCTGAGAACTGCTGTGCATCTGCGTGCTGTTCGCCTTCGGGAAATTCCATATTGCTCTGAAACAAGGTGCACCTGATAGCATTTCTCCTGACCTTTCAGTACGTGTGCCGGTTGCCTGTCGATTCGAGACGCGGCTGTTGACAGTTGGTCGGCGGCGGTGACGGCGTCCGCTGAGAACTGCTGTGCATCTGCGTGCTGTTCGCCTTCGGGAAATTCCATATTGCTCTGAAACCAGGTGCACCTGATAGCATTTCTCCTGACCTTTCCGTACGTGTGCCGGTTGCCTGTCGATTCGAGACGCGGCTGTTGACAGTTGGTCGGCGGCGGTGACGGCGTCCGCTGAGAACTGCTGTGCATCTGCGTGCTGTTCGCTTCGGGAAATTCCATATTGCTCTGAAACCAGGTGCACCTGATAGCATTTCTCCTGACCTTTCAGTACGTGTGCCGGTTGCCTGTCGATTCGAGACGCGGCTGTTGACAGTTGGTCGGCGGCGGTGACGGCGTCCGCTGAGAACTGCTGTGCATCTGCGTGCTGTTCGCCGTCGGGAAATTCCATATTGCTCTGAAACCAGGTGCATCGGACAGCATTTCCAACGCCCTTTCAGTACGTGTGCCGGTTGCCTGTCGATTCGAGACGCGGCTGTTGACAGTTGGTCGGCGGCGGTGACGGCGTCCGCTGAGAACTGCTGTGCATCTGCGTGCTGTTCGCCTTCGGGAAATTCCATATTGCTCTGAAACCAGGTGCACCTGATATCATTTCTCCTGACCTTTCCGTACGTGTGCCGGTTGCCTGTCGATTCGAGACGCGGCTGTTGACAGTTGGTCGGCGGCGGTGACGGCGTCCGCTGAGAACTGCTGTGCATCTGCGTGCTGTTCGCCTTCGGGAAATTCCATATTGCTCTGAAACCAGGTGCATCGGACAGCATTTCCAACGCCCTTTCAGTACGTGTGCCGGTTGCCTGTCGATTCGAGACGCGGCTGTTGACAGTTGGTCGGCGGCGGTGACGGCGTCCGCTGAGAACTGCTGTGCATCTGCGTGCTGTTCGCCTTCGGGAAATTCCATATTGCTCTGAAACAAGGTGCACCTGATAGCATTTCTCCTGACCTTTCAGTACGTGTGCCGGTTGCCTGTCGATTCGAGACGCGGCTGTTGACAGTTGGTCGGCGGCGGTGACGGCGTCCGCTGAGAACTGCTGTGCATCTGCGTGCTGTTCGCCTTCGGGAAATTCCATATTGCTCTGAAACCAGGTGCAGCTGATAGCATTTCTCCTGACCTTTCCGTACGTGTGCCGGTTGCCTGTCGATTCGAGACGCGGCTGTTGACAGTTGGTCGGCGGCGGTGACGGCGTCCGCTGAGAACTGCTGTGCATCTGCGTGCTGTTCGCCTTCGGGAAATTCCATATTGCTCTGAAACCAGGTGCATCGGACAGCATTTCCAACGCCCTTTCAGTACGTGTGCCGGTTGCCTGTCGATTCGAGACGCGGCTGTTGACAGTTGGTCGGCGGCGGTGACGGCGTCCGCTGAGAACTGCTGTGCATCTGCGTGCTGTTCGCCTTCGGGAAATTCCATATTGCTCTGAAACCAGGTGCACCTGATATCATTTCTCCTGACCTTTCCGTACGTGGCCCGGTTGCCTGTCGATTCGAGACGCGGCTGTTGACAGTTGGTCGGCGGCGGTGACGGCGTCCGCTGAGAACTGCTGTGCATCTGCGTGCTGTTCGCCTTCGGGAAATTCCATATTGCTCTGAAACCAGGTGCATCGGACAGCATTTCCAACGCCCTTTCAGTACGTGTGCCGGTTGCCTGTCGATTCGAGACGCGGCTGTTGACAGTTGGTCGGCGGCGGTGACGGCGTCCGCTGAGAACTGCTGTGCATCTGCGTGCTGTTCGCCGTCGGGAAATTCCATATTGCTCTGAAACCAGGTGCATCGGACAGCATTTCCAACGCCCTTTCAGTACGTGTGCCGGTTGCCTGTCGATTCGAGACGCGGCTGTTGACAGTTGGTCGGCGGCGGTGACGGCGTCCGCTGAGAACTGCTGTGCATCTGCGTGCTGTTCGCCGTCGGGAAATTCCATATTGCTCTGAAACCAGGTGCAGCTGATAGCATTTCTCCTGACCTTTCCGTACGTGTCACAGGGAACCATCTGGGGTCAAATAAGGGTTCAAATGAGGCTTTTCAGCATTGCCCCAAGATGACCCCTGTTTGACTCCCACTTGCCATCCAGTCACACTGTCGTCGGGGTGCCCGTCACAACCCTACTAAATTTGGAAACCTACTATTTATAGTTTCTCTCGGCGTGCACCTCGCTCGGAAACGTTGGGAGACATAAACCTTTTTATTACATAATGGCGTCTGGAGCCTCACTTTTTCCATGGCGATTACCTCCTAAAATGAAAAGTATACATTGGATAATACCAGCAACATTGAGATCCACAGAGCAAGCTTACCGGTAGGCGCCGTCTTACACGCGATCAAGGACTTGCAGAAGCCCAGCGACAACCATGTCAATGATGTGGCTCTCACGAAACTGCGCGTTCGCCTCATGTGGCATTAGTTGTTGTCTCAACTGTCGGAGAAAGTCAAACAGGCAGTCGTCGTGACCATCTACACAATGATTATTAAATTGGCGACAAATATGTGAATCCTTCATCTCCGTACTTTCAGTATGTCGGCACAGCACGTTCGATTCGCGCGAACATACATTTTCGGCCTTACGCTTGCTCTTGCGCGTCTGCTTAATGACTGACACGAAGATACGTTTAGAATTTCGAGACAAGATTTGGTTGCAGACTTCGACAAACGTTGCTTTGTATCCTCTACGGTCCACCATTTGACCGGAAGTCCAATGGATGGACCCTCTCTTAACATCCTGATGTGTATCTCCACGTCTTTATGGCAATCCCTCGACAGGTCGGCCTTGTATGTCCTATACAATAACAGTTAATGTTCGTTTCGCCGGACAGACACGCGTGTAACGAACGACGTGTATATCGTCCTGGCAAGGTTGATTGCACGTTTACGCTCTGCTGTGCGCTCTTGCCGCGCGCCTTGTGACCGAAACTTCTTCAGAAGTTCTTCCTCTTCCGCAGACGGCACGCCCGCTTGTCTCTGCGCCAGACTCAGGGAAACGGTATGCGACCCTGCACTCGCCATACGCTTTCGTTTTTGAGCAGCAACCGCCAGTCTCACGTCACACGAGGCAGCCGCACGCGCTCACCGGGCTGGCCGTACACTGTAACTGCATGCGACATCGGGTGCCGGTTGCTGCACTCTGCAGCAAAGCGCGCGACGGCACTCCGAGTCGCACCTTCTCGTTTCTGCCCTCCGTGGCAGGCAGCGGCGAATGCGATCGTGAAATCGGCAGTGGCCGTATCGATTCGCGAAGCAATTCAATATCGACGCGACTACTCAATACCCTTGTATTGCTTGCAAATGCTTAGGAGCTAGCTACCGTACAGGTACTTGATTCAGATAGTTTCGTACAAGAGTTCAAACAACAATGCAATGTACCTTGACTCAAACTGCCGCACCGATATCTCGAGCAATTGTTGACTGTAATGTTTCAGCAGTCATGTTTCCTCTGGATTCAATACAAACCATTGTCGCTTGTACGACGGCATTGTTGTGGATGACTGATGCCGGAACCGTAACGATGTTGTTTGGAACGACCTCGTGAAGCGCCTGCCACATCGTATCTGCGCTTCCAGGGTTATACCACCCATTTCCTACACAATGACAAGTCAGTTACAAAACCAAGAGAAGAACTGCTGATAAATACGGTTGGGATAAAATCTGGGAAGAACTCGATCGTACGGCTTGTCGCAGGCGTGAAGTTTGTACCATCGGCCAACCAGAATTAAGCAAATCGAATCCGCCTCATGTGCCAACCGATGCGACCAGCCTAGATCGAGCTTGACGAGGTTGCTTATGTCACCCATGTAGAGGCCAGCCTCTTCGAATTCGACAACAAACTTCGAGTTGCATGTCTTGTACGACTCGTCAACGTCCTGCTTCCGAAACATACATCTACCTGAAATGATTTCAAACCAATTGTCGTGAACCAAAATGGCAAGCTCAGTACCGATGTCAGCACGAGAGCTGGATTGAACAGACTTTGGAAGGCAGACTGATCCGAACGACGATTTGTGCAACGAGCAGAACAGATCGAAGCTTCCAAGATGACGAAACATGCCAGAGAATGAATTCAGACCTCTTGGATTCCCAGACGCCTGCGCATAAAGCGCCACCAAACGCCGATACCGGACCCTCCAAGAATGATTCTTGGTAGAGGCCCAGTGCGTATTTGAATACAGATGAACATGCAACCAACACCGCATCGTATCGTTAAGTTCTACAGACGACAGCGGAGGGCGCAGATCGATGGGTAGGGTCGACAGATGCGCGGTAGGAATTTCATCCATGCCTGTGGCATTACCAAACATCAAGGGGCAGTCATTCCTCAGCGAATATTGTCTGTAGAAGTCGCTGCGCAGGAACGTAGCAGCACAGATCAGCTGCATGTAGGACGCGATGTTGACCGTTTCAGAGACGGTCGCTTGTAGAACGTCTTTCATGAAGTGCAGCCATCGCTCCATTGGCCAGACCCAAATAAGACCGACCAGCGGACCCCATCGCTTGATTATTTCCGGCAAATGAACAAGAGAATGCATCTGACACGAAAACATCAGAACAGTATGAAATCGGTGAAGCCGTGAAGCCGTTTGTGAAACGTACCGATATGGTCATCAGCCCGCAGGGCATGACAGATTCTAGATGCGCCAGAGCGTCGAGAAAGTTAGAAAACACACGATCTAGGTTGCTTCTAACAAAAGCCTTCGAAAGCATTGATGACAGCGCATCGAGAAAACGAAACATCGCTATCCAGAACGAAGCAATGGGAGAGTCTGGACGGGTTCGAACCAGCACCCGCGAAACAACAGACCACCAGATCCCAATGCCAACGTCGCCGAGCCAAACAAGGGAGTCAGCTGCTTTCCACCAGGAACTCACCAAAGGGTTCCTTGGTTTCGTTGAACCACCGGTTCGCGATACCCACGTAAGGTTCTCCAAAACATGATCGATTTCAACAGCCAGGGAGGACCATTTTACACCAGCCTTCACTTTAGCGGGATAGGCAGTGTTATTGGGCCAAGCCCACACAGGACTGGGACAGTCTCCACGACCGAACAGTTTCTCAGTCTGTGCAAACGGTGTTACAGTTGGCCGTGCAGTCGAGCAGGCCCGCTTACCTCAGGATTGTAATATGATGAACCCGATCCGTAGAAGTCGATCGCTTGAAAAAGCGGGCGAACAGCACGCATGCAGATGGCGTGCATAGGATCGTGCACGTAATTGGACGCGTGTCCAAAACTGCACAGAAGGCCAACGGAGTAGACGTCATAACCCGGGTGACGGTATCCACCACGGTCACCGACGTTCCTCGACGTCATGCGACGCCGAACTTCGTCGTCGTCTTTGCAGCGCACATCATCACGTAGCTGATCAAGTGAACGCACGTCGCTCGGCCTTTTATCGGAAGGCAATGCGTCGAGATACTCCAGCATGTCTTCATATTTTTTACAGAACTATATCAGCAAGCATAAATCTTCAGTGATCAACCCGTACTTAGCAACGCTACCAGTATACTGACATGGCGTTGGACATCCGATGACGCGAACATAAATGCCCCATGGTACTTGACAGATCGGTTTGCTGAACGGCCTCTGATGCTGCATTTATTGCAAGCATCCTGCTTGCCGTTCTGGCTAGTACAGCTCGTGTGACAGAGCTCGATATAATCCATTGGCTGATGGAGGCGGTTAATACGGGTATTGCAGCATACAAACTGTTATATGTGGACAACATACCATCACTGCCGAGATGCATCGAACATGCTTGACTCTCTTCTCGACTGCGTCGAACACTGGGAATCCATAGTAGTTCATCAAATTCAGCTCAAAAGCGTCCAGTCTCTGCACTGCACGTCGATGACCCTTAGCAACGTTTGGGATCAATGCCACAGGGGACATAAGGCCCTGATTGCAGCGAACCGAAGCCGGTAACCCCATCACAATTTGGACAAGAGGAACAACTGACTTAGATCCCCAGCTGAGAAGATCTGCCCCGTCGATCATGGATGACAACGAGAGAGGGAACTCGCCGTTCTCGAGGCAAGACTTCATAAACGGCGAATACACCGTATAAAAGAAGTCTCCATCCGTCCATATCACGAATCTACCAAATGACCATGAGAACTTACATTCGTGAACAAAGCGGTGTGTTATTACCAGTGCATTTCGACGAATACGTGACTCCTTAGCACGGTTGGAAGCAATCTTCAGCATATTATTGAGGGAGTTGTACGATCCCTTTGACCGCATCACCTCATCGAAATTGTCGAGAATTGTCGGATCGATGTTCGGTGCCTCGAGTTCCTCCAGCTTCTTGCTGATTTCGGCCACCAGGAAATCGGAAAGCCTGAGCTCATTCATGTACTCTTTGCAGTTAGTTTCGCGCCACTCGTTGAATTCCTGAACATTGGAACGGGCATTGTTCTCCAACAGCGCCGGGCGGATATCAAACGGCTCCACAGAAACATTGTCTCCATGCCTCGTTACAGTCATCGTCGGTCGACGTTGGCGCCGCCGACGGTGCTCATCGAAGAGCCGGAGAAACGGATTGTGCATGACGTCGACTGAAGGATTGCGCCGTTCGCTCAGAGCTCGACGAGCAATCTCAAGAAAACGGTTGCCGGCGGCGACGTTGTTCCGCTGGCGATCAGAATCGGCAGCTGCGCGACGACGCTGGTATTCGCGCACATGCTCAAAGAAGATATTCACGTCCCGAGAAGCATCACCGCCCGGATGCTCTGGTGAGTCGCTACTCGATCCCAGACTGCGTGGTCGACTCATTCACAGACGCACACCAATGACGCCGCGACTCACGCACTTCCGAAAACGATACTTATGTTGTGAAAATCGCAATGTGGCCAGTCTGGAGCAGAATGCCCCGAATTGACCCACAGTGGTAGCAATTCCTGCAGAGTCACCAAACACACCGTACGTGTGACCGAATGAAGGGATCTCTATAACTGTATGACAGGTTGACCGACCACCATTCTGGAGGCCGCGTTGCCCAATTGACCCCGATTTGACCCCGATGGGTTCCCTGTGTGTGCCGGTTGCCTGTCGATTCGAGACGCGGCTGTTGACAGTTGGTCGGCGGCGGTGACGGCGTCCGCTGAGAACTGCTGTGCATCTGCGTGCTGTTCGCCTTCGGGAAATTCCATATTGCTCTGAAACCAGGTGCACCTGATAGCATTTCTCCTGACCTTTCCGTACGTGTGCCGGTTGCCTGTCGATTCGAGACGCGGCTGTTGACAGTTGGTCGGCGGCGGTGACGGCGTCCGCTGAGAACTGCTGTGCATCTGCGTGCTGTTCGCCTTCGGGAAATTCCATATTGCTCTGAAACCAGGTGCACCTGATATCATTTCTCCTGACCTTTCCGTACGTGTGCCGGTTGCCTGTCGATTCGAGACGCGGCTGTTGACAGTTGGTCGGCGGCGGTGACGGCGTCCGCTGAGAACTGCAGTGCATCTGCGTGCTGTTCGCCTTCGGGAAATTCCATATTGCTCTGAAACCAGGTGCACCTGATAGCATTTCTCCTGACCTTTCCGTACGTGTGCCGGTTGCCTGTCGATTCGAGACGCGGCTGTTGACAGTTGGTCGGCGGCGGTGACGGCGTCCGCTGAGAACTGCTGTGCATCTGCGTGCTGTTCGCCTTCGGGAAATTCCATATTGCTCTGAAACCAGGTGCAGCTGATAGCATTTCTCCTGACCTTTCCGTACGTGTGCCGGTTGCCTGTCGATTCGAGACGCGGCTGTTGACAGTTGGTCGGCGGCGGTGACGGCGTCCGCTGAGAACTGCTGTGCATCTGCGTGCTGTTCGCCTTCGGGAAATTCCATATTGCTCTGAAACCAGGTGCACCTGATAGCATTTCTCCTGACCTTTCAGTACGTGTGCCGGTTGCCTGTCGATTCGAGACGCGGCTGTTGACAGTTGGTCGGCGGCGGTGACGGCGTCCGCTGAGAACTGCTGTGCATCTGCGTGCTGTTCGCCGTCGGGAAATTCCATATTGCTCTGAAACCAGGTGCATCGGACAGCATTTCCAACGCCCTTTCAGTACGTGTGCCGGTTGCCTGTCGATTCGAGACGCGGCTGTTGACAGTTGGTCGGCGGCGGTGACGGCGTCCGCTGAGAACTGCTGTGCATCTGCGTGCTGTTCGCCTTCGGGAAATTCCATATTGCTCTGAAACCAGGTGCATCGGACAGCATTTCCAACGCCCTTTCAGTACGTGTGCCGGTTGCCTGTCGATTCGAGACGCGGCTGTTGACAGTTGGTCGGCGGCGGTGACGGCGTCCGCTGAGAACTGCTGTGCATCTGCGTGCTGTTCGCCTTCGGGAAATTCCATATTGCTCTGAAACCAGGTGCACCTGATATCATTTCTCCTGACCTTTCCGTACGTGTGCCGGTTGCCTGTCGATTCGAGACGCGGCTGTTGACAGTTGGTCGGCGGCGGTGACGGCGTCCGCTGAGAACTGCTGTGCATCTGCGTGCTGTTCGCCTTCGGGAAATTCCATATTGCTCTGAAACCAGGTGCATCGGACAGCATTTCCAACGCCCTTTCAGTACGTGTGCCGGTTGCCTGTCGATTCGAGACGCGGCTGTTGACAGTTGGTCGGCGGCGGTGACGGCGTCCGCTGAGAACTGCTGTGCATCTGCGTGCTGTTCGCCTTCGGGAAATTCCATATTGCTCTGAAACAAGGTGCACCTGATAGCATTTCTCCTGACCTTTCAGTACGTGTGCCGGGCCTGTCGATTCGAGACGCGGCTGTTGACAGTTGGTCGGCGGCGGTGACGGCGTCCGCTGAGAACTGCTGTGCATCTGCGTGCTGTTCGCCTTCGGGAAATTCCATATTGCTCTGAAACCAGGTGCACCTGATAGCATTTCTCCTGACCTTTCCGTACGTGTGCCGGTTGCCTGTCGATTCGAGACGCGGCTGTTGACAGTTGGTCGGCGGCGGTGACGGCGTCCGCTGAGAACTGCTGTGCATCTGCGTGCTGTTCGCCTTCGGGAAATTCCATATTGCTCTGAAACCAGGTGCAGCTGATAGCATTTCTCCTGCCCTTTCAGTACGTGTGCCGGTTGCCTGTCGATTCGAGACGCGGCTGTTGACAGTTGGTCGGCGGCGGTGACGGCGTCCGCTGAGAACTGCTGTGCATCTGCGTGCTGTTCGCCTTCGGGAAATTCCATATTGCTCTGAAACCAGGTGCACCTGATAGCATTTCTCCTGACCTTTCCGTACGTGCCGGTTGCCTGTCGATTCGAGACGCGGCTGTTGACAGTTGGTCGGCGGCGGTGACGGCGTCCGCTGAGAACTGCTGTGCATCTGCGTGCTGTTCGCCTTCGGGAAATTCCATATTGCTCTGAAACCAGGTGCAGCTGATAGCATTTCTCCTGCCCTTTCAGTACGTGTGCCGGTTGCCTGTCGATTCGAGACGCGGCTGTTGACAGTTGGTCGGCGGCGGTGACGGCGTCCGCTGAGAACTGCTGTGCATCTGCGTGCTGTTCGCCTTCGGGAAATTCCATATTGCTCTGAAACCAGGTGCAGCTGATAGCATTTCTCCTGACCTTTCCGTACGTGTGCCGGTTGCCTGTCGATTCGAGACGCGGCTGTTGACAGTTGGTCGGCGGCGGTGACGGCGTCCGCTGAGAACTGCTGTGCATCTGCGTGCTGTTCGCCTTCGGGAAATTCCATATTGCTCTGAAACCAGGTGCACCTGATAGCATTTCTCCTGACCTTTCCGTACGTGTGCCGGTTGCCTGTCGATTCGAGACGCGGCTGTTGACAGTTGGTCGGCGGCGGTGACGGCGTCCGCTGAGAACTGCTGTGCATCTGCGTGCTGTTCGCCTTCGGGAAATTCCATATTGCTCTGAAACAAGGTGCACCTGATAGCATTTCTCCTGACCTTTCAGTACGTGTGCCGGTTGCCTGTCGATTCGAGACGCGGCTGTTGACAGTTGGTCGGCGGCGGTGACGGCGTCCGCTGAGAACTGCTGTGCATCTGCGTGCTGTTCGCCTTCGGGAAATTCCATATTGCTCTGAAACCAGGTGCACCTGATAGCATTTCTCCTGACCTTTCCGTACGTGTGCCGGTTGCCTGTCGATTCGAGACGCGGCTGTTGACAGTTGGTCGGCGGCGGTGACGGCGTCCGCTGAGAACTGCTGTGCATCTGCGTGCTGTTCGCCTTCGGGAAATTCCATATTGCTCTGAAACCAGGTGCACCTGATAGCATTTCTCCTGACCTTTCAGTACGTGTGCCGGTTGCCTGTCGATTCGAGACGCGGCTGTTGACAGTTGGTCGGCGGCGGTGACGGCGTCCGCTGAGAACTGCTGTGCATCTGCGTGCTGTTCGCCGTCGGGAAATTCCATATTGCTCTGAAACCAGGTGCATCGGACAGCATTTCCAGCGCCCTTTCAGTACGTGTGCCGGTTGCCTGTCGATTCGAGACGCGGCTGTTGACAGTTGGTCGGCGGCGGTGACGGCGTCCGCTGAGAACTGCTGTGCATCTGCGTGCTGTTCGCCTTCGGGAAATTCCATATTGCTCTGAAACCAGGTGCATCGGACAGCATTTCCAACGCCCTTTCAGTACGTGTGCCGGTTGCCTGTCGATTCGAGACGCGGCTGTTGACAGTTGGTCGGCGGCGGTGACGGCGTCCGCTGAGAACTGCTGTGCATCTGCGTGCTGTTCGCCTTCGGGAAATTCCATATTGCTCTGAAACCAGGTGCACCTGATATCATTTTCTCCTGACCTTTCCGTACGTGGCCCGGTTGCCTGTCGATTCGAGACGCGGCTGTTGACAGTTGGTCGGCGGCGGTGACGGCGTCCGCTGAGAACTGCTGTGCATCTGCGTGCTGTTCGCCTTCGGGAAATTCCATATTGCTCTGAAACCAGGTGCATCGGACAGCATTTCCAACGCCCTTTCAGTACGTGTGCCGGTTGCCTGTCGATTCGAGACGCGGCTGTTGACAGTTGGTCGGCGGCGGTGACGGCGTCCGCTGAGAACTGCTGTGCATCTGCGTGCTGTTCGCCGTCGGGAAATTCCATATTGCTCTGAAACCAGGTGCAGCTGATAGCATTTCTCCTGACCTTTCCGTACGTGTGCCGGTTGCCTGTCGATTCGAGACGCGGCTGTTGACAGTTGGTCGGCGGCGGTGACGGCGTCCGCTGAGAACTGCTGTGCATCTGCGTGCTGTTCGCCTTCGGGAAATTCCATATTGCTCTGAAACCAGGTGCACCTGATAGCATTTCTCCTGACCTTTCCGTACGTGTGCCGGTTGCCTGTCGATTCGAGACGCGGCTGTTGACAGTTGGTCGGCGGCGGTGACGGCGTCCGCTGAGAACTGCTGTGCATCTGCGTGCTGTTCGCCTTCGGGAAATTCCATATTGCTCTGAAACCAGGTGCACCTGATATCATTTCTCCTGACCTTTCCGTACGTGTGCCGGTTGCCTGTCGATTCGAGACGCGGCTGTTGACAGTTGGTCGGCGGCGGTGACGGCGTCCGCTGAGAACTGCAGTGCATCTGCGTGCTGTTCGCCTTCGGGAAATTCCATATTGCTCTGAAACCAGGTGCACCTGATAGCATTTCTCCTGACCTTTCCGTACGTGTGCCGGTTGCCTGTCGATTCGAGACGCGGCTGTTGACAGTTGGTCGGCGGCGGTGACGGCGTCCGCTGAGAACTGCTGTGCATCTGCGTGCTGTTCGCCTTCGGGAAATTCCATATTGCTCTGAAACCAGGTGCACCTGATAGCATTTCTCCTGACCTTTCAGTACGTGTGCCGGTTGCCTGTCGATTCGAGACGCGGCTGTTGACAGTTGGTCGGCGGCGGTGACGGCGTCCGCTGAGAACTGCTGTGCATGAGTTGACGGTGTGAACACGGTGTCCGATACCTTTAGGGAATGATTTAGGGGGGGGGGGGGGGTCCAAAATGGACCAGGCAAACTCCGTTTCGGAACCAGTGGGAGAATCGAAATCGTGCAGGAGCCACGATATGTACGTCCGCGCACCACTGCACCATCACGGCAGGACATCTTGATCACGTTCGCGAGTGGCCCCTGTATATGTACACTGTCTGGCAAACTCGGACGTCAGCCAGACAATTCGGGTGGTGTGCGGCCGGCGAACGTCGGCATAACAGAGAATGTCGGATTCTATTCTGCTGATGTGTATCGAGCGTGCCGCAGACCGCGTCCAGTACTGTTGCAGGGCACGACATCGGTCGGGTTACTGTCGCTTGTGTTTATGGTGTGTATGCGGATGGATGGCGATATACGTCTGTGTTCGATGCTATCCCCAGGACAAGTACGATGGGCGTAGACACACCCATCGATTGAAGGTGGGCGCCAGTCAACGTCAAGGCAGCCGCCGACTCCGTGGCGGGCGTCGTCGGGGCGACTGACGACCCGACGACGTCAACACTGCCGGCCGATGACCCTGTGTATTCGACATCCCTTGTCGTCGACGCCCTGTCGCGCCTCCCTGCCCTGCCTCCGTCCGCGCCGACGTCGCCCCCCGACATCCAACTGCACGGGCCAATTGATTCCCTACGATCGCAACACGTCATGCAGGACGTCTACTGACACGCCTGCCGTCGTTAGGCCAGAATCAGCACCTGCAGCAAGCAGTCGTCCTGCCGATGAACCTGCTCTTCTGCGACGTGTTGGCCCATTAACCTGTTGTTTCTGCTGACATCCGGCCTGGTATCCTGACAAATCCTGCCGAAATCAGTGTCACCGTTGATGGTGGCATTACTTCTGATCCTGGTCCACCGTCGTCCCGGAAGCCAGTTCCTGCCCTCGTTGAAATTCAGGTGACTGCCAACTTTCTGATGCTGGCTGTAAGTCGTCACGTAATCCAGTTTCTGTCCTAATTGACCGTCAATTGACGGCAATCGGCTTGAACCACTACCATTCCGGTAGGCTGCCCGTCTTCCATCCTCGGCTTCGCATTTGAACGATTCTGCTTCTAGTGCAGGGACCGCCCTGGACTCGCTCGCCGCCATTCGACAATGTGTCGCTTGACGTATGTTACTCGTCCATCCCAATCGGTGCACTAATCTGACCACGACCTCTGCAGACGTGTCGCCCGTTTCTGCTGCCATCGTGCCTCTAGCTGCGTAACGTCTGCTATAAGGCCTTGCTGAGCAACGGCATCGTGCTGGCAGTTGCATGGCACATTCCGAGCCAACCCGCCAGGCCACACCGACCGCCGCCCTACTTGTCGTTCCGGACGCGTCTGGCAGTCCTGCATGTTCGGGCGCTGACGTCGCCGCCGTCCTGCGGCCCTGATGCCCGGAGCCACTATGGCCACAACACGAACTGTTGAGCCGGGAGCCTGCCAACAAGCCCCATACATCCGGGAGAACGCGTTGGACCTCCATGACAGGTACGATTCTTCGCCAAACGCACAGAGCCTAGCCCGCTAATACGTGCTGGGCAGGGCACACCTGCTGTCTCTCGTCAAGCATGGGCACCTGCAAGACAGCAGTCGTCCCGCGTAGGCGAGGCGGGGACAACGTCGTGCCGACCTGCTCCTCAGCTGTGGCGGCGCGCCGATCGTTGCAATCGGTCGCACGCGCTCCTGTCATGCACCGTTTATCGAATGCGGGTCGTCCAGCAGGACAGCGGCGCCCAGCGCCCGTTACCGCCGGTCAGCGTGCGGGTGCCTGGCTGACGCCGACGACCCGCCGCCGACAAAGTCGCCAAAGCATCTCCGTTCAATAGGAGCACAGCGCGTCATCACTCGCGTACAACAACCTGAAAATCTTTCTGGCTTCAGCCGTATCGTCGATCGACAGCGTTTGTGAGTGCCCTGCGCCGCGCCCGTCGTCGATCGAGGGCGCCGACGTCGTCCGGGCGTACGTGTTGACCACGGCAGACCAGAATGAACGAGTGACGCACGCTGATTGGGAATCGTATCGCTCGCGCAGAACGTTTGGTTGCGACAGACTCGACAGTCTCCCAGCACACGCCTCGTGTCCAGTGTCGCTGGCGCGCCCAGGAATGGCCCCGAACCAGGTCGTAGTCGACCTGGTTGTGCTGCACGACATCTTTCAGTAACGGGTGTCTTGCGATGGTGCCGATGGAGGGCGATACATATCGTTCCGACCTGGTACATGTCCGGGTCCAGGTCGATACACAGCCATCGAACCAAGGCGGCGGCCGGTCAACGCGACGCTGGCGCCAACTCCGTGATGGGCTGTCGTCGGCGCGATCGACGACCCGATGACTCATGCCGCCGCTCGTCAACGCCGCCCACTGCAACGTCGTGCGCGACCGCCCGACGTGCCGTTTGTTCGGCTTCGGAGGTCGTCGACGCCTTGACGATCCTGCCTGACCCGCGCCGACGTCGCCGCCGACCAACTGCAATACTAAGACCACAACACGTCCTGAAGGGCGTCCACTGACGCGCCAGATACGTCTGGTCTGACGCCGAGCACCTCCAGGACAGGTGAGAGTTGTCGTCTGATGCAGAGGCTCCCTGGTCTCTGACATTCTGGACAGGACTCGCCTCCAGACCAGCATGTGCACCTGCAGGCGAGCAGTCACCCTGCCAATGAATCCGCTCTTCTGCGACGTGTTGGTCCATTAACCTGTTGTCCCAGCTGACTTCCCCGGCATCCTGGCAGACCCCAGCTATGCTGGTAAGAATCCTGATGAGATCTGTGTCACCGCTGATGCCGGCATAATTCTGGCGCTGGTCCACAGTTGTCCCGTAAACCAGTTCCTGTCCTCGTTGAAATTCAGGTGGCTGCGTCCTTCTGATGCTGGTCGGCAGTCGTCACGTAATCCAGTTCCTGTCCTGGTCGACCTTCAGGTGACTGCGGTCTGCTTGAACCCCTCCAGTCTCATGCGGTGCCCGTCGTTTCCCCTTCGCATCGCTTTTGAACGGTTCTGCTTCTATTGCGGGGACCGCTCTGGATTCGCTCGTCGCAACGCTGTGTCACTTGACGTATGTTACTCGTCCATCCCTATCGGTGCACTAATCTGATCGTGACTTCTGCAGCATTGTCGCCCGTTTAGGCTGCCATCGTGCGTCTAGCTGCGTAACATCTGCAATAAGGCCTTGCTGAGCAACGGCATCGTGCCGGCAGTTGCATGGCATGGCACGTTTCGAGCCAACGCGCCACGTCACACCGATCGCCGTCCTAAATGTCGTTCCTAACGTGTCTGGGGGCCCTGCGTGCTCGGGCGCTGACGTCGCCGCAGTCCAGCGGCGCTGATGCCCGGAGCCACTATGACTACCACACGAACTGCTGGGCTCCTATCAACAAGCCCCATACATCCGGGGGTACGCGGTGCACCTCCTGGAAAGGTACGAATCTTCGCCTAACGCATAGAGTCAGGCCCGCTAATACGTGCTGCGCAGGGCCCGCCTCCCATCTCCCGTCCAGCATGGGGACCTGCATGGCAGCAGTCGTCCTGCGCGGGGGGACAGCATCGTGCCGTCATGCTCGTCATTTGTTGGGGCGTGCCGATCGCTGCAGTCTTGTCGCGCGCGCTCCTGCTCTGCACTTCTTGTCGATGACGAGTCTACTAAGGAAGGGCGTCGCTCCTGTCCGCATTCCAATATGCGCCTGCGTGCCCTGCATGTCGTTCGAGCTGGGCGTTGGAGCGCAGCGCTCGTTGCCGCCGGTCGACTTGCTAAGGCCTGCATGGCGTCGACGACCCGGCCGCCGTCAGCCCTGCGGACCGAACGCGCTGCACCTTCGTAACAGGTAGGCTTCTTCGCCTAACGCGGAGAGCCAGGCGCTCTAATACGTGCTGATCAGGATACACCTGCCGTCTCCCGTCCAGCACGGATACGTTCACGCGCAAGACGACGTGCAAACCATATGGGCGCCGGTGCTGTCCCGACGAGCGGTTCCCTGTCCATGTGTTCCAGTTTCGCCTCGTTATGAAGGTATTCTTGGCGCGTGTCCTGGGCGTCGCTGGCCGTCCGTTGGGTATCGTGGTCCTGGTCTGCGAAACTGCATTGGCGTCCCGAGGGCTAACGCTTCTGCAGTTATTGGTCAATGCACCCGAATATACTCTGAAAGTTTAGTCCCCGGAGGGGAATAACATCGCCTGTAGCGCCGCATAGCATCGTCGAGCTTCGTCGTGGCACGGTTGTCGCTTGAGGAACATATCGACGTGGCACATGGCTCGCTTGACGTCCAGGTCGGGGTCGCCGTGCTGTAGATCGGCGATCCACTCGAAGCGGCGCTGGAACCGTACCCAGGTTGAATACGAAACGTCGGGTCGCCATCGCTGGACGACGACTCGTGTGATGACCCGGGAGAGGACGACCCCGACGACAACGAACGTGTCAGTCGTCCACGCTTGCCTGGACGTGGTTCCGAGTGACGATCGAGTTCAGGTCGGCGCCGTAGCGCTCTATCATCGGCCGCTGATATGGAATATTCATAAAGCGAAGTCGGCAAGCATAACACCTGTCGTACCCGACTCTTCGCCGTTTTCATGCTCCAGCGACGTGTTCTTGCGTTGAATGGATTGTGCATCCGCGCCGTGCTCGCCCCCGGTCGACATCAGCTTGCCCGCGTGGTCGTACACGACGCATAGCGGTCGGGCTCCGGGACCCCTTAGGTAACCGCCAACCTCATCGTCGTTGAGGATGTTGGTCACGGTGTCGCCTCTGCAGATGTAGAAACGTTGGGCCTCAGCGTATCGGCTCGGGGAACATAAATACGGCCACGACTTGGCGTTTCCCGGCGGCCTCGAACGGCAAGCTGATCACTAGACCGCACAGTTGCAGCAGCGTCTCGCCGAACAGGAACGAACATCGACATGTGGAATGCCGGCACGGGCTGTGCGTGTTGTCGCTCGGTCCGCGACAACCCGTTGCAACGACAGACATTTCGAGGCCATGACGTGGTCGAAGTGCACGATGTGTTCAATGACGCAACGCAAGCCCGAACTTGATGGGGACGACGCAGACAGGTACTTTTGGTGGATTTGGCGCAGCAGGCCTTGAAGAAGATACCCAGGATGCTGTTGGATATCCGCACAGTGGCGAATGACCCGTTGCAGTGCTGCCGTCGCGGCAGCAGGGGGCATCGTGACGTTGCGCAGGAGGTCTGCCAGAGCGGCCACCCATCGCAGGTTCGTAGTACGCACAGGCAGGGCGCTGGTGGCCGTGCAGAACGTCCTTGCCAGGAGCGAAGATCTCAGCGCCTGGACAGCAGCAACAGCCCAGTCCAGGGGTTCGTAGGTAGCAGCGAAGCCGGCCCGCACCGGACGATCAGGAGTCGCTGATGCCAACTTGGCGGGCGCTGGGGCAGCTGCCGACTGGCGATCTAAGAAGGGAAACCGTCTGCTATCAGTGTACCGTCGTACATCTCGTCAACACGACGACGATGAAACCGACCTGAGTCGTTTGTTTTTTCGTGGGGAATCCGCGTGGGGGACAGTGCCTGACCCGGACGCGCCCCTGTTCTCTGTCGACCGGATGATGAACGCCGACGCGCACGCTGGCGGCTCCGCGTTGATGAAAGAGCTGGACGCGCCGCTGATTTCGTTCGTGCCGACGACCGGCGTCGAGGGGATACCGGGTCATCGCCGCCGTCATCATCAATGTCGACGTCGTCCGTGTGTCCTGGCCGGCATGCGCTGTCGGATTCGTCACCATCATCGTCGGGTGTGACGCTGGCCGGCGACTATGCAGTGGGGTGGCTCGATTAGTAAGCACGTTAGGCAGCATGTACGGTTCGGTCGTTAGCGTACCTAACGATCTCGGCGACGGTTGGCCGCGGGCGGGGCTGGGTCGAGCCAACGCGCCAGCGCTAACGGCGCTGTGTACGATTTCTGTCCGTTCCCTGATGGCGGCTACGTACCCGTCGTCCAGGATCCCGACGTCGTCCTCGATGTCGGCCGTATCATTGGACGCAATGAGCTTCACGTTCCCTGTCCACGCGACCATAAACATGTCACGCGCGTACGCATTGCCGAATTCGACCTCGTCCAACTTGCCATGAACGCAGCCCAGGTGTCGACACCGCTCTCTGAACGCCGGTGAAGCAGTCGACACATGCCACCGGCGACGATCACTCAGGACGTCGGCGTATGTACTGCTGGGGACGAGCAGTCCTTGTCAGCGCTATCGTCCGGCCGTGCTGAACCCAAATAGACGATAGTGTCATCGCCCAGGTAGCGCGCGTGACAAAGGGTCAGCTGCAGGCGCTTTGCGGGCGTCAGGCCGCCGATCAGGATGCGAGCACGGTCTGCGGGGTGATGTCGCCAACGTCATTCTTCACGGGTAGTGACAGGCCTTGATCAGGGCTTGGCCATTGCGCTGCCCGAGGATCTCGGTGTCGACCGTCGGACGCTGGTACATAATCGAACAATGCGGATCGCAGAACATGGAGCCCCAGTCGACCACTCGCTTTGATGGATCAGCCAGATATTCGTGCCTGGCGTGGTTGAGCGCCAGGATCAATGTCAAGCTATTGAACAAGCGGTTGACGTTTCCGCACACGGTACCTGTCCCGGGTAGAGGCATCGGCGTCATCATTCGGGCGGCGACGTCTTTGAGCGATCCGACCACGTCGGGTGTCTTCAACTGTTTCATTGGAGACAACTTGCCCGACCTTAGGGAGACGATCTGGTTCGGGGGGATTAGCGGCGGACACTGGGCCGAAAATGGATTCAGCGCGGATACATCCGCGAGGCCTTGTATCGCCACTGTATTCCAAGGTTCGATACATTGGTGATATATCTGCCAAACATATTGCCAGTGTATCTGATTGCATTCATTGCCAATACAGCATATCGCAGAGTCCGGATGGTCTTTAACATGCTTTAGTAGCACATGTCCACATTGTTTATAGTCAGTAGCTGGTTGACACCAACGCGAGGGGAATAGCGTTTGCTCTCAAGAGAAGGCATACAAAAGGAACAGCTGAGGCGGCCTCGCTATCGTTGACGACGTCGTCGCCGACTCGCTGGCAGATGACTAGGCACTAGGCCGAGCAACGTTACAACGGACAGCATGCACGATGGGGAACATCGGGCTATCCTGCAGGCGATGCGTAGCAAGTACACGGTCCTTGTCTAGAGTGACGACGCAGGAATGGGGGGCGGCAATCGGACACGAGATCATGTCCCAACCATCTGCTCAATCATAGCAAATGGTGAATCAAGGAGTCAACCAGGTGGCGCCGTGCTTTACCGCTGCAGTGGAATAATTCAAGCGTTAGCGATTGTATCGCTAAACGCGGCGGCGCCAGCGGCATCTCGATGCGAAGTACTTCGTTGATTGCTCCTAGGTGCACGTCCCCGTTTGTATCAACGAATGCCGCAACGTAATCGTTGTCGGTTGTCGAATGACGGCCATGTCGCGCCTGCCACCTTACATGTCCTGGACGATGCATGCGTTAGTAACTATAGGTGGGTGCAATATAAAGAGCAATCGTACCGAACTTCACACTTTGGAAGGTTGTGGCATTTGATGGAAGTAGACAGCAGCCGTAACTATCATGACAGAACTCGTCAAAGACGTCGATAGCGCCTGTCACTTCGTCATAGTTACCGACTCGCGCGACCGTCGTTTCAGCGAACCTACTGCATGCCTCCAGGTAGTGCAGAGCCCATGGATGTTCCTTGAACGCTTGCCAGTCCTTGTGTGACAAGGTTGATGGATCCAGCATCGAATGTCCAGTGATAAGATGAAGGGTTTCGCCTGATGTTCGGGGAATTCCAACGACATAATGTTCGCCGCCACATCCATGCCAGAATATCGCATTTGCCCAAACACGAGAGGATTCCCATGATTGCAGGAGTATTCCGAACTACGGCCACACCTGAGGAGAGTAACGGCTATCAACAGACATATCGCCAAAGGGACCAATTAGATGCATGCGTTGATTACCTCAGCCTCACCGCAGCTGACGTTATCTGGTAATTTGCGGAAATGTTCCTTGGCTGCCCCCTTGTCGATCCATCATTCTATAGGGGAAGTCCAGACAAAGCCGCGACCTGGACCGACGTACTTGACACTATATATCGGGAACGTGGACTTAAAGGAAGGCACCTACAGTGACGCTCCCATAAGTTGTCTGCCTGAGAGCAGAGTCCAGTCGATCAACTTACTGATATTGTAAAACGAAACGGGCGGCAGCATCTCGAGCTTTGTCAGACAGCGGCGAAACTGCAACGCTATCTGAGGAGCACCTGCCGTCCTCGTCGGTGCTTTCCAGCGGGGTTCAGCCGTCGTCTTCATCATTACGAAGACTAGTAGGGCCGCGCTTCCAGAGTGTCGCGGTATACCGCCAACGGGGGGGCGCCCTTGCGGGTTGTCGTCAAGTGACGGTGCTCCCCTGACATCACTGTCATAGGGTGGGGACAACCCTCCGCGGTTGAGATGCAGCGGCACCTGGTTACCATCCCCGGATGGTAACGAATCCCGGCGCGAGGGAACTCGTGGATCCCATGGTGAGCGCGACGAATTCGTTGGCGGCCACA
Source organism: Plasmodiophora brassicae (assembly GCA_039704465.1). Classification (NCBI taxonomy): domain Eukaryota; phylum Endomyxa; class Phytomyxea; order Plasmodiophorida; family Plasmodiophoridae; genus Plasmodiophora; species Plasmodiophora brassicae. The sequence goes on from JASFAU010000015.1 coordinate 916,243, forward strand.
GACGACTGGAATCGGACGCGGTCGCGCGGTGGCGGACGTTGCGTTTGGGGGGTGACATCGATACGCGGTGCCTCGTAGTGCCACGTCGCATAGGCTCGACCTGCACCGGGAAGCACTGTACTGTCACGAGACTGAACCCATCGATCTCCGCCCCATCGGGGCAGACGCCGGCACGTGAGTCACCCAGGCAACCACATCGTACCGTCACGGCCATGGGTTGCGCCGGAAAATGGTGTCTTTAAACATCGAAAACATTGCCATGTCGTGCGCGTGCTGCGGTATATTGAGGTTCGCCCTAATATTGAGTGGATCACGGACTCCGACAACATCCGCGAGGGCGGAGGAGGCCGCGGAGGCGCGTTATTTGAAAGGACTACCGTACGACGTCGATGGCGCCCGCATCTTCTCGCCGGCAGGCGGACGTTCGCGAAGTCGCGTTCGAGCCGCGCCAGCCGGGGTTCCGCCTTCGCCAATCGCGTCCCTGGAAGACGAAGACAAGCAGTCTCGTCGTGACGGCCTGGCTGCGTCTCCTCCGAATCAACTGTCTTTTCACCACCCGTGTCCGATCGGGAAGAAAGGTTGCACCGACGACACACGATCGCACTATCATACGTTTGAATGGTCTTCCTTTAGCAGTGAGGGAAAAACATGGGAATGGCGGCAGCGGCAGTGCAAAGACTGGACCGTCTATTGATCCAGGCTCACCTGCAGTCATTTCTCGGCAAAGGTGTCCGCCAGAGAAACGACTCGGGGCGCGTTCAATTTCTCTTGTGCAAGGAAACGTTGAGGCAGTATGTAGAATCTATATCTCGTTTGCAACAAATTTGACATGTTCCGTTGTCAGGTTGGTCCTGGACCACAAGCTGGCAGATGTTGTGGCCTTGTCTACTAAAAAAGGAGTTGCCAAGACGGGTACAGCAATGGCTTGTGGAGGAACACCAGATCGAGCAGGCCGTTGCTGAGACGTTTCCGTTCGAAGAAATCAAAATCTGTAAGTTCGGTTAAGCGTGCCATGTCGGCCTTGCTTCTAATTGGGATGCGTTACAGTCATCCAAAATGAGCTCAAGCATCGACGGCTCGCCTCAGGCATCTCAACAAGCAACAAGAGCCCTGTCAAGAGGCAGAAAGCGTGCCTTGTCGATCATCCGAGCTTGATGATGGACGACCACGGCATCGCTGTCAACGCGGACGTTGGAATCGTTGACCGCTGTGTCGGTCTGCTGCTGCAACAGGGCCTTCCGCAAGAATGGTTTTGCTTCCTGGAAGTGCTGCGAAGTGAAATAGCACTCCAGTGCCCGATGTTCGACAACGTAACGCTCTCCACCAAGGTCGACTTGCCGCGTCACGTCGGCAATTGGATCCGGCGGCATCTAGCACGGCAATGACGCTCCCGTCGAGCGGCAAGGGACGATGGTATTGTCACCGAAAATTCTGAGCTGTGAAATGTGAATACAGTACGCGAATCCATTCGTTTCAGAAGTCTTGGAAAAATGGCATTCGTACTCACAATGTATCGTGGTCGGATACAGAACAAGTATTCAGCCCATACATTGTCGATACAGCTGTCAGCGATCGGATGTCCTGCGACGTATTACGCAGTGCATCCTGAGTACAGATCTACATGTCGGGGATGTATTGCGCCGCGCAGTCGGAATGCAGTTATATATGGCTTCAACCTACTGGACTGCGCAGACAGGGTACATCGTTCTATATCGTCAATGTATCATATCTGGGTACATCGGCAATAGGCGGAGTTTTGTATTGCGAATGAATTTATTTTCGGTCCAGTGGGAATACATACAATGATCGTGGTGAGCCCTGCAAGCACGGCGCCGTTGGCGAACCGAACAGCGACGGCCTGCTGGCGCTGCATCTGCCGACGG